>JABMCL010001875.1:10000-25000 GCA_018857735.1 Alviniconcha marisindica | reverse complement strand
TTGCGCCATAAAAAATTTCTTTTTCTAGTCTACTGTTATTATTAAGCCTTTGCTGTTCTTGTTAATGGTACGGATATATATCGTTTGTAACCCTGCCGCACTTTGATTAATTGTTGCATACTTGCTAGTATAAATCAGTAGTCAGTTATGATCCCGTGTGCGTTTTCCTCCTGCTTATTTGTCACTGTTAATTACGTCATATTGTTTATTCTAAGTCAAAAGACCCGTTTCAAAATTTAGATTAGGTTGGTCGTTACTAATCACTTATTTCTCATGCGATTGTTTCAAACGACTGTGTAATTTGCTTTCAGTTCGCGAAAACTGTCGCTGACATCGGTTCATAAATAAATCGGTAACTAATTTTGAAATTTCAGTACGTCGAAAAGGGGGATTTCAAGAAGCGTCTTTGGCATTGGAGCTACACCGGAAGTGTCAGACCCAAAAGAAAAGACCTCATTCAGGGTCAGTACAACCAAACAACCAAGTCAGGGGACATCACATACCGGGGACTGAGCGTCAAGTACTTCTACATAGATCCACACAGCTCCAACCGCTCTGCTGGGGACGCGCTGAAGATCCAGTGTGATGCTGAGGATTTCTGGTCCTATGGACGTATACCGGACAGCGTCTGTGGTGAGATTGTCCTTGTCAAGCGACGTAACGCTATTAAAGGCCCTGTATCAGAATATTAAAGACCCTGTACAAGGCTGTCCTTGTGAAACCATGTCACGATATTAAAGACCCTGTACAAGGCTGTCCTTGTGAAGCCACGTCACGATATAAAAGGCCCTGTACAAGGCTGTCCTTGTGAAGCCACATCACGATATCAAAAGCTCTGTACAAGGCTGTCCTTGTGAAGCCATGTCACGATATTAAAGGCCCTGTACAAGGCTGTCCTTGTGAAACCACGTCACGATATCAGTGTATGTAACGCATGTGGCTTCGAATAATCGACAATGTAATCTGGTGCAAGGTTGTATTGTGTACACAGAAAGTGCGCCAAAACGGCAGCAGTTTCACGTGGCACCAGCTAAATTGCGTTATAACCACTTCGGTGGATAGCTAAAGTACTGTCACTCACTGAGAGTTGCATACGACTAGAGTGAAGCTGGTCCTCTCGGAAGCAGAAAATATCGCTATACAGTTTCCATTAACTGTGATGCGCTTAGGGCTCATCTCGAGATGATGCGCTCGACAAGTGTTCATGTATAGCTAGATAGATAGGAGAAGGGGAAAAGGTATCAAAATATTTTTACAATTTAGAAAAAGAGACACTACACAAGTAAAATAATAAGGAAGATAGAAAAACAAGATGGAACGATTGTGACAGAGCAAGATGACATAGTAAGAGAACAAAATATTTTTATGAACAAATTAATGATGCTAATTTCGAAGAAATTATCCAGGAACAGGAGAGCGTTCCAAAATTAACAGAAGAACAATGTAATAGTTTAGAAGGCAAAATATCTAAAGACGAAGTTCTGTCCACATTAAAGCGGATGAAAAATGGAACAAGCCCATGTTCAGACGGGTTTACGGTTGAATTTTTTTCTTTCTTCTGGAACGATATCGGCACACTACTCGTGCATGCAATAAACGAAAGTTTCAGAAAAGAAAGCCTATCCTCCCCGCAAAAGGAAGGACTAATTACATTGCTACCAAAGGGGGACAAACTGCGACAGTTTCTAAAAAAAACTGGAGACCAATCACGCTATTAAATGTGTCATATAATATAGCATCTGGCTGCATTGCAAACACAATAAAACGGGTTTTGCCAAATATCATTCATAGTGTCCAGACAGGATTTATCAATGGTCGGTGCATATCTGAAAATACCAGACTCTTATATGACATAATCCATTATTCAGAGAAAAGAAATATTCCTGAATTGTTGTTATTAATAGACTTTGAAAAAGCATTTGACTCAGTATCATGGTGATCTGACGCTTTTATTCTATAAATTTATATGGAATGGTAAAAGAGACAAAATCAAACGAACAACGCTGTGTAAATCCTTAGAGTTTGGGGGGGAGGGGTGTGTGTGTGTGTGTGTGTGTGTGTGTGTGTGTGTGTGTGTGTGTGTGTGTGTGTGTGTGAGTCCGCGCGTGCCGGTGTCTTTGCGTGTGTGTGGTGTGTGTGTGGTGTGTATGTCTGTGTGTGTGTGCGTGTGTGTGTGTGTGTGTGTGTGTGTGTGAGAGAGAGAGAGAGAGAGAGAGAGAGAGAGAGAGAGAGAGAGAGAGAGAGAGATTAACACAAACACTTATATATACGGAGTTTAATACATGACTGATAATTGCAATGTTTGTGTGCATATTGTGCAGTTTTGGAGTGTAATTAAAATTAAAATACTATTAAAAAACAACAAATTCATGTATAAAAATCCAAACACATAAAAGGATAAAAAATGAAAGAAAAAAGAACGCTATTTATTATGACAAAACACAGCCTGCGAATTTTCGGGGTAAGCCCCCTTTTTCAAGCATAAACAACAATTAAAGGGTAAACATGAGATGTAGGTTACTTATCTGACAAACATTTGCATGTATAAATCATTCACAGTTTAAGAGCGGCAACTTTAGGTAAACTTAACGCAACGAGCATTATTAACTAACACACACACACACACACACACACACACACACACACACACACACAACCACACACACACACACACACACATGTATATATATATATTTGGAAATGCGCTATAAAATCAACAATATCACACACAGTAATTTGACTGACATAATTTATCACAGACACAAGTATAGTCGTCACTATTTTCACCCTATCCCTTGACGTCCATATCCCAGTAACCATCTTGGGCTGTACAGGTGGAGTTAGCGACGTCACCTCAGGCTCCTATGACAAGTTCTACGAGATCGACTGGAGCGCCATCCGGAGAGAAATCGACCTGGACGCACACCATTCTATCCACAAGGAGTCTTTCATGCTGAGCAGACAGAATGTGTCACAAAGGTCAGAGCTAGCCATCCGTGGAACTAAGCGTTTTTGTGTATTTCTCGCTGCTGGTGATAAATAATTGTGATAACGAGAAGACGAAGAACGAGGTCGATAATAATTGTGGTTGCCGCGTTTAAGACCGTCCTTTTATCCTAGTGTCAATATAAAAAAATATGTTCCTTTTTTGTTTTTGTTCTGTTTTGTTCTGTTTTGTCAGCAACAATCGGTACTGGCGGAATCTCTGATATATCCTACTCACTGAATATCCTCACTACTAATGTCTTATATCTAGTGTGACGGAATACCCATACATTCTAGCACTGACGAATGTCTTGATATATCCTAGTAGTGACGGAATATCCATACATTCTAGCACTGACGGAATGTCTATAATTATATCCTAGTAGTGACGGAATATCCATACATTGTAGCACTGACGGAATGTCTATAAGTATATCCTAGTAGTGACGGAATATCCATACATTCTAGCACTGACGGAATGTTTGTATATCCTAGTAGTGACGGAATATCCATACATTCTAGCACTGACGGAATGTCTGCATATCCCAGTAGTGACGGACTATCCATACATTATAACACTGACTAAATGTCTATAATTATATCCTAGTAGTGACGGACTAGCCATACATTGTAGCACTGACGGAATGTCCATAATTATACACTAGTAGTGACGGAATATCCATACATTGCAGCACTGACGGAATGTCCATATATCCTAGTACTGACGGAATATCCATACATTCTAACACTGACCGAATGTGTATAATTATATCCTAGTAGTGATGGAATATCCATACATTCTAGCACTGACGGAATGTCTGTATATTCTAGTATCCACAGAATGTCCATGTTTCAGTATTTTCTCGTCTACACAGGAACCCCACATGTCATGAAACGGCGGAGATCGTTCAGTCCCGAGGGTGCCAAGACCTGGGGGAAAAAATGTACAGGTGCTACTCTATGAACGAACATTATCAGTCTGGATACTACAAGTCGTACAGGCCGTGTATGAAGAAAAGCAAGATCGATACGTTTAAGGTAAGTACATTTGAACATATTTGTCACTAGAACCGAACACTTAAGCAGTCTCTGAAGTTGTTGAAAGTGAGTCATCCTTGAAAGAAGAATCTCTGTAGCTTTGCAAACTGATGCCCTGTTGAAATACTGGTAATAATAATAATAATAATGGTGATGCCAGCGACGACGATAACAAAAATAAGAACAGTGCTGATAATAACGATAATACTGAGGCCTTGTTGCGGAGGTGTACATCTAGCACGACTCGCCCTCTGCACTATTGTACAGGTGTACATCTAGCACGACTCGCCCTCTGCACTATTGTACAGGTGTACATCTAGCACGACTCGCCCTCTGCACTATTGTACAGGTGTACATCTAGCACGACTCGCCCTCTGCACTATTGTACAGGTGTACATCTAGCACGACTCGCCCTCTGCACTATTGTACAGGTGTACATCTAGCACGACTCGCCCTCTGCACTATTGTACAGGTGTACATCTAGCACGACTCGCCCTCTGCACTATTGTACAGGTGTACATCTAGCACGACTCGCCCTCTGCACTATTGTACAGGTGTACATCTAGCACGACTCGCCCTCTGCACTATTGTACAGGTGTACATCTAGCACGACTCGCCCTCTGCACTATTGTACAGGTGTACATCTAGCACGACTCGCCCTCTGCACTATTGTACAGGTGTACATCTAGCACGACTCGCCCTCTGCACTATTGTACAGGTGTACATCTAGCACGACTCGCCCTCTGAAGGTTTGTTGCACTATTGTACAGGTGTACATCTAGCACGACTCGCCCTCTGAAGGTTTGTTGCACTATTGTACAGGTGTACATCTAGCATGACTCGCCCTCTGAAGGTTTGTTGCACTATTGTACAGGTGTACATCTAGCACGACTCGCCCTCTGACACTATTGTACAGGTGTACATCTAGCACGACTCGCCCTCTGAAGGTTTGTTGCACTATTGTACAGGTGTACATCTAGCATGACTCGCCCTCTGAAGGTTTGTTGCACTATTGTACAGGTGTAATCTAGCAGTGTACCACAACTCGCTCTGAAGGCTTGTTGCACTATTGTACAGATGTATATCTAGCATGACTCAATCTCTGAAAACTTGCTGCACTATTGTACAGATGTATATCTAGCATGACTCAATCTCTGAAAGCTTATTGCACTATTGTGCAGATGTATATCTAGCATGACTCAATCTCTGAAAGCTGCTGCACTATTGTACAGGTGTATATCTAGCATGACCCAATCTGAAAGCTTATTGCACTATTGTACAGGTGTATACCCTAGCATGACTCCCTCTGAAGGTTTGTTGCACTATTGTACAGGTGTACATCTAGCATGACTCCAAAACCTGAAAGCTTTTTTGCACTATTGTACAGATGTATATCTAGCATGACTCAATCTCTGAAAGCTTGTTGCACTGTTGTACAGATGTATATCTAGCATCACTCAATCTTTGAAAGCTATCTGTACTATTGTGCAGATGTATCTCTAGCATGACTCAATCTCTGAAAGCTTGTTGCACTATTGTACAGATGTATATCTAGCATGACCCAATAACTGAAAGCTTATTGCACTATTGTGCAGATGTATATCCAGCATGACTCAATCTCTGAAAGCTAGCTGCACTGTTTTACAGGTGTATATCTAGCATGACCCAATAACTGAAAGCTTATTGCACTATTGTGCAGATGTATATCCAGCATGACTCAATCTCTGAAAGCTAGCTGCACTGTTTTACACGTGTATATCTAGCATTACCCAATAACTGAAAGCTTATTGCACTATTGTGCAGATGTATATCCAGCATAACTCAATCTCTGAAAGCTAGCTGCACTGTTTTACACGTGTATATCTAGCATGACCCAATAACTGAAAGCTTATTGCACTATTGTGCAGATGTATATCCAGCATGACTCAATCTCTGAAAGCTAGCTGCACTGTTTTACAGGTGTATATCTAGCATGACCCAATAACTGAAAGCTTATTGCACTATTGTACAGGTGTATATCCAGCATGACTCAATCTCTGAAAGCTAGCTGCACTGTTTTACAGGTGTATATCTAGCATGACCCAATAACTGAAAGCTTATTGCACTATTGTGCAGATGTATATCCAGCATGACTCAATCTCTGAAAGCTAGCTGCACTGTTTTACAGGTGTATATCTAGCATGACCCAATAACTGAAAGCTTATTGCACTATTGTGCAGATGTATATCCAGCATGACTCAATCTCTGAAAGCTAGCTGCACTGTTTTACAGGTGTATATCTAGCATGACCCAATAACTGAAAGCTTATTGCACTATTGTGCAGATGTATATCCAGCATGACTCAATCTCTGAAAGCTAGCTGCACTGTTTTACAGGTGTATATCTAGCATGACCCAATAACTGAAAGCTTATTGCACTATTGTACAGGTGTATATCCAGCATGACTCAATCTCTGAAAGCTTGCTGCACTGTTGTACAGGTGTACGTCGCCTGTCTGCGGGTGCTGTGCGGCACCAGACGTGCCAGACGAGCAGACACGTGTGGGGTCCTGCAGCAGGTGGCTGACGCCTGTGGAGGCGCGAACACCGAGTGGATGCACGTGTCGGTCGGTGAACTTCTCTCGGGGGCCAACTGCAGCTCCAGCGACTAGCTGCAACGACAGCGACGACAGCCTGAAGGCAGCGTGAGGTGATACAACGCTGATGGTGGTCGCTATAGTGCTGGGATCCACGACTGTGGCTTGTTACATGATTGTACAGGTGTACATCAAGCACAAATCGGTCTCTGAAAGCTTGTTACACGATTGTACAGGTGCACATCAAGCACAATCCCTTCTCAGAAAGCTGGACGTGAGGCTATTCATTATCTCTACGGCGATTTATTAAAGAGCACGTTTGCTGAAAGTAAAATGGGTGCAATGTGTACAGGTGTGTGTGTGTGTGTGTGTGTGGTGTGTCGGCCTGTTGCTGTCACATTTGTACCCATACAACCTGGCGGTTTGCTACAAGTTTTGTCCCTTCGCAATAGAAAATCGTACGTAAAATTGTTGCAGTCGATGTCGGTGTCACCCTTAAACACGTGCAGGCTGTTCAAACTGTAAACGGTTCATGAGCCCAGTAAGTATCAGCGTTCGCTAGCGGTGTTCAACGATTTGTTGCCTTGTCAATCTGGATTCGCCAACACGTTTAATTGTACTGGGTACTGGCTGAAAGTTGTTGTGTCTGGTTGTGCGGCTCAAGCTGTGGTTTTCAAAGACTGTGAACGTAGCGACCGCATACATATGCTTGGTAGGCTACCTACTTCAAAATAAAACCACCATTTTGTCAGTAGCACATTAGTAAGTGTTGACGGATTCGCACCAAAGCAGTTGGAATAGCGAACAAGGCATCAAATGTCTCAAGCTCCTAGCATTCAATTTCTCCAAGATCCGCAACAAGACAACTCATGTTTGGAATAGCAACACGCATAATGAAGTACAGCAGTAATTCGATCTTAGCGTCAATTTCTAAGACTTCGACAACATGATTATTTAACCAGTTTGACATAGCAGTTTTTTGACTTGCATAGGATATTGGCAGGTAAGATTGTCAATGCATTCCCGGGGATATTGGACTTGTTGTTTTTCCACTACAAAATTTTTATTGTCAAACAATAAGAATGGAAAGCAGAAGAAAAAGAAAGAAAAGAAGGAAAGTTACGGTAAAACGCAGCAACGAATATAAAAATAAAATATAGAAATACATTGCTGAAAAAAAAAGAAAAAAAAAGGAAATGGTACCTAGAAATCACTGGATAAATCAATCGTGTTCACCACTCCTTCTTTGCGATAGTTTTCCTTATAATTTTATACATCCCTTTTTATTATTTACTTACCCCTCCATCTAACAACTGTGGCTGCAGAAAGCAGCTTACTAGACAGCGGTAATACGGTACATTTGGTATTTTTACCGTGAGGTATCGTTGACATGACGCATTGAAAATCGATACTCAGTTATACAAAAAGATATTAAAGACAGTAATAAATGTTCGTTTTATCAAAATATTAAAATAATCCTTACACGAGAAAAATACTTATCACTTTTGCTTGATATCTATGTCTTTGCCTTACAAATTCTCAGTCTAGTAATCATGATTTATAAACTTCTAGTTGAAGTAGGTCGATAACAAAATTTGCCAAATTTGAGTCACACAGCATGAGCGTGACATGGTAGTCAGAATATTGGACTACTGCGTCACCCAAAATAACGTCACACGTCAGTCAGAACGTTGGACATGTGACCAAAAACATCAATGTCGCATGCAGTCAGAACGCCATACGTCAATGAAAACGATGGACAATTAGGTCATACAAGATCAGTGTCATACGTCAGTCAGAACGCTGAAAAACTGCGTCACACAACATCAGTGTCATACGTCAGTCTGAACGCTGAAAAACTGCGTCACACAACATCAGTGTCATAGTTAGCCAGAACGTTGGACAACTGCGTCACACAATATCAGTGTGATACGTCAGTCAGAACGCTGAAAAATTGCGTCCCACAACATCAGTGTCATAGTTAGCCAGAACGTTGGACAACTGCGTCACACAACATCAGTGTCACACGTCAGTCAGAATGTTGGACAACTGCGTCCCACAACATCAGTGTCACACGTCAGTCAGAATGTTGGACAACTGCGTCCCACAACATCAGTGTCAGAAGTCAGTCAGAACGTTGGACAACTGCGTTACACATCAGTGTCACACGTCGGTCAGAACGTTGGACAACTGCGTTACATAGCATCAGTGTCATACGTCAGTCAGAATGTTGGACAACTGCGTTACATAGTGTCACACGTCAGCCATAACGTCAGAGGCTGAGCGCATCATTTACAGGGGCAATACAGTGTTTTCGGGCTCAGTTATTTCCAGCAGACTCCATGGGCTGTCTTCGTCGGGCCAGATGGTGAGAGGAGAGGAGTGGTTCAGGAGGTACGTCGTTGTATTCCAAGAGTGGTGTTCGACCTCTGCAATATTGCTGTAGGATTTTGATTGACAGGCGTTGTACAACGGGCAGGCTATAAAACATGCTAGCGCCCTCCCTTCCGTTTTATAGTGAGTCACAGCCCGCGTGTTTGCACTGTCTTTCTCAAAAGCACCATCCGCTCACACAGGGAATTTACAGTAAGTTTTGTTTGTTTGTTTTTGTTTGTTTGTTTTTTGGAGATATTTTCCGGAATGTTGCTTGCTTTCATTGGCGTCGTCGTTTTTGTTTGTTTGTTCCATTTAAAAAAAGAAATAGTTTTTATCAATTGTTGCTTCTGCTTTGTTGTTGTTGTTGCTGCTGTTTTAGGGATGGGGAGCATTGCTTTTTGTTTGTTCTGACAACAACCATTCTTTTCGTGGGGCTAGCGAGCAGCCCGTTTATTACAGTTCGCTGACAGTTTGACATTTTATTTATACTGTCCATACGTCTTACTGAAATGTAGTCAACGTATACGGTGAACAAAGTACAGAAAATCAATATTGATCATAAACGAGATTGAGGTTGCGAAATTGTGTATGTGGGTGTGTGTGTGTGCGCGTGTGTGGATGTAGGAGAGGGAAGGGATAGAGTGAGATATGTAATGTATTATTAAATTAGGTTGTGTATTGTTGTAATGTTTGATGTATAGCGCATTTATTATTATTATTATCGTCATCATCATCATCATCATCATCATCATCATCATCATCATCATCATCATTACAGTTCGTGAACAATTTGACATTTTATTTATACTGTCCATTTTTGTCAAACAGACACAGTGTTACTGAAATGTAGTCCATGAATACGGTAAACAAAATTCAGAAAGGCAAAGAAATAGTCTAAAGAGAATATACTTAAAGTTTACATCGGGCAATAATACAATCATTACTGTGTCTATACGGACGAGGCATGCATCTTAGTCGGCTTGTCCATAGCTAACCTTTCGTGTGGCTAGATTCTGAATCTGAATTTATTCGTCGTGCTATCACACTTGATAATTACACGACTTGTGTTCACACTGATGCCGCGGCAGTGAGGCAGAAAAGAAACAAAATAAAAGAAGAGGAAAAGGGGGTAGGATGTTGTTCAGAGTTCAGGAGCTGTGTGAACCGGTAGAGGTGGCCGTCCTGGGCTCCCGTCCCTAATAAGCCTACGGTTTCTGTGGACGTAAAGCAACACTCAACCAAAACATCACTGTCACCACAGAGCTCAGGAGCTGTGTGAACCGGTAGAGGTGGCCGTCCTGGGCTCCCGTCCCTAATAAGCGTACGGTTTCTGTGGACGTAAAGCAACACTTCAACAACTAGCTACAGTCACTAAGAGCTCAGGAGCCGACTGTGTGAAAGTCGAGGTGGCTGCCTTGGGTTCCCCGTCTCTAATAGTCCTTATGGTTTCTGTGGACGTAAAGCAACACTCAACCAACGGTAAGCTGTGACATGGAAAGACACAAAACAAGCAAAGACAAAAAGACAGACAGGAAGCGAGGAGGGGTGTGTATACACAGGCGCGTGTGTAGATAGTGAGGGGGTGATAGAGTGAGATATGTACAAGGCATTATTAAACGAAGTTGTGTATTGTTGTAATGTTTCATTTATAGCGAGCGCTTTGAGCCTCACACATGTACATTAGAAATGTATTTATTTTATTATTATTATTATTATTATTATTATTAATAATATTACACCTCCCTGGTTTTGTTTCCTCGTTTTTTTCTTTTTCTTTTTTCTTCTTTTCTTTTCGTTGTGATTATTGTGTGTTTCTTTCTTCTTTTTTTTTTTCCCATGGCTTTCCATCGAGCTACTTGTAGAAATGCTTTCTTCTTCGTGTGATCAGCCGAATTGAAAAGTATGTTTAATCACAGAGCCACTCACCTAGCAAAATATTTCTTAGGGATCATAAGTTAGCAAGAAGCTTGTACAGATTTCATGTTTTATTGACTGCGCTATGTTGTCACATAATTATATGTTTTTTAATCATAAGATTGATTTTTTAGCTCCGTGTTCTATTGAATTGTTGATGTTTTATTGTAAAATGTATTGAATGTTTTATGTAAATGACGAGCCAGAAGGCAAATTTCTCTACACAGATACAATAAATTTGTATTGTATTGTACAAGACTAAGATAATCGTGGCTTCTCTCATATTGGCCCTTCTATCTGGAACTCACTGCCATCACACATTAGAAATGCTGCAACAATCACTACTTTCAAGTCCGCTCTGAAGACACATTTCTTCAGCCTGTATCACTCTGACTAACTCAGCGCTGTTCGATTTGATATGTGTGTGTGTGTGTGTGTGTGTGTGTGTGTGTGTGTGTGTGTGTGTGTGTGTGTGTGTGTGTGTGTGTGTGTGTGTGTGGTGTGTGTGAGAGAGAGAGAGAGAGAGAGAGAGAGAGAGAGAGAGAGAGAGAGAGAGAGAGAGAGAGAGTAATTTATGCTTAATTTTTGCTTTGTTCGTTTGATTTTTGTACATGTACTTTAACCACATCCCCCACTCCCATCATGTTCTTTGTAAAGCGCTGAGGGCTTTTTAAGAGTTTGCGTTATTATTGCATGCATCTTTTTGCAGCGAATTAGCCAGCTTATCGGGCCGTACTAATATAAGTATTTTTGCTTGTTGCACGGCCCAACTGTTATGTTGTTAATGAATTGTTGTATATGAATTTTGTTTTTGTTTAAACCAATTAGCGAGCTTCGTGATTTAGTGGCTTGCGTTTTGAAATAGTACATAATGTAAGAATTTTGAAGGTGTGGTTTGTCCTGAGCTGACACCAACGTAGCTACGCGGTTGACGGGACGAACTAATACTAAAACTAACTAACTAACCAACCAACCAACCAACCAACCAACCAACCAACTCACACCACGTGAAAGTTACTGCAGGCAATTCGGGTCTCTGTTTTCTTGTTTCTGTGACGTCTTTCCAGCGCTAAGTAACTCACATTGTTTGCTGTGTACTTATTTTTGCCATTCATACTCCACTGCTGAGGGGAAGTGTGCGTGCGTGCGTGCATACGTGCGTGGGTGCGTGTGCGTGCGCGCGTGCGTGAGTGTGTGTGCTGTGTGTGTGTGTGGTGGTGTGTGTGGTGTGTGTGTGTGTGTGTGTGTGTGTGTGTGTGTGTGTGTGTGTATGTGTGTATCTAGATCGGTCTATATGCTTGAACATATTTAAAATGTACACATTTCATTGTATATTCATAGATTTAGCATTTCGAGTGGAACACTGTTTATTAATATATAATATTACACTGTCGAGAATCGTTTCAGTGCTTTATCACAATTATCCATTCATCTGTCCAGTATGGCTTCATTGTTTAATTATAATTGTACATTCTTCTGTCGAGTATGGATTCATTGTTTATTGACAGACACTGTGGACACCAGTCAGCATGAAGGCTGTGGCTGTACTTGGTCTCACCAGTCTTCTCTGTCTCTGCTTCCAGCACAGCTTGGGTGAGTAGTACTCACTGTAATTAAAATATGTTAATCCTTACCGATACATCAGACATTTCATGGCCGTTTACCTGAACTATTTATTGCCAAACGTAAACTTAACCTAAAATAATGTCAGTATAATCAAACGTTCGAGTGCTCTGTCTTGGAGACAACGCGTCGTTTGGGAGGCGCAAGTAAATCGCAGACTTTTTTCTTCAGAACTTCACGCGCCCCATGATTGTGGCAACCTTTCGGCATGTTAAGGGTGTGACAACTAGTACGTGTGTGAACGATACGTGCATCATTGCCATTGTGATAGCAACTGTATTTTCTTTTTACTCTTTATTCCCTTGATTTTCACTAAGTTTTTATTCTAATTAAGCGAGTGAAACTGTATAGTATTTAATTACGTTTTTATGTACTTGTTATTATTTGTCAAGACAGACAACTGAATTTCCTTTTTAAGGGTTAATAAGGTATTATTGTATTGTGTTACAAAACAAACAAACAAATCTCTGAAACGGTCGGACGACTGACCGTTACACGGACAAAAACGGGCCTGGCTGTACTGGTCGAGGCAGCGAACAATTAAACCACTGGCAGGAACAAACAGGCCTCACACAGGGAGCCCGGCACAGACACCGCTCTACCACTGACAGTGAAAATAATTAAATCTGCGTCGCTAGTGTTCATTTTAGAGAAGGGCTTTATATGCACCTGAGTCCGCCTTGGCTTTTGTGTTACAACAAAGATTATAAATACATTTTTAACCTTTGGTTACAAGACACTGATGTCAGAGTCCAGGCGAGATCAAAAAGAGGGAGGTGAGCCGGAGTCTCACGAAGAAGCTAGCCCAGAAGAGATCAAGAGTGGGGAGGTGGTGCTGGGCTAGAGAGTTGGACTTCTTTTGCTTCAGTTGTTTCCCAACGGCGGAGCTACGGACATTGTCTTTGTGACTCTGTTCTGCATAGCAGTTGGGACAGCAATTGTGTGGCTTCCGTGGTCGATGCGCAATGCCGGACGTTCACTGCCTTAACATTTTGTTTGTTCTGGCGGCGGTCCACGGCTGCCTTGGTCTTCCTGTTTGGCGCCTGTTTCGAGGTTTCACTCTTCTGTTCCCCTCTTCCCACTCGTCCCCGTCCCTAACAGGCCTTCTCGCCTCCGTGGACGTTAAGCAATAAGGTCAGTCAGTCAGACACTGACACCATCAAGAACGCCAAAGCTAACAAACTGTTGTACTGCGTGCAAAGCCAAGTTGGATCTCTCTTCATCCATGATAAGCTCCTTGCATAACAGCATTCACCCTCCAAAACTTGAGATCAGTCCTTCGAAGACGGCGTGTGGCTTCCCAATACGGCGACGGGACAAATAGAAGAAGAAGAAGAAGAGAAGAAGAAGAAGAAAAGGCACACACGCAATCCTCTCACCCTAGCCTACAGATGGAATGCATTTGTCAATGTGCAGCTGCATATACTGGATGACCCTCAGAGTGTTCAGCAGAGGAACGCTACAACGAGAGCAACAACATCCAAACACAAACAGATTCAAAAGAACGCTTATTTTAATGACACGGACACACAATATGCCTTCAAACAGACAACCGAGTTTAGAATACTACTAAAGCTGTTGTTTATAACAAGGATGCGTTGTTGTTGTTGTTGATCGCTTTTATATAGCGCTATTCTCCGCTCTCGAGCAGACTCATTGCGCTCGCATGTGATTCTACGTGAGTGAATAGCTTTCTATAGCGCGTTTTTCAATATCCACTGATGTGGTGTACTTACAGCGCTGGCTTGGCTGATGCCATATGAAACTGCTGCCGTCTCGGCGCGTTCTGTGTTCACCATACAACCATGCACCATATCACTTCATGCAAAGCCACATACGTAAGGTGCATGCATATTCGTATTTAACTGTAACCTGCCACCTGCACTTTTACCAGAATGACCGGGGTCTTTTACGTGCTACCTCGGTAACACGGGGGTGGAACGGGTACCGAAATAAGAGTCATTACAGACAGTTGACCGTGGAGAAGAAAATTATCCCGCCACTCACGCAGGGATTCGAACCCGCGACCTTTCGATCACGAATCGGGCGCTCTAACCACTGAGCTATCCCCGCTTCCATATGTATGCGTGCCCATACGTTCAGTGTCTGTTTTGCTCACAGCCGAGAAGAGAGTGTGTCGTCATGCCGGGAGATGGAGCTACATGAAACCGTTCTTCGTGGCAGGCGACAATATCTTCGTCAAAGTGCCCTGCAGGTGAGCATGTGACCGTGTCACGACCAGCAGTGGTAGTGCAGCAATAGTGCCCTGGTAGTGCTGTGGTAGTGCCGTGGTAGTGCAGGATATTTCATTCTTCATATGTAACACCTTGTCAACCACAAAAGGCAAGATTAACTGGGCGAACCGCGATGTGTGGATCGAGCCACAAAGCAATCAGGTACAGGTGCGAAATGCAATCCATCGTATCACCCACCCCATGCATAACAGACAGATCGTTTGACGGCTCTGGTATCTTAGAAGAGGGGAACCT
>JABMCL010001875.1:0-5000 GCA_018857735.1 Alviniconcha marisindica | reverse complement strand
TCGTGCCTCAGCCTTTATCCTTTCGTAATAAAGGTCAGTCAGTTAGGCAGTCAGTCAGTCTCTCTCTCTCTCTCTCTCTCTCTCTCTCTCTCTCTCTCTCTCTCTCTCTCTCTCTCTCTCTCTCTCGTATCGAGGGCAGCGTTCCCAACAAGCTTTCGTGCCTAAGCCTTTATCGTTGCGTAATAAACTTCACAAAGTCCAAAAAAGTCATTTTCCACTTTTCTCTCCTTTGGTTATGCGAAGAATAACAAAAACAAAAACAAATAATATATTTTTTCACAGGACCCCACTGTGCCAGGAAGCAGCGAGCATTGTGTCTAGCGGCAGGTGCAGCAAGTTGGGGGACACGATGTATGAATGTTATCAGGTATTCGGCGATACAGACTACGGGTACGGGTACGCAGACTGTTTAAGACGAAGTGTATATCCCAGCGGCGGCATGGATCTGTTCAAGGTAAGACCGAGCTGTCCTTCTTTCCCAAAATCATTGCGTTTATTTCATTCACACAGTAGGGGATATTCTGGTAGTGAGTACTCGCCTGTTCTCGCCGTGACGTTTGTGCTGTTCACAAACAACACAGGACATGTAGCTGAGTGCCAACACTGTTTTTTAGTTTGTTACAAACTGGATTATGACGTCCTGTCAACGGGTCACCTCAGGACGATTAAAAAACAAAACAAATCATTACATAATTTAAAACTATTCTCACACTTAGCAGTATTGCCAGATCAGATCTGCACACTCGGCCCATAGTCCTGATAGAACCCTATGTGGTTGACAGGGCGTAAAGCACCAACTAACACTCAGCTCAAACACAAATACACCATGAGCAATCCCACAACAGTCCAGAAAGGCTACACTTACTGGTTAATCAATAGAAAAACCACTAAACACAACTAATCCATCAGCCAACATTCCGTAATACGCAAAATCAGAAAGCACCGAATACCACGATCCCGGGTCGTTTGCCTTCTCTACTGACAGAAACATAGAGGGCGCCATCCTGAATCTGTGACATAAATTGGATTCACATCTTGACAGATCCAAGACATTCTCTGAATGCTCCTTATTGATGTTTGAAGTGCCTTCAACATGACACTGTCCCATCTTCTGGTCGAGAAACTGCAGGCGATGGACGTAAGCCTGACGATGTCTTGGACAGACAGGTCTCCCACAGAGAGGCCTCAGTACGTCAGGGTGTAGGCAAAACGCTGTGCTATGTCTTATGGTGACCAACACAGGAGTACCACAGGGATGCGTGCTGTCACCCGTCCACCTTACCATCTACATGGCATACTGTCGGCCAAAATAAAAGAAACAGGGTGCAATAATTACTGTGTTTTACCAAATATCCTTTTATGCTGTATGTGGACAATACTTGTCTTATCTGTTGTTTAAAGGGAACAAGAAAATCACAGCACAAATACAGTGGGTACTTAATGTTTGGGCTCAGTTTAAAATTCAGCTCAAAAGCACACTATTCCTCTCAGCCCATGGACCAAACTCTTAAATTTCCTTTGTTTCCGCTGCCAATCATACCCCCATTTTCTGTTGATCTGCCTGTATCGATGCGTGTGTGCTGCATGCGTGCCTGTTTGCCTGCGTTCGTGCGTGTGTGTGTGTGTGTGTGTGTGTGTGTGTGTGTGTGTGTGTGTGTGTGTGTGTGTGTGTGTGTGTTTTGTGTGTGTGCGTGTGTGTGCGTGCGTGTGCGTGTGTGCGTGTGTACGTGTGTGTGTGTGTGTGTATGTGTGTGTGTGTGTGTGTTTGCGTGTGCGTGTGTACGTGTGTGTGTGTGTGTGTGTGTGTGTGTGTGTGTGTGCGTGCGTGCGTGCGTGCGTGCGTGCGTGCGTGCGTGCGTGTGTGTGTGCAAGGAAGTAAGTAGATGTGTATCTTCTTAAATTATATTTCATGTTGCAGCATGTTGTCAGTAGTCTTGCTTTTGTACGCGCCTTGGTCTGTTAAAATATTTTTATAGGTAGGGCGCTTACAAATTTCCATTATTATTACGTACTGATTATGTACCAAATATCCACAATTATGTGTTAAAGGCTTGAATGAAAGTCATACCCCGACCTGATCAAGCTAGAACGTCTAGATTTTTGTAGAAAAACGCATTGAAGCACATTTCATGCGGGAAACAAGAAATCTGCAGGCATAATGTGGTTTGAGACGACAATCATGATGAATTATTTGTTCCTAGGGGTCCACATGGGAACACCTGGCCAGACTTAGTGCAACTATAAAAGTGTGGAGAGGATTTAAAAATACGAAGTCAAATAGACTTTGATGGCAGAAAATAGAAACATTCCTGCCATCCAGTGAAACATGCATAGCTATATATATATATATAACCCAGAGTAATCAAAGTCCTCTTTGTAAAGCATGCAACAGTGTCAGTATATATATATATATATATATATATATATATATATATATATATATATATATATATATATATATATATACTGACGACCTATTGCGTGCTTTACAAAGAGGACTTTGATAACTCTGGGTCTTCAGCAGAGGGGACCTTGATTTCTGCGTTGGCAGTACCCACTACAGGTGATTGAGAGAGGGGTACAGTTGCAGGTCAGAGATCTGAAACAGAACGAGGCCCAGAGCGCTCGTGCAATGGACGTAGGTCACCTGTGTGACGTCTTCCCAGGACTAATTAACTCCCTTGTGTGTTGATTCTGCAGGTCAGAGAGATCATGTACTTGGGAGCAGAGTAGATCTTGGTACTGAAACCGATCCATCAATTTAAGGGATTCGACCATTAATGGCCAACATGTCTCTGATCTTCGCCGATTCAAGTTGGTGATACTAAGTGAAGAGGCGAGACTGAATATGTGTACCCTGTGTAACACATGCATGTCACTGTACATACGTTTTCTCAGAACAACTTGCACTATTGTACAGGTTTACGTCGCCTGTCTGCGCGTGTTGTGTGGTACCGACGACGCCAGTTCAGAAGAAACTTGTCAGATCCTCCAGAAGGTGTATGACGTATGCGGAGACCAGGACCACCTGCCAATGAGCGCGTTTCTCGCTCGGACCAACTGTACCACCAACGCTCCCACCACAACCACCACCACCGCCACCCCCACCACAACCAAGCCAAACCAAACCTGTGGGGCAAATACAGTCAGTAGTTGTGTGTGTGTGTGTGTGTGTGTGTGTGTGTGTGTGTGTGTGTGTGTATGAATATGAATATGTTGTGCTAGTTGTGTGTGTGTATGTTGTTGATGTGTAGTGGTGTGGGTATGCTGCGTGCGTGTGTGTTGTGTGCGTGGTGTGTGTGTTTGTGTAAGTGTGCGTGGTGTGTTTGTGTGTGAGGGTTGTGTGTGTGTGTGTGTGTGTGTGTGTGTGTGTGTGTGTGTGTGTGTGTGTGTGTGTTGTGGTGGGGTATGTGTGCGGTGAGTGTAGTTGAGTTGTTGTAGTTATAGTGTGGTGGGTCGTATTCGTGCATGTTTGTAGTTGTGCGGCCGTGCAGCCTGCGTGTGTGTGTTTTGTGTGAAAGGGTTATGTGTGTGTGTTGTGTGTGTGTGGAGAGAGAGAGAGGAGAGAGAGAGAGAGAGGGAGGGAGAGGGAGGGGTGCGTGCGCGCTCAAAGAGGTCAGTATTTAGAGTTGATTGGTCGATGGACCTGCGGCAAGGAAGGGTCAGAATCATTCCTGTCCAAACTGTCTCGGCTCCAGGTTGGTCCTGCAGAGCCGTGGACAAGACCCACCCGTGGCACCGCAGAAACAAGATCGTTCCGGGTGACGTTGAAGGTTTTGGAGTTGACACCAGGTTGACTCTGCCTTGCAGGTAGTAATTAACACACCGGGATGAGCTTGATCTTTTCTCGTTTTGTTCAAGCCAAACGAAATCACTGCTTTCTGCTCTAACTTAACTATGCAACTGATAGGTGATACGTTTATTATTGTTATTATTTGTAGTAGTATTGCTATGGTTATTATCACTGCTACTGTTAGCCTATTATTATTATTATTATTATTATTATTATTATTATTATTATTAGAGGGGTCTTTTGTTTCAAGATAGAAAGTATTTAGTTTAAATGAGAAAAATACAGAGATGGAAACAAAACGGTAGTTCGTTTTTTCAACCCAAAAGACTGAGTCATGCTGAAATGGTTGATGTTTATGCTCCACATCATAGGACGGTCTCTTCATTGTCTAATATCACCTTGCTGTGAACAGACATAAAATAATACATTGATTGATGGAGTGATTTGACGGTCGCTTCTCTTCAGCTTGAAGGACGGGATGGCGGAAAATCATTCATTTTTTTAATGAACATGTGCACTTTGTTGAGAGAATAACCTTTGCGCTGCTTTTGCTAGCGTTCAGTATTACAACTCTTCGGACGTGGTTTCAACTCGGAGAAAGGGATGCATTCGTCTGAGATGGTGCCATCACAGGCATTGATATTCTTCGCCACAGTTTCCTGTATAGAAAACAAACGGGAGGTTCTGCTGCTTCAGTTAAAAACACTGAGTCATGTGTGTATGGCCACTATTTATTTGGGGTGGGACAGTTTCTTCTTTTCTGCTTGTACGCCAGATTGGTCGGAACAATCGTTTAGCATTAATCATAATTATGTAACTTCCCTCGGGAATACTTATCCTTCTCGTGTAGTATCCAACGACATAAATGTTTACACACAAAATGGGATACACCAGTTGGTGACACAGCAGGGGTATGAGAGGGTGGTACATGAACTAACAGCACATTAACAAAATCGCCGTGGACAGGTACAAGATGGCCGACATCCGGTGTGGAGGCAGCCATATTGAGATCGAAACAGACCAGTCCCTCGATGTGGATGGGAATTCCTACATACGTGCCGTGGTTGTCACGATCGGCACAACCAGCAAAGACGGTACTCTGATCCGCCAAACCAACAAACTTACTCTCAAGACACTGACAAGGTAAAAACTGTTCTCTCTCTCTCTCTCTCTCTCTCTCTCTCTCTCTCTCTCTCTCTCTCTCTTC
>JABMCL010000321.1:27500-30550 GCA_018857735.1 Alviniconcha marisindica | reverse complement strand
TTATCTGATCTTGAGGGTGTTTCTACCGTTGAGTGTTGAGTTTATCCGCTGTTGACGGTGTTTCTACAGTTGAGTGTATCGGCTATTGAGGGTGTTTCTACAGTTGGGTGTATCTGCTATTGAGGGTGTTTCTACAGTTGAGTGTTGAGTGTATCTGCTATTGAGGGTGTTTCTGCAGTTGAGTGAGAGTATCTGCTACTGAGGGTGTTAGTTGAGTGTTGAGTGTATCTGCTGTTGAGGGTGTTTCTGCAGTTGAGTGTTGAGAGTTTTTGCTATTGAGGGTGTTTCTACAGTTGAGCGTTGATTGTATCTGCTGTTGAGGGTGTTTCTGCAGTTGAGTGTTGAGAGTTTTTGCTATTGAGGGTGTTTCTACAGTTGAGTGTTAGTGTATCTGCTATTGAGGGTGTTTCTGCAGCTGAGTGTGAGAGGATCTGCTATTGAGTGTGTTTTTTCGCAGTTGAGTGTGAGAGGATCTGCCATTGAGGGTGTCTCTACAGTTGAATGTATCAGCTATTGAGGGTGTTTCTGCAGTTGAATGCTGAATGTATCAGCTATTGAGGGTGTTTCTACGGGTGAATGTTGAGAGTATCTGATATTGAGAATGTCTTCAGAGTGGCTTCTATCGCTGCGAATTTGCTACAGGTTTCGCAGATGCACACATGAACATGCAGAAGTTGCCTTTGAAAATCAACGTTTGTGCCTGCAAGTGTGCCCATTGTTTGACAACAGTTCGTTCCAACGGTTAGACGGACAGAGTTCCCGGGAGGTAGAGAGAGGGAGGGTGTGGGTGGGGGAAGGGTGAGGGTGGTGGTGGTGTCAGTGATGCTAGTGGTGTCAGTGATGGTGGTGTCAGTGACCCTTGGGACGTCGGCGCTCTCTCTCTCTCTCTCTCTCTCTCTCTCTCTCTCTCTCTCTCTCTCTCTCTCTCTCTCTCTCTCTCAATATTGGCATGTAGATTAGCAGGGACAGATTGTAAGAATAGGCAACAGCCTAAAATCTTAATCCTTGTGTAACAAAGTTCTGAGTTCTCTCTCTCTCTCTCTCTCTCTCTCTCTCTCTCTCTCTCTCTCTCTCTCTCTCTCTCTCTCTCTCTCTCTCTCTCTCTCTCTCTCTCTCTCTCTCTCTCTCTCTCTTCATGTCGATTCATACTTGTACCTTTCCAACTTCGTCCTGGTTGACTGGGCGTAAAAAATCAAGTTACTTACCTTTCCAAGGGGAGGGAACTGCCCCTAACGCTACACCGTACCCACCAGAATGATTTCTGCATTAAGACGTACGGCGATGGAAACCATTTTATTGCTTCGTTCATTGTGAGGGGCAAAGTCACAAGACTGACACAAGTCTCCGTGGCCACAACTTTTCAAGAGAAAGCTGAAAGCCATTTTAACGCTTTATTCATTGTGACAAGACATTGTGACAAGACACAAATCTCCGTAAGCCACAACTTTTTAAGAGAAAGAAGAAAGCCATTTTAACGCTTTTTTCATTGTGACAAGACATTGTGACATTGTGACAAGACACAAGTCTCCGTAAGCCACAACTTTTGAAGAGAAAGGACAAAGTCATTTTAATGCTTCATTCATTGTGAGTGGCAAAGTCACAAGACTTCTTCATTTTTGATTATTTTAGTCTTTTCACATAAAACGATATTTGACTGATCGTACAATTATCATGCTAATAACATGTTGCTCACGTGTTGCACCAATATAAATTTATGTTAAACACACGCACGCACGCACGCACGCACGCACGCACGCACGCACGCACGCACGCACGCACGCACACACACACACACACACAATGTTTAAGGTCAAAGCTGCTGTTAATCTAGATAACTCCCCACACCTTAATAATATTAAGGTTACAAGAGTTACTTCCCTTCAACCTCTAATGCAGTATCATTCGCTATACATGACTCAAAGTCGGTGGTTTACTCAGTGTATAAGCGGTTTACTGGCGGGGTGTGTGTGTGTGGTGTGGGGGGGGGGGGGGGGGGGGGGGATGAGTGCGAGGGGGAGTTGGGATAATGTGTTATTATTTTATGGTCTATGTTCCTGGTCACTTGCTGCAAATTGCTCAATTCGTTTTCATTTTTCACATTCCGAAGTCAGTGATATTATGTCAGTGGTGTCCGTTTTGTCGTTGATGTTGGCAGTGTCTCGGTGTGATGTTAGTGATGTCGATCGCTGGTGTCAGTGATGTTGGTTATAGCGTACGTGATGTTATAAAGTGGTATTATTGTTCTTAATGTTAATCAATGCATGATGTTCGGTACTGTTCGTGGTGTCAGTGATGTTAATGATGTCATGGTGTTCGGTACTGTTCGTGGTGTCAGTGATGTTAATGATGTCATGGTGTTCGGTACTGTTCGTGGTGTCAGTGATGTTAATGATGTCATGGTGTTCGGTACTGTTCGTGGTGTCAGTGATGTTAATGATGTCATGGTGTTCGTGATATCAGCGATGCAAGTGGTGTTTAGTGATGTTCGGGACATCAGTGATGTCAGCGGTGGCAATGACGTTACAACAGAATACCTCTTTTTATGACCATCGGGGGTGGGAGGTGGGGGGCGGGGGTGGGGGGGTGGGGGGGGGGGGGGAGACGGAGAGATCCAACAAACTGTCTAAGAAGAGGGTTAGTTAGTTAGTTAGTTAGTTAGTTAGTTAGTTAGTTAGTTAGTTAGTTGGTTAGTTGGTTGGTTGGTTGGTTGGTTGGGTTTGGTTGGTTGGTTGGTTGGTTGGCTGGTTGGTTAGTTAGTTAGTTAGTTAGTTAGTTGGTTGGTTAGTTGGTTAGTTAGTTGGTTGGTTGGTTGGTTGGTTGGTTGGGGTTGGTTGGTTGGTTGGTTAGTTAGTTAGTTAGTTAGTTAGTGCTTTGACTTGAGCCCAGTCAACCACAAAGGGCTATATCAGGGCTAATCAGAAGAGGCATTCCACTTGGTCAGAGATTCGTTTACATAAAAATATGCAAGGAAGATTTCGGAGAAAGAAAGAAAGAAAAAAAATTACGTCTTAGTGTAGAAAGAGAAAAAAGCAGGTAATTAATAGTTGAGG
>JABMCL010000321.1:12500-17500 GCA_018857735.1 Alviniconcha marisindica | reverse complement strand
AGATTGAGAGAAAGGGGGCGTATGTCTAAGAGTGTGTATGTGCGTGTGTTTCATGACTTAGAATTATTGAGATATGTTCTTCGTTGTGCGATCGAACGACAGCTTTAATTTCCCGCTGGGATGAATAAAGTATATTGTTATTGTTGTTATTGTTATTGGTATTATTTAGCAACCTTAAATACCTGTATGCCCCCGAGGTCGCTAAGCCGTAGTTATAATAGTTAATATAAAGTAACACTAGCAGAGCATTACTTATGGCGAACTTGATTTATTATTTCAGGATTTTATTTATTGATCTGCTTATTTATTCATTTGTTGATTTGTTTTTCTTCCCGTTTCCGCTGTGATGATTATAAGAAGAAGAAGAGTATGATGTATGATACTGATCAGTGTCGTGCACATTCGAATTCATTGCGGTGTGTGTGTGTGTGTGTGTGTGTGTGTGTGTGTGTGTGTGTGTGTGTGTGTGTGTGTGTGTGTGTGTGTGTGTGTGTGTGTGTGTGTGTGTGTGTGTGTGTTTCCGTATAATACTTTATGGAAATTATTTTTGATAGCACTGTGCTCTATATGTGTATAGAATATCATATTTAGGTTAATATGTATTATCTGAGCGCTCAGGGCGTTGATGGGAGCGCGATAAATGTACGCTATTATTATTATTATTATAATAATTATTATTATTAAAAAGAAGACTACATGAACACCACCATTATCATTTTGTGATGCGTACCCGGTAGTTTATAGATTTCGAGGGAGAAAGAGATGTCATCCGACCCAAAGTCATTGGCAATAGTCAAATGCCATTTCCCCACATCCTGTGACGTCAGTTCGCGCAGCGTCATCTTCAGCGTCAGATGGGGAGGTGAGCCAAAGAGTGTGACGTCACTGGTTAAAAAAAGAAAGAAAAAAGAAAGAAAAAAAGAAAACGGGAAAAAAAAAAGAGAGAAAAAAAAGGACCAAACGATGAAATACTCGCTTTCCAAATTACACGGAAATCAAATCATGTCAAATATTTCATAAACCATATTTACATTCTCACATAATAATGATGATGATGGTGGTGGTGACGACGACGACGACGACGACGACGATGATGATGATGATGATGGTGATGGTGGTGGTGGTGGTGATGCTGATGCTGATGATGACGACGACGACGACGACGACGACGATGATGATGATGATGATGATGATGGTGATGGTGGTGGTGGTGGTGGTGATGCTGATGCTGATGATGACGACGACGACGACGACGACGACGACGACGACGGTGGTGGTGACGGTGAAGACGATGAAAGAGTGGGCTTATTGCGTTCAAACCGGCAGTGAGCCTCTAACAGATTGCACCAAGTAGAAAAGAAAAAAAAGTCGAAAGGCAGTTACTGATTACTGCAGAAGCCATACGCCTACTACTGCTGCTACCAAAACTTCCATACCAACCAACAAAGCAATCTACATCAGAATACCTTCTTCTTCTTTATTCTTCTTTCTTTTCTTTTTCTGTGTCCGAAATCTGAAGTTCTACATTTTTTTTTTTACCTTAGACACTCTTCGTTCAGACTGTCGTCATCCACCGGAAGTTTGCCTTTAACATCCGGTTTGCTGTCGGGATACTTGGTGACGTGACAGCTCGCGATCTCGCGAGAGTGGGACTGCAGCTGGAACATCAGTACCACGGGCTGCTCAGCGGAAGCCACGTAATATTTGAACGTCTTGTCTGTGAACTTGGGGGGGCCTGGAAAGACAAACGGTATTAAAATACTATGATACTATTATCACTGGCTTGATAAGAACAGACTGGCACTGAAAAACGGACAAAAATTGTATTCATCAGAAAGGCACTGAAAGACCAGAACTGGTACTCATCAGAAAGGCACTGAAAGACCAGAACTGGTACTCATCAGAAAGGCACTGAAAGACCAGAACTGGTACTCATCAGAAAGGCACTGAAAGACCAGAACTGGTACTCATCAGAAAGGCACTGAAAGACCAGAACTGGTACTCATCAGAAAGGTACTGAAAGACCAGAACTGGTACTCATCAGAAAGGCACTGAAAGACCAGAACTGGTACTCATCAGAAAGGTACTGTTTCAGTGCATCTCTGCTGAGTACCATTTTCGGTCTTTCGGTGATAAGCGATATTCATCAGAGAGGCATGGAAAATGATATTCATCAGAGAGGCATGGAAAATGATATTCATCAGAGAAGCATGGAAAATGATATTCATCAGAGAGGCATGGAAAATGATATTCATCAGAGAGGCATGGAAAATGATATTCATCAGAGAAGCATGGAAAATGATATTCATCAGAGAGGCATGGAAAATGATATTCATCAGAGAGGCATGGAAAATGATATTCATCAGAGAAGCAATGAAACACGGGAAAATATTAATTATCAGGGAGAAAAACTTATAGCCATGTCTTCACTTGACAATTTACACGACGCAGTTCGTCAAGCTTCAGTAGTCATGATGTATTTGATACTTTCATCATCCATGCCATCCATGCCATGCACGCCAGCCTTGTTCATGACGTCACTGATATAGACTGCTGGGCGCAAGATGGCAGCACTCACGGTCGAGTTATCGCGACTTTCGAACGTCGAGATTTTGTAAACAGGACCAGAAATTGGTGTTTGTTTGTTTGGTTTGTTGCTGTTGTTGTTGTTGTTTTGAGGGGTTGAATGATTGTTTTTGTTTCGTTTTGGTGTTGTTGTTGTTGTTGTTGTTGTTTTGTGGGTGCTTGTTTTTAGTTTCTTGTTGTATGGATTTGTTTGTTCGGTTTTTTGTTTGGCTGGTTGGTTCATTTTTTTCTGGGGTTGGGGGGGGGGGGGGGGGGTTGTTTGTGGATTGGGTATTGTTTTTTGTTTGTTTGTGGGGGGGGGGGGGTTGTTGTTTTTGTTTTAGGGATTTTTTTAATTAATTTATTTTAAAAAAATGGATGGGTGGCTAGTTGGTTTTTG
The DNA here is from genome assembly GCA_018857735.1 of Alviniconcha marisindica. Classification (NCBI taxonomy): domain Eukaryota; kingdom Metazoa; phylum Mollusca; class Gastropoda; family Provannidae; genus Alviniconcha; species Alviniconcha marisindica. The sequence continues at coordinate 14,535 of JABMCL010000321.1, read as the reverse complement.
TTTGTTTGTTTGGGGGTTTGGGGTTGTTTGTTGTTGTTGTTGTTGTTGTTTTGGGGGGGAGAGGGCGGGTGGGGCGGGGGGGGGGGGGCGTGGGGGGTTGTTTGCTTGTTCTTTTCATTCCGATCGATAGGACCCGTGATGCGTCACGGGTCCGGTTCCCCCTTAAAGGGTCCGAAAGACATGCTCACACTCAACCAGCAACACTGCAGTCTTGTTTTCCAACGCTCCCGGGGCTTCGCAGCTGATGGTCCCAACATCGTCACACGTCACATCCGGTAACACGTGCTTTATCTCCCCTTGGCGTTCCCCGTGTTCGACATCCAGTAGCTCCCCCTGACTGTTTTGGAGGAAGGGCGGTGAGGCTGGCTTGCCCTCCTCGAAGGTGCAGAGGATTTCCACAGAAGTGCCCGGTTTGACGGCCCGTGTTAAAGGCGCGTGGTCGGCAGCTGACTGCAGGGAAAGTCGGGTTATGCGGGGCGGGTCTGAAACAGGACGTTGCGGAGAGTATAATACTGAAAGCTTAAAGCGTGTGATGGAAAAGGTTGCAAATTGGCAGGTTCACATAGGGCCTATAAAATAAATTCTTCTTCTTCTTCTTCTTCTTCTTCTTCTTCTTCTTCTTCTTCCTTCTCTTCTTCTTCTTCTCTCTCTCTCCACTCCCTCCTCCACACTGTCATCCTCTGTCTCTCCTCATCCACATCATCTACTCTCTACTTCTCTCCCCATCCCACCCTCCCACCCACCACACACACACACACCACACACACACACACACACACACACACACACACAACAACACAAATCTTACAGCACGCACGAACACGACATGCATACACCACACACACACACACACACACACACACACACACACACATCCACTCTCTCTCTCTCTCATCTTTCTCTCACTCTCTCCTCTCTCATCATCTCTCTCTCTCTCTCACATCTCCACACACACACACACACACACACACACACACACACACACACACACACCAACACACGCACGCACGCACGCACGCACGCACAGCACGCACACACACACACACACACACACACTCACAGTCCACGATGAACTGCACCGTCTTCTCAGAAGCAACAGCCCCACCGCTGGCTCTCCATCTCCACACCGTCTCATCACTCATGTCAAAAGTCTTCGTCAAAGAGTAGTGTCCCTTCTCTTCCTCACACTTGCAGTTCTCTTCCCGGAAGGACATACAGCTTCCGTTGCTGTGCAAGAGTAACTTGCAGAAGTCGATGAAGATCCCGTCGTCCTTCCTGGCTATGGAAATGGCAAACTCAAAATCGTCTTTGTTGCATCTCTCAGTGCTGAGCAGGAAGGGCAGCGTCACCGTCGTGTTTCGGTGGCTTTGAAAGTACCGCTGATGCCGGGAAATTTAAACTTCGCACCTGTCCAAAAAGCAACGGTGGTTTACATGTGTGACCAATTATACTGCAGAGGTGCCCGCTTCTGAAGGCAGAGCTCAGAGGCTGTGTGAAAGTCGAGGGGGCCGTCCTGGGCAAACTCCAAGCACTGGTTTACGACATCCTTCCTTCAACCACTGCCGTATTTAGTTACGTCATAGGGTCCAGAAAACTGTCAGCTAACGAGCAGTTTTTCCTTGGTGCTCAAACAGTAGTAAGTTTGTTAGACACAATTCAAATAAAACAAGGCACCTCACTTATAGCCGCCAACAAAGTTTACACCAGCACAAATAAAACCACAATCGTTTGAATCGAGATAGAACTCTTCTTCTTTTTTTTCTACCCTGGGTGGATGCGTCTCATGTTTACGTGGGTGCTTGGCGAGGTTGCTTCCACAGTCTTATCAGTACCCGAACTTTCGGAGGGCGCTGACCTGCGTCGTGGACAGCTGCGCGGAGATAAAGAGTGCCCCTTCAGTGGCGTAACCAAATCTGGCAGAGTTTGGAGGAAGGTGCCGGAAAGCGATGCTCGGAGTGTGCGTCCTGGGCTCCCCGTCCCTAATAAGCCGTACGGTCTCCGTGGACGTAAAGCGACAGTGAACAACTGAATGCTT
>JABMCL010000321.1:0-5000 GCA_018857735.1 Alviniconcha marisindica | reverse complement strand
CGCACCCCAAACCACGCCGCCCCCCAACCCAAAAACGCACGGGAAGGGGAAAAAAAAAAAGGAAAAAAACGATAAAGACGGGGAGAGAGAGGGGAGAAAGAGAGAAAGAGGGGGGGAGGAGAGAGAGAGAGAGAGAGAGAGAGGAGGGAGAGGGAGAGGAGAGAAGAAAAGGGAAGAGAGAGGGGAGGAGAGAGGGAGAGGGGATAAAAAACCCAACAAAACGGAACCCCAGGGCTAACACGGGCCTTGCCCAAATGACAGAAAACAGATAACATTATAACGACAACACAGCGGTAAAATGGAACTCACACTGTCCGTTGACCAATGACAGCAAACTCAGATAACATTACAACGACAACACAGCGGTAAAATGGAACTCACACCGTCCGTTGACCAATGACAGAAAAACAGATAACATTATAACGACAACACAGATGTAAAATGGAACTCACACTGTCCGTTGACCAATGACAGCAAACAGATAACATTATAACGACAACACCGATGTAAAATGGAACTCACACTGTCCGTTGACCAATGACAGCAAACAGATAACATTATAAGACAACACAGATGAAAATGGTTGTCCTTTGGGCCAATGACAGCAAACAGATAACATTATAACGACAACACAGATGAAAAAAGGAACTCAAAATTTTCCGGGTTGCCAATGCCCAGCAAACAGAAAAACATTAAAACGACAACAAGAGGGTAAAAGGAAAACTCACACGGGGCCTTTGACCAGTGACAGAAAACAGATAACATTATAACGACAACACAGCGGTAAAATGGAACTCACACTGTCCGTTGCCCAAATGACGGGGCAAACAGATAAAAATTATAACGACAACAAAGGGTAAAATGGAACTCACACTGTCCGTTGACCAGTGACAGAAAACAGATAACATTATAACGACAACACCGATGTAAAATGGAACTCACACTGTCCGTTGACCAATGACAGCAAACAGATAACAATATAACGACAACAAAGAGGTAAAATGGAACTCACACTGTCCGTTGACCAATGACAGCAAACAGATAACATTATAACGACAACACAGATGTAAAATGGAACTCACACTGTCCGTTGACCAGTGACAGAAAACAGATAACATTATAACGACAACACAGATGTAAAATGGAACTCACACTGTCCGTTGACCGGGGACAGGAAACAGATAACATTAAAAAAACGACAACAAAGAGGAAAAATGGAACCAAACACTGTCCGTTACCAGTGACGGAAACCCCAGTAACATTAAAACCCGACAACAAAGGGTAAAATGGAACTCAAAAGGTTTTAAAACCAGTGACAGAAAAAAATAACTTAAAAAAAACCACCGGGAAAAAAAGGAAAAATAAATTAAACCATTTCCGGGAAAAGGGGACAGAAAAGAAAACATTAAACGCAACCCACCGGTAAAAGGGGAAACTCAAAACGGTCCGTTGACCAGTGCCCAAGGAAACAGATAACTTTATAACAAACAACAAACAACACAGGGAAAAATTTGGGAACCAAAACGGGGGGCCCGGGGTTGACCAATGACAGCAAACAGATAACATTATAACGACAACAAAGAGGAAAAAAAAATGGAACTCACACTGTCCGTTGACCAATGACAGCAAACAGATAACATTTTTAAAGGGGGACAAAAAACAGCGGAAAAATTTGGAACTCACCCTGTCCGTTGCCAAATTTGAAAAAGCAAACAGATAACATTTTTTTTAAAGGGAAAACACAGATGAAAAATTTGGGAACCCCCACCCCCCCCCCTTGCCCCGTTGCCCCAGTGCCAGCAAACAGAAAACATTAAAAAGGGGAACAACACAAGGTAAAATGGAACTAAACCCCCTTGTCCTTTGGCCAGTGACAGCAAACAGATAACTTTTTTATAAAACAAAACCAACACAGCGGTAAAATGGAACCCCAACATTTTTCCTTTGGACCGGTGACAGGAAGGGAGAATCTGTAGTGTCCATGGGCCCGTAAAACAGGCCCCCAATCCTCAGGGCTTCCCGGGAGAGGATAGCAGCAAATATCCTATTTTCTTCGCCCTTTTTTTCTTTCGATTGATTTTTTTCTACGTAAAAACAAGGAAGAAACCCGGTTTACGGGATTTTACAAAACGACGGGGAACCCCCCAGGACTTCCCCCCCTTTCGGACTTTCACACAGCTCCCGAGTAAAAATCGAAATAGTATGGCGGCTTTTTTATCGTCAAAAGACAAAATTAGTAACAAAAAGTGCACATAATTCCCCAACAAAAATTGTGCACATGATTCTAAGAAATTTCTGTCTTTTGACTCCAAAATTTTAACGGTTTAAAATTTTTGCGCAAAGAGACTTTAATTAGAAATTATCTTTAAATAATTAGTGATTATGTGGACATGATAGTAATTATGTGCCTTTCGAGCTGCTTCCAACAGCTTACTTGCGTCAAAAGCACATAATTACAATTATGCCCACATAATTATTAATTATGTTGAAACGGCGTAAGTGCGCATGTGCGGGCTTGATAGCACTTCCTTTTTCTTTTTCTTTGTGTGGTTTTGACGTTAGTAAGTCGTTGGGCAAAGCATGAAAGGATTATTTCAACATAATTACTAATTATCTTAACATAATTCCTATTAGTGTATGCAGATTTAGAGAAAGGGGCCGGGGCGTATGTCTAAGAATGTGTGTGTGCGTATGTTTCATGACTTAGAATTATTGAGATATGTTCTACGTTGTGTGATCGAACGACAGCTTTAATTTCCCGCTGGGATGAATAAAGTATATTGTTATTGTTATTGTTAATTATCTCTACATAGTAATATGTCTTTTGACGCTTGGTTCCAACCGCTTACTTGGGTCAAAAGCACAAAAGTACTAATCACGTTTACATAACGGTAATTATGATCCTTTTGTGCTGCTTCGAACGTCTTAACTGGGTCAGAAGTGCATATTACAACTAATTATGTGGAGAGAAAATTTAATTAAAAAATATGTACAAATAATTAGTAATTATCTGCAAATGATCACTAATTTTGTCGGCTTTTGACACTAGCAGTTCGCCATAGTATAGTTAAAGCACATAGTGCATAAAGCTATGATTATACAATCTTTGCGGAAGTGGACGGGGGATAATAATAATAATAATAGATAACTTTTGTATAGCGCTATTCTCTGGTGTACCCAAACTCACTGCGCTTTACATTCTCCAACATTTTCTAAGTTTCCACAAACATAATACATTAATTATGACAACTAAAAAATGTACATATACAAGTACATGTGCCACATGAGAAACAGCAATATATAAAGAAATGAATCATTATATTACTACCTACCCTTAATTCCATCTCTCCCAGTCCCACCCCCGCCCCCAACTGACACACACCACACCCCCACACACCACACACACACACACACACACACACCACACACACACACACACACACACACACACACACACACACACACACACACACACCCCAAAAATAAAAACACACACACAAAAAACACACACACACACACAAAACACACACACAAACACACACACACCAACACACACACCACAAACAACACCACACACACAAACACACACACACAACACACACACACACACACACACACACACACACACACACACCACACACAACACACACACACACACACACACACACACGAATATGAAACAGGTAGCGGTTGGCATGAACAAATCAATCAGAAGGTTTGGCGGAAGGAACCGCCTTTTTAGGTTAATTTTGAAAGTTGGGAGGGGGGGGAGAAGCCTCAGGTCCCCCGGGCCCATATTTTTTTATATTTTGACCCCCGGCACACTCCCCATTTCGTGGCGCATGGCAACACAGACCGGTTCAGTCAGTCGGAAGTTTTGGGGGATTTTTTTTTTCCGTCCGTTTCGAAAGGCGACTGACTTATTTAAACAGAGGGGTTTTAAATTGTTTTTTTCCATGTCCTTTTTGTTTGGTTTTGTTGTTTTGGTTTTTCTTTGGGTTTTTGTTTTTGGTTTTTTTTTTTTCTTTTTGTAGGATAATGCCTTTTTGGTTGCAAATTTGTGTGTGTGGGGGGTGTGGGTGTGGGGCGGGGTGCTTTTGGGGGTGGGGTGCGTGCGGGGCGTGCGTGCGTGCGGTTGGCGTGCGTGCGTTTCGTTTCGTGCGTGGGGTGTGGTGCGTGCGGGGTGGGGGGTGTGTGTGTGTGTGTGTGTGTGGGGTGTGTGTGTGTGGGGTTTCCACTGTGTGTGTGTCACTGAGTGTGTGTGAGTGTGTAATGTGTGGGGTGTGTTTTGTGCGTGGGCATGTGTGTGTGTGTGGGTGTGTGGTGTGCGTGTGGGGTGTGTGTGTGTGTGGGGTGTGTGTGTGTGTGTATGTGTGTTTTTGTGGGGGTGTGTGTGTGTGTGTGTGGGGTGCGTGTGTGTGGGGTGTGTGTGTGTGTGTGTGTGTTTTGTGTGTGTGTGTTGGGGGTGTGTTTGTGTGTGTGTGCGTGTGGGTGTGTGTGTGGGGTGCGTGTATGTGTGTGTGTGTGGGTGTGTTGTTTGCGTGTTTTTCGGGGCGTGTGTGTGTGTGTGTGTTTGTGTGTGTTTTGTGTGCTGCATGTGTGTTTTGTGCCCTGCATGTGTGTGGGGTGTGTGTGGGGGGTGTGTGTGTGTGTGTGTGTGGGGTGTGTGTGTGTGTGTGTGTGTGTGTGTGTGTGTGTGTGGGGGTGGGGTGTGTGTGTGTGTGTGTGTGTGTGTGTGTGTGTGTGTGTGTGTGTGTGTGTGTGTGTGTGTGTGTGTGTGGGGTGTGTGTGTGTGTGTGTGTGTGTGGGGTGTGTGTGTGTGTGTGTGTGTGTGTGGGGTGTGTGTGTGGGGTGGGGGTGTGTGTGTGTGTGTGTGTGTGTGTGGGGTGTGTGTGTGTGTGTGTGTGTGTGTGTGTGTGTGTGGGGGTGTGTGTGTGTGTGTGTGTGTGGGGGTGTGTGTGTGTGTGTTTTGTGGGGTGTGTGGGGTGTGTGTGTGTGTG
>JABMCL010000846.1:12500-34810 GCA_018857735.1 Alviniconcha marisindica | reverse complement strand
ATGATAAAATACAAAACAGTGGGTTGACAATGGGTGTCTGTATCGCTATTTTATAAAAAAAAATGGGGGGTTTCGCACTCTTGCGGGAAATTTTAATACAAAGTTTGGCATGGGGTTGATTTCTTTAAATTTTAATAGTTCACCAGTTCTAAAACATTATATCAAGCCCGTCTACGATATTTAAATTGGTAATAACATGGAAAATGAGGTAAATATCTCGCTGAGTACAATCTACTCTGCACCAAAGGGTACAAGGCTCTATTACAACATTCTCGTAAACGACAACTGTATGCCAAATTGTTGCTTGAAATGGAATGAAAAACTGAAGTAAAATTTTTTTTGGAATACAGTTTTCATAAAAGTAAAAAAAATTAAAGATGTAAAACTTAAATGGTTACAAATGCCATTATACATAGAATAATAGCTACTAACATAGTATTAAACAAAATGGGAGTCATTGCTAACACTCAGTGTGGCTTCTGCAATGACGAAAAAGATAGCATTGAACATATTTTTTGGGGAAATGTGCTTGTATCAGACTTTTTTTTGGACTTCGCGGGAAAAACAACAAAAAGGAAAAATGTGAGACAGCCTAAATGTAAAATTTACACAAAACCTTGTATTGTTTGGAACAGAAATAGACATAAAAACTGACACAGTCTTTGACTTAGTGATACTTCAAGCTAAGCAATTTATTAAAAAATGCAAACTCAAAAGTGCTTCCCAAAACTTTCTCCTGCTTCCTTCAAAAACTGATGCGAAATACAAAATGATGAATAAAATTTCCAAAGATCAGCGGCGAACGGCCCACCTTTATCTTGAACTGGCCCTGTTATAAGCCTATTTTGAAAACAGAAAACTGAAAACCCTTCGGGCATATGTAGTTTTTTTTAGTTTTAAAATAATACCATTGAAAAGGCGTCAATCATTCATTGTCCCGGAAAATATCTGTCTATGAAGTCTTTGCCCAAACTCTTTGCCCTGTAGGGGATGTATCTTTTTGTCTATTATGTATGTATAACATGTGCATGTATATTTGTATACGTATGTTATCCACTGTTGGAACGGGTGTACTGATATGTTCTATAATTGTGTTATATTTGTTAAATTAAATTTTTTTAAAAAAAAAAAAAAAAAAAAACAAATTAATTTTTTTAACTTTTAAAAATTCCCGGAAACGGAAAAAAAATTGAATTCTAACATTTTGGATTTGGGGGGTAGGGAGGTAAATCCGTACGGGACAACAACCAGACACGTCACGGGCATCACAAAATTGGGTTGAGAATAAAGCCAAGACCCTACTGTGACATTCTAAAGAAAAAATTTAATAAAAAGTTGATCAGAATTTTTAAGAAAAAGAAAGGACATATTTTTTTTTTCATTTTTAAATTTTCCATCTACTCAGTTCTGCATAATCCAATTATTGTAGACAAACTGAACACTAAACTTTGATGAAATTATTTCAGAATGTACATTTTTTTGTAAACTAAGGAAACATTAGATTTGTGAGGTTTTTTACAGCAAAAAACATTTCAGACAGTGGTGTATAGTTTTTTGGGAAAGAACGTACAAACGGTATTGGTGTTGAGTTTTGGTATTTGTTCTGCATCATGAAAAAAATAATAATAATGGTTTTAAAATTTTGGCCTCCACCCCAAGAGAACCCGGGGTGCTTAAGGTCCCACAGATGCGCACATTTTCCCCCCACACACACAAAACCACACACCACACAAACACACAACACACACACACACATACATACGTGAAAAACAAAAGAACACAACCCCCCCCCCACCCCCCCCCCACACACACCCACACACAAATTTTAAAAAGAACCACGCGCGCCCGCGCGGGGACCCACAACACACACACACAACACACACCAAAACGTACCCAAAAAACTGACCCCCCCCCCCCCCCCACCCCCCCCCCACCCCAAACAAAGTGAAACCCTAACCCCAAATTTTCCCCCCCAAACCCCCCCCCCAACACACACACAAAAACACACACACACACACACCCCCACACACACCCCACAAACCCCCCCCCCCCCGCCAAGTACCCCGCGCCGGAAAACACGCAGCAAAAGCCCCCCGCACACACACACACACCCCACACACACCCCCACCCCAAACACCCCAAAACACAAAACAAAAACACCCTAAAAAGCATGCCCTTACTAGTGATGGGTCTGGGAAAAAGGGGAAAGGGAAGAAAACGACAAAATTTTGGGACAGTTTAGGGGGGGGGAAAAGGTGGGGTTCCAGTTTGGGACTTAATAGAAAAAGAGTGAAGGTCGTATGCCTAAAAAAAGGGAAAAAGAGCCCTATGACAGGTTTCCCAAAACACTAAAAAATCTTCCCCCGGGTTCCCTTCCCTGCCCATCCCCGGAAACAAAAGGGATCGGAGGCTGAGCGAAGAGAGCGAAAAATAGAGTAGGGATAAGGCAACCCCAGAGAGGTATGGAAGCCAGAGCTGTCTCAGAGATAAGTGGGGAGCAGGTCCAATTTTGAGGTGAGCGTAGCTTAAAAAAACAGTCTCTGAATCATTAGCAGGGTCAGAGAACCTGGGGAGCCAGCAGGGCATTACAATACTCAAGCCTAGAGAGAACATGGGGAAAAGAGAATTTTGGTGGTTTCAACAGAAAGATACTGTTGGGTTGAACCATTTTTTTTCCCGTGAAAAAACATTCCGTTGTCTCACTTTTTTAAAACCGTTTCATTCATGTAATTGGGAAATTTTCGTGCGTGCGGGGCGGGGGGGGTTTTTGTGTGTGTTTTTTGTGTGTGTGTGTGTGTGTGGGGGAGGGGAGAGGGGAGAAAAGAAAGAGGAGAGAGAGAGAGAGAAAAGAGAGAGGAGAGAGAGAGAGAGAGAGAGAGAAGGAGTTTTATTAAAACCCCACCCAAAAAGGACAAGCCCAGTACATATGCCGCTTCCAGTTTCCCGCAACATCCGAATCGGTTCAGGCCGTTCTTCCAAAAACGGCCGGGATCATTTTGTGCGAAACCGGCCCGGGGTCCGATTTGGTTCTGGGTGGCCTTGTGTCAGGTTTCGGCTAAAAGGGTCCGGCCCAAAACAAGCCGGGTGCAAAAACATCGGGGCCGCCCGGGGCGCAACAGTTTCCAAGCCGGATCGGGGGCCCGGGTCCAACCGGGGTTTGAGTCGGGTTTGGCATGTTTGCTGGGAATCTAAAAAAAAAACCCAAACCCCTTTTTGAAGCTTTAAACCCAGGAAGCATTTAAACCCCATGACTGGCACGCCACAAAGACAAAAAGAATGGCAAAATGATCAGTGACAGTCCGGCTAAAGCAGACATCCTCTTGCGACATTTCAAGTCGGTGCCCACTTAGGGTACAAGACACGCCGGGGATCATGGGGACAACTTTATTGATCCGCCACTGCGGAAAGTACATGGTCTGGCATAAAACATTGCACCAACATGACAACACATGTTTTCATTATTCCAAATTACAACCAGTCGCCCAAAACAGCTGCCTCCCCGTCATTCACTCCCCCAAACCCTTCCCACATTTTATTCCAACCTCAGTCATCGTCCTCGCATCCCCCTCAGCCTTTTTGTGTTGTGTCTCCCATTTTCCCCGTCGGACCTATCTGCTGCCTTCGACACAACCGACCACAAAACATTCTTCTAGACTGGGGACTGCATACGACTGTTGGAATCTCAGGCTCCCCTTTAGTTCATACATCGGGGTTTCAGGTCGTTGTTGTAAACAGCAACTCATCCACCCCGCAACGCCTGGGCTTTGGGGGGCCCCGGGAAATCACGGTGGGGGACCAAAGATTTGTTCTCTTACCAGCGGCCCAGCAGCGGCGGTAAAATTCAGGCACGGGCCCGTGTGTCACCAGTGGTTTTAAACTCCACAAGTCTTCCCCGGGGCGATACAGATCGTTTTTTTATTCTGCCCCCTTTCCCGCTGATTTTTTAACCCCGTCAAGAGATAGCGCAGTGCGTTGGGAAACCCGGGGTGAAGGCTTGGGTGGATTCCAACACTGAAACGCAAACTTAACGATGACAAAACTGAGGCCTGGTTTTCGGTATTTCGCTCTAGGAAAATTGTCGTCAGTGGCCCCCCCAAAATTTGGGAAAAAGTCCGACCCTTTAAGCTCAGTGAGTGGGCTCAGTGGCTCAACTCAGTTGATCGAGTTTTTGCCACGTTACAAAGCGTTGTGTGCACGTAACACGGCAGGTGCTGATATACAGTGTGTTTTTGTGGTGTGTTTTGGTGGTGGGGGGGGGGGGGGAGAGAGAAAGGGGTGTGTGTGTGTGTGTGTGTGTTGGTGTGTGTGTGTGTGTGTGTGTTTGTATTTTTGTTGTTGTTTTTTTTTTTTGTAAAAATATTTTAAATTTTAAATTTTTTTTGGTAGGATTTATGCCCCACATGTTTTATAAATATCATATTTAGGTTAATATGTATCATATGAGCGTTTCAGGGCGTTGATGGCGCATAAATAAATGTACATTATTTTTTTATTTTTAAACTACTTCACTGGCTTTTGTGAAACAGCGCGTCGAATTTAAAAAAAAAGGGGGGTTTTTTTTGGGGGACCCCCCCCCCCCTTTTTTTGGGGCCAAAAGGGGGGGGGTTTTTTTTTTTTTGGGGGGGGGGGGGGGGGGGGTTGGGGGGGGGGGTGTGTTTTTTGGGGGGGGGGGGGGGGGGGTGGGGGTTTGGGGGGGGGGGGTTTTTTTTTTGGGGGGGTTTTTTGGGGGGGGGGGGGGGTTTTTGGGGGTTTGGGGGGGGGGGGGGGGGTGGTTGGGGGTTTTTTTTTTTTTGGGGCCCCCCCTTTTTTGGGGGGGAAAAAAGGGGGGGGGGCGGGGAAAGGGGGGGGGAAAAAAAAGGGGGAAAAAAGGGGGGGGGGGTTTTTTTTGGGGGTTTTGGGGGGGAAAAAGGGGAAAAAAAGGGGGGGAGGGGAAAAGGGGGAAAGGGGGGGGGGGGAAAAAAATTTTTTTGTGCCGGGGGCCCCCGGGGGGGGGGCCCCCAATTTTTTTTGGGGGTTTTTTCCCGGGGGCCCCCTTTTAAAGCCTTTCGGGGTTTGGGATCCCGGGGGGGCCCCCTTTTTTTTTTTTTGGGGGGGGGGGGGGGTTTTTTTAAAATTTTTTCCCCAAAAAAAATAAAATTTTTTTTTTTTGGGGGGGAAAAAATTTTTCATTTTGGGGAAAAAATTTGGTTTTAAAAAAAACCCGGAAAAAAAAAAAAAAAGGGTGGTTTTAAAAAAAATGGGGGGAAAAAAAACCCCCCGGGGAAACCAACCCCCCAAATTTTCCCCTGGGCCCCCCAAAAAAGGGGCTTTTAAAAACCTTTTCCCATCCCGGGGGAAAACCCCAAAAAGGGGGGGCCCCCCCCCCCTTTTTTTTTTTAAAAAAAAAAAAACCCCCCAAAAAAAAATTTTTTTTTTTTTTTTTTTCCCCCTTTTTTTTTTCCCCCCCTTTTTCCCCCCCAAAAACCCCCCAAAAAAACAAAAAAAAAAAAAAACAACCCCCAAAAAACCCAAAATTCGTTTGTTCAAAAGGTAGGGGCCCCCTTTTTCCCTTCGCCCCGCCCCTTTCAGGGGTGAGTTTTCCTGGACAGCCCGGAGTAAAAAATGCCCCTTATGGGTAACTAAACCCGGCGGGCAGATTTGGAGGAAGGTGCCGGAAACTTTTCTCAGTGGGAGCTGACCAGCGATACGGAGCCTTTTCCCCCTCCAGGCTAATCCCCCGTCCCGCCCCGTTCTCAGCGGTTCTGGGCACTGAGCTATCCAGGCTACAGCAAAGAATGTAAAGCTTGGCAGCTTGGGCCTTCCCGGTATCCCGGCTTTGGCTACAGCTAGCCGCTTATCGTTTGAGGGGAGGATGGGATCGTTGCGGGCTACTTTTTTCTAAACTGACTAAATTGTCTGTTCAGCATGAAAATAGTAGTAAATAACTCTTATACAGTGCTATGTTCCGTAAATATTTACGAGCTCAGGGTGCTGTAAAAGATATATGAACTTCAACAACTTGAAAATCGTGACAAAGCAGACGGAGAGGAGAAAAAAGGACAAGCCCCGGTACTCTAAATGCATACATGAACGGCACCGTCAGGCATTTCACGGCGGGCACGGCGAGTCACAGCCAACCACCCACAATATGATTACACACTGTGACTGACCCCGCGTACTCACACCGGCTCGGCTTCTACTGACACACACTGATGCGGCACTGACTGACGCACACACACACACACACACCCCCCCCCCCCTCTCTCCTCCCTCTCTCTCTCTCTCTCCACACACAGTGACACCCCTCCCCCCCCCTCTCTCTCTCTCTCTCCCCTCTCTCTCTCTCTCTCTCTCTCTCTCCCTTTCCTCTCTCTCCTCTCTCTCTCAAACACACACCCTCACCACAACCCAACACACACACACACACACACACACACACACACACACACACACACACACACACACACACAAACCCACACAAAGGGAAAAAAACACAAAAACAAAAACACACACACACACACACACACACACCACAACACACATGAACAGTTATCCTGCAGTAACAACACACGATCTCCCACTGACTGACGCTGCCCCACCCCCCCCCCCCCCACCACCAACCCAGGACCGGGAGGTTAAAGGGGAAAAACAGTCTGAGAGGTAAGGGGCAGTGTACCATTAAAAATAACAAACCCCGGGAGTAATTTGTATTCAGCGCGTTTAAGAGAGCCAAAAATGATATTAAATTAATATATTATTTTTCGCCCACTCAGATCTAATTACCTAAATATGAATTATATACCATGTGGAGATAGTCCTACAAAACAATTTACATAAAATATTATACAAACAACAACAACAACAACAAACGCACTACACACACACACACAAACACACAAAAACACACACACACACACACACTCTCTCTCTCCCCCCCCCTCCCCCCCCACACACCCCACACACACTATATCAGCACCTGCCGTGTTAGTGCCCCAGCGCTTTGTAACGTGGCGAAAGACCATCAACTGAGGAGCCCTGAGCCGCACTCACTGAGCAGCTCAGTGGTCGGCACTGTATTCTTTGGGGAACTTGGGTCGGGCCATCTGATCTGACGGAAGTGATACCTGATGAGCGACAGTACCGAAAACCATTGCCGCCTCAGTTTTGTCATCGTTAAGTTTGCGTTTCAGTGTTGGAATCCACCCAAGCCTAACATCAGGTTCAACGCACTGCGCTATCTGCTTGACGGGGTACCAAAATCAGCAGGAAGGGCAGAATCAAAACGATCTGTATCGTCCCGGAAGACTTGTGGAGTTTAGAACCACTGGTGACACACGAGGCCGATGCCTGAACTACCGCCGCTGCTGGGCCGCTGTGTATAGAGAACAAATAACATTGGTCCCAACACCGTGATCCCTGAGGGACCCCAAAGTCCAGGCGTTGCGGGGTGGATGAGTTGCTGTTTACAACAACGACCTGAAATCTGTCCAAGATGTATGAACTGAAGGGCTGAGCCTGAGATTCCAACAGTCGTATGCAGTCTCTCAGTCTAGAAGAATGCTGTGGTCGGTTGTGTCGAAGGCAGCAGATAGGTCCGACAGGGAGAGAATGGAGACACAACACGAAACAGCTAGAGGCAGGGATGCGAGGACGATGACTGAGGTTGGAATAAAATGTAGGAATGTTTGGGAGTGAATGACGGGGAGGCAGCTGTTTGTGCGACTGGATTGTAATTTGGAATAATGAGATCATGTGTTGTCATGTTGGTGCAATGTTTTATGCCAGACCATGTACTTTCCGCAGTGGCGGATCAATAAAGTTGTCTCGATGATCTCGACGTGTCTTGTATCCTAAGTAGGCACCGACTTGAAATGTCGCAAGAGGATGTCTGCTTTAGCCGGATTGGCTGTCACTGATCACTTTGCCATTCTCTTTTGTCTTTGTGGCGATGCCAGTCATGAGTCTTAAATGCTTCCTGAGTTTAAAGCTTCTAAAGGTTTGGTGTCATTTAGATTCCCAGCAAACATGCCGAACCCGACTCAAATCCGGTCTGGATCCGGCCACCGATCCGGCTTGGAAACTGTTGCGCGCCGGAAGCGGCCCCGATGATTCTTGCACACCGGCTTGCTTCCGGGCCGGACCCGTTTAGCCGAAACCTGACTACAAGGCCACCCAGAACCAAATCGGATCCGGGCCGGTTTCGCACAAAATGATCCCGGCCGTTTGTGGAAGAACGGCCTGAACCGATTCGGATGTTGCGGGAAACTGGAAGCGGCATATGTACTGGGCTTGTCCTTCTTGGGTGGTGTTTATGTACTGACGGTACTGCCACATCTCTCTCTCTCTCTCTCTCTCTCTCTCTCTCTCTCTCTCTCTCTCTCTCTCTCTCTCTCTCTCTCTCTCTCTCACACACACACACACACACACACACACACACACACACACATACACGCGCGCGCCGCACGCACGCACGCAAATTCCAATTACATGAATGAAACGGATTTTAAACAAGTGAGACAACGGAATGTTTTTTCACTGAAGCGAAATGGTTCAATCCAACAGTATCTTTCTGTTGAAACCACCAAAATTCTCGTTTCCTTTCATGTTCTCTCTAGGCTTGAGTATTGTAATGCCCTGCTGGCTCTCCTCAGGTTCTCTGACCCTGCTAATGATTCAGAGACTGATTTTAAGCTACGCTCACCTCAAAATTGATTTGACCTGCTGCCACATTATCTCTGAGACAGCTCTAGCTTCCATACCTCTCTGAGTTGCCTTATCCCTACTCTACTTTTCGCTCTCTTCGCTCAGCCTCCGATACGCGGATCTTCTGTGTTCCGGGGATGGGCAGGAGGACCCTGGGGGAGAGATCCTTTTAGTGCTTCGGACCTGTCATATGGAACTCTCTTCCTCTCTCTTTTAGGCATACGACTCTTCACTCTCTTCTATTAAGTCCAAACTGGAATCCCACCTCTTCTCCCCTCACTGTACCAAATTTGTCGTTTTCTTGCTTCTCTTTTTCACCAGACCCATCACTAGTAACGCATGCTTTACGTGTGTGTGTGTGTGTGTGTGTTGGGGTTTTGTGTTTTTGTGTGTGTGTGTGTGTGTGTGTGTGTGCGTCGTGCATGCGTGCTCGGGCGTGTGCGGAGGGGGCGGTGTGTGTGTGTGTGTGTGTGGTGTGTGTGTGTGTGTGTGTGTGTGTTGGGGAGGGGGGGGGGGTCAGTTGTGTATATGAGTATGCTCACGTGTGTGTGTGTGTGTGGGGGGGGGGGGGGGGAGTGTGTTAGCGAGTATGCTCACGTGTGTGTGTGTGTGTGTGTGTGTGTGTGTGTGTGTGTGTGCGTGGTGTGGCGCGCGTGTGCGTGGTGGAGGTGTGTGTGTGAAGGTGTGTGTGGGTGGGGGGGCATTGTGTGCACAAGTATGCTCACGTATGTATGTGTGTTGTGTGTGTGTGTGTGGTGTGTGTGTGTGTGTGTGTGTGTGTGTGTGTGCGTGTGTGACGAATGTGCGCATCTGTAGACCTTAGCACGCCGGTCTCTTACGAGGTGGAGCGCCATAATAATAACAATTCATTATTATTATTATTTTCATGATGCAGACTTAAATACCACACTCAACACCAATACGTTTGTACGTTCATTCAAAAACTATACACCACTGTCTGAAATGATTTTGCTGTAACAAAACCTCACAAATCTAATGTTTCCTTAGTTTACAATAGAATAATGTACATTCTGAAATAATTTCATCAAAGTTTAGTGTTCAGTTTGTCTACAACTAATTGGATTATGCAGAACTGAGTAGATGGAAAACTTTAAAAATGAAACAAATAATTAGCAAATATGTCGTTTCTTTTTCTGTCAAAAGTTCTGTATCACACTTTTCACTAATTCTTTGCATCAGAATGTCACAGTAGGGTCTTGGCTTTATTCTCAACCCAATTTTGTGATGCAGTGACGTGTCTGGTTGTTGTCACAGTACTGGATTTACCTCGCCTACCCCCCAAATCCAAAATGTTAGAATTCATGTTTTCATCCGTCGTTACATGATTTTATTGTTACAAAGCTTCATAAATCTAATGTTGTTTTTTCTTTCTTTCTTTTTTCCCCCCTTTAAAAAAAATAATTCAATTTAACAAATATAACACAATTATAGAGCATATCAGTACACCCGTTCCAACAGTGGATAACATACGTATACAAATATACATGCACATGTTATACATACATAATAGACAAAAAGATACATCCATACAGACAAAGAGTTGGACAAAGTACTTCATAGACAGATATTTGCCTGCACAATGAATGATTGACTGCCTGTCATATGTGTATATATTCTAAATCTAAAATAACTACATATGCCCTGAAGTTATCAGTTTTCTGTTTTCAAAATAGTCTTATAACAGAGCCAGTTCAAGATAAAGGTGGGCAGTTCGCCGCTGATCTTTGCATTGTATTCATCTATTTTGTATTTCAGCATCAGTTGTTGAAGGAAGCAGGAGAGAGTTGGCAAGCACTTGTCGAGTTTGCATTTGTATATAAATTGCTTAGCTTGAAGTATCACTAAGTCAAAGACTGTGTCAGTTTTGATGTCTATTTCTGTTCCAAACAATACAAGATTTTGTGTAAATTTTACATTTAGCGCTGTCTCACATTTTCCTTTCAATGTTGTTTCCAGCGAAGTCCAAAAACGTCTGATACAAGCACATTTCCAAAACATATGTTCAATGCTATCTTTTTCGTCATTGCAGAAGCCACACTGAGTGTTAGCAATGACTCCCATTTTGTTTAATACTATGTTAGTAGCTATTATTCTATGTATAATGTGCATTTGTAACCATTTAAGTTTTACATCTTTAATTTTTTGTACTTTTATGAAAACTGTATTCCAAGAAATATTTGACTTCAGTTTTTCATTCCATTTCAAGCAACAATTTGGCATACAGTTGTCGTTTACGAGAATGTTGTAATAGAGCCTTGTACCCTTTGGTGCAGAGTAGATTGTACTCAGCGAGATATTTACCTCATTTGCCATGTTATTACCAATAAGTATCGTAGACGTCTTGATATAATGTTTTATTGAACTGGTGCAACTATTAAAATTCAAGAAGTCAACCGTCATGCCAAACTTTGTATTAAATTCTGCAAGAGTGCGAAACCGCCCATTTTCTTTTATAAAATGAGCGATACAGTACACTCCATTGTCAACCCACTGTGTGTATTTGATCATCTTGTTTCCGATCATCATATTTTTGTTATAAAAACAGGTTCAGAAAGAAGTTGAGATGTCGAGTTTGGTTTCACTTTACTAAAGAAAATTCCATAAGCTTTGAAGACGTCTGACCAGAAGGAATTATTTTTGACAGTTTGGTTGAAAAAGCAAGGGCCGTAGCACTCTAATTGATGAAGAAATTGATACAACTCCATCGGAACATTTCTCCATTTATGGTTTGATATCTTTAACTTTTTTATCCATGTGAGTTTTAGAGCTAGAATATACGTTTTAATATCTGGACTATTTAGACCTCCACTTTTTACATCTTTTATTGTCGTCTTTCTGGCAATTCTGTCTTGTTTTCCATTCCAAACAAATTGAAAAAACATTTTTTGAAGATCTTTCACAAAGTTATCAGGGGGTCAGGCAGCAAAATCCACAAATGGATCAGTTTTGACAGAATCAGTGACTTCAGTATAGCAACTCTTCCTAGCGGGGTAATAGTCCTAAGTGACCAAATTTTGAACAGTTTTTTAACTTCGTCGAAATTTTTATTGTAGTTTATTGCTGCACACTCTTTTAAATCCTGGGTAAACCATATGCCAAGGATCTTAAACATAGTTGGATTCCATACCATTTTCAAATGTGGCATATATTTTACTCTTGAATATTTTTTGCTACCTAACCATATGGCCTGTGTTTTGTCCGCATTCAAAAACAGGCCAGATACTTTTCCAAATTTATTAATTGCATCTATTGATTTTTCAAATGATTTTTTCTCTCCATTGTTCATTAGTTGTGTGTCATCTGCGAATTGAGATATTTTGTGTTCTACTTTGTTTATCCAAATTCCCTTGATATCACTATCTTCTCGAATCATGATTGCTAAAATTTCAACACACAAAATAAATATGTATGGTGATATCGGGTCGCCCTGTCGGCAGCCACGCTCTACTGTAAACCATTGGGTTGTCTGTCCATTCACTATTACCGTTGATTTTATGTTTTTATAGAAAGTATCTATCCATCTACAAAGGTCTTTTCCAAAACCAAATGCCCGAAGAGCCCTAAACATGAACCGCCAATCAAGAGAGTCAAACGCTTTCTCAAAGTCGAGGCATAGCAACAATCCAGGATTATTTTTTGTATTCAGATAGTTTATCAAGTCATAAATCAACCGAACGTTATCACCCATGTATCTGTTGGAAATGAAACCTGTCTGATCATCATCAATTAATGATGGTAGTACTCTTTTAATTCTGTTAGCGATACAGGAAGATCCAATTTTGTATATGACATTAAGGAGAGAAATTGGTCTCCAGTTTTTAATGTTATCTCTAGGTTTGTCGCCCTTGGGAATACAAGTAATAATGCCTTCCTTTTGAGTGGTGGATAGCTAGCCATCATCAAATGCCTTATTTAAAGCTCTAACTACAAATGGTCCAAGCTGCTTCCAAAAGCACTTGAAAAATTCTGCCCCAAAACATCCGTACCAGGGCTTTTTTCATGTTTCATATTTTTCAATGCTGTTCCTGCCTCCTCTATTGTTATTTTCCCTTCTAATGATCTTGATTCGTCCTCAGATAGTTTTGGAATTTCCGTTACCAGTTGTTCAATCTCACACTCTTCTAGGTCCTTGGCTTTATACAAATTACTATAAAAATTGTTAACTTCTTTATTTATGTCAAGTGGTTCTTTAATTTCCTCACCTTTTGCGTCAATTAGTTTTATCATTTGTTTACTAACATAGTGCCTTTTCTCCAGGTTGCAAAAGTATTTTGATATCTTTTCTCCTTCTGCCACCCACCTCGCTTTTGATCGCAGTAGTACACCCTCCATTGTTTTCTTCCGTAGTGAAACTAGTTCTTTATTTTTCTCTGCAATATGCTTAATATCCGTCTCTGTTTTACTTTCTTTCTCTTCAAATAATTTAATATCTCTTAACAAACTTTCTTCTTTCTCTCGTGTTTTTTTTTCTTTTTCATTGTCGCATAAGAGATTGTTCGTGATCTTATTTTCATGAGCAAAAAATCTAGAAAAACCTTGTCAGAAACTGTAAGTTCAAGGTCAGATTTGGCAATGCCCGAGACACTTGCTTTATCGTAGTGGGGGGATGCATATTGTTCTGTAACATTATTTACTTCATCATTTATTTCATCAATGTATTTTTTATCTTTCAGTAGTGAGCAATTAAATTTCCAAAAGGTGTTTCGTTTCATTTCTTTTCCAAAGCGAAGTTTAAGGGTAACCATTGAATGGTCAGACCCGGCGATATCCAGGAAGAATGTCTGTATCTGCAAAACTGGAGACTAAGTAGTCAGAGAGTAGAAAATAATCAAGCCTACTTTGCTTGAGTGGTTTCGTTTTTCTCCACGTATAACGTTTGCAGTCAGGATTAGCTTCTCTCCAAATGTCAGTTAAACCTAGTTCTAACATCATATTTTCAACGGACTCTTTGGCTCTTGGGTTGTTTATATGTTTATAATTATAACTGTCTAACTGGGGGTCTAACACTAAATTCCAGTCGCCTACTATAATTATATTATGGTTTTGGTATTCTTTAACCATTTCCGTTAGCTCTTCATAAAAAGCAGGTGTATCCCGGTTCGGTCCGTAAACATTGACAAGCAAAATATCTTTATCCTTCATTAAGAAGGAAACAAGAATGAAATTTCCGTTTCTATCTCGCTTTACATCGTTGATTTTGAATTCAAAATTGTTCATAAACATTACTGCTACTCCCCTTGAATTAGAGCTGTAAGATGCAAAGAAGCAATTATATCCCCATTCAGCTTTGACGTACGTTTCTAATTTGGTACTGAAATGCGTGTCTTGCAAACAGTATATCGAGCAAGATTTTTGCTTCAGATAATGGAAAACGTCTCTTCTCTTTCTAGTATTGCCAAGGCCTTGACAATTCAAAGACAATATTGTAATGCTATCCATAACCGACAGTATATAAACACAAAGTTATCAACACGTCAGAATTTTGGCAGCTGCTTCGCCAGGTACAACAATAGTACAACAGCAATAGGTAAACAGTTCCATCTCCCATTCAGTACAACACACCCGAACCACATCTAGAGCACACTGGATCCTCACGTGAAAAAACTGGGAATGACACAAAGGCCAAATATGCTGGTTAGTCAGTAGTTCACACGAAATCTCGTTCACGCACGTGCATTTACACATAACCCCAGTGCCAAGCCGAACTATGACTGCCACAAAGTGCGTGATAACATGGTCACAGGCACATGAAAACACTGTAACACGCACATACGTTTCCAGGCAAAAATGTCCAAAGAAGCAAGAGGGCAGACAAAGAAGGGGTAGATCAGTAAAAGATAAAAACATTACCAGTGCACAAAAAGAACAAAATACCTGAAGTGTTGAAAAAACAAAAGTAAGACACGGATCACTGCAAGAGACGTAGCGCAGAAAGAAAAAACAACTGGATCTGCTAGTATACATAAAGACCTACAGTGGGGTAATAGACAATGGAGGGTCAAGTCAATAAACGGGGGTATTTCGTGGGATCAGTCCCTACATGTGAGTGTGTGTGGGCGTGTGTGCGTGCTGGCGTGCGTGCGAGCGTGCGCGCGTGCGTGCACGCACGCGCGCGTCTTCTCAAATAAGTACAATCGCACTGGACAATCATATCTATATATATACACACATACATATTTGTGTTGTTGTCTTGTGTCCTGATTCAATCCAAGAACATGTTGACCATACCGGGAAAAAGAAAGGTCACGGGAGCGTGTATTTGCGTGCCCACGTGCGTTTGTGTGTGTGTGTGCTTATGTGTGAATGTGTGTACGTACGTGCGCGTATGGGTGCGTATATACCATCGCATACAGTCATATCGCATGAGCACATAAAAAAATAAAAAAATAAAACATACAACACATGTGTGACAACTGCATATGTACAAGCACTTCCATGTTATTTATATTGATTGTACAATATATGATCTACAGTGTGTGTGTGTGTGTGTGTGTGTGTGTGTGTGTGTGTGTGTGTGTGTGTGTGTGTGTGTGTGTGTGTGTGTGTGTGTGTGTGTGCATGTACTGGAGGTGCACATAATAGCCAAGACATGAGCACATCTTATGTACTGTATATCGCACATAATTATCAACACTTCAACACAATCGTATAACTGCTTCAGAAACATGCGCATAAAATACAGGCATGCATATGAACCGAACACAATCGTACAACTGGCATCACAAACTTGAGCATATAGCACATGGTTCTGCATATGCAACTAGTTATTTATAATGCTGGTACACAGTAGAATAATTACAACGTATATATGTGCACGCATATAGTGTGTGTGTGTGTGTGTGTGTGTGTGTGTGTGTGTGTGTGTGTGTGTGTGTGTGTGTGTGTGTGTGTGTGTGTGTGTGTGTGTGTGTGTGTGTATTGGATGTCCGTGAGTGCGTGCGTGCGTGCGTGCGTGCGTGCGTGCGTGTGCGTGTGTGTGTGTGTGTGTGTGTGTGTGTGTGTGTGTGTGTGTGTGTGTGTGTGTGTGTGAGCGTGCGTGCGTGCGTGTCTATATATGTGTATGTGTGTGCGCACGTGTGTGTATACGTGTGTGTGTGTGTGTGTGTGTGTGTGTGTGTGTGTGTGTGTGTGTGTGTGTGTGTGTACAAATGAACATAACAGCAGTACACAACGTTCAAAATACATCCATACATATATAATACACAAACTAGGCCATGCACACTTGTGCTGATTCTGCTACTTGGCACAGGTTATCATGAACAGCGTGCACTATGTGTGTGAGTTGTGTGTGCGTGCGTGCGTGGCGTGTGAGTGTGCATGCATCACTAATGCAGACTTACTTAACAAAGCGAGCACGCCATACAACATCAAAAGGAAAAACATACAAACACAGCCATGTACGTGTACGCCCATATGTACTTACTATATGAACTGAACTACAGATACATCAATCCACATTACGAGTGTGCCTGCGTGCATGTATGTATGCACGTGTGTATGTGTGTGTGTGTGTGTGTGTGTGTGTGGTGTGTGCGTGCGTGCGTGCGCGTGTGCATGTGTATGTACGTGTGTGTGCGCATGCCTGTATGTGTACAAATAAGCATAACAGCAGTACACAACGTTCAAGAATACATGCATACACATACACACAAGGCCACGCACGTGCATTTTGATTCTGCTACTTACAGAGGTTATCAGGAACAACGCCCACTGTGTGTGTGTGTTCGTGAATCCGTGTGCGTGTGTGTGTGTGTGTGAATGTGAGTGGTGGTGTGTGTGTGTGTGTGTGTGTGTGTGTGTGTGTGTGTGTGTGTGTGTGTGTGTGTGTGTGTGTGTGTGTGTGTATAGTGTAGTGTGAGTTGCGTGTGTCTGTGTGTACGTACGTGCGTTCGTGTGCCAGTGCGCGCGCGCGTGTGTGCAGCTCTAATGCATACTTAACTGACAAAGTGAGCAAGTTCATACAGCATCCAAAAGGAAGATATACACACAGAACCATCTATGTACAAGTACGCCTTGTGTGTGCGTGTGCGCGTGCGCGCGCGTGCACATGCAATAACTGATCTGTAATGCGACAGTACTCTAAGCATCATGTCGCAATAATGCAGTGTCCGCAGCACAGTCAACGTATAGTGTTTAGATTGATCCTCATCATTGTATAACTGGGGCAATGAGAAAGAAAAAAAAACGCCTTATCGGTATATTAGTTGGTCTGACAACTGTCAAGTCCCAAACAAGGTGAAAGGACATACCGTGTGAAGTTTCCATTGTCACTTTCCGGTAACAGAATCATCTTCACTTCCTTTGTGACTGAGTCCTTTCTTAAACACCGCGTTGATGTCCATGTCTATGTCGACACGAATGATTCGGCCGTTTTTAAGTTTTGACAGTATTTTACCATTGGACCACCACGCTGCCAAGGTGGCAGAGTGTTTTTCGGCGGCCAGCAGCAGATTGTAGTTGGCTTTGGTCAGATCCTCCCCAACTGCCACTCCCTTGTTCTTGAGGTTTTTGCGGTTTGACACCACCAGGTCCCTGGCCTGCCTGGAAAGGAACCGCACGATGATTGGCCTGCTTCATCCCTTGGGTGGCGGTGGTCCAATGCGATGAGCCACGTCAATGTCGGCTTCCGTGACCTTGACCCCGATATCCTTGGCAAACACCTTGGCACACTTCTTAATGCAGCTGTTTGCGGTCTCCCCCTCCTCCTCTGGCACTTTGTACACCCGACAGTTCCATCGTCTCAGATGCTGTTCATGGTCATTTTGGTTACGCCTCAACTGTCTGTTTTCTTTGTCGCACTGGTCTAATCTATTCTTGAGATCTTTGTTGTTTTCCTGGATCTTTCTTATTTCAGTTTTCAGTTCGTCATTTTCTGCTTCCACATCAAAGACTCGGCTTTCCATCTTGTCAGCTTTAGTATGCAGGCTGTCAACCACACGCTGTATCTCTGCTCTAAACTGGTTGATATCATCTCTTGTCGCCAGTGAGTCCAGTTTCTTACTCAAAACGTCCAGAGTAGTGACAGTAGACTCCATATTTTGTTCGTTCTCCTCCTCCCTGTCCGTGAACTCTTCAGATACAAAGCGTTGTTTCTTTTTCTCCTACTTATTTGGCTTTGGCTTTCCTACTATAGGGCTATCTTCACTGTTTGTAGAACTCACTGACGACGGTTTTCTTTTCAAAGTTGAGGTAACATCAGAGGAGATGTCCGTCATATCTTTTGTACATGTGTATCAAATGCCAGCGTGCTGCAAGTTACAACGCTCGAAATCTTGATCAGAATATCACTGTCTCACCGTCGGTCCTGTTCGTTTACACAGCTTGTCGTAAACACATTGAATCAGTTCATGATCAAATCACAGTCCCAGTTGTTCTCCCTGCGCTTCCCTCACCACGCAACTCCAGCTGACTTTAACATATTGCTGCCGCACGTGACGCACAGTGTAAACATGTCACCATGGACAGTTCAGCTACTACTGGCCGTGCAATGTCCGATGGAAATGTAAAAGTCAGTCGATGTTTTCGATTTTGTGAAAACAAATTTCACTTTCTACGATAAAGTAACATACCACTGGAATCGCCGTTTGTTCGCCTAACGGAGTCCTCCAACCAAAAGGCTCTGTCTGTCGCAACTCTAGCAGAACAAGGACATTCCTCCGGGAGCCGATGCGATGGGCGACCTGTCGGTTGCGTGGTGAGCGGTCACCCTAATGTTTTCTTAGTTTAAAATAGAATAATATACATTCTGGAATAATTTCATCAAAGTTTAGTGTTTAGTTTGTCTACAGATAATTGGATTATGCAGAACTGAGTACACGGAAAATCTTAGAAATGAAGAAAATATGTCCTTTCTTTTTCTGTCAAAAGTTCTGTATCACACCTTTTACTGATTCTTTGCTTCGGAACACCATAGTAGGGTCTTGGGTTTATTTTCAATCCAATATTGTGATGCTGTGACGTGTCGGGTTGTCACAGTGCTGGATTTACCTCCCCTACCCCCAAAATCCAAAATGTAAGAATTCGTGTTTTCACCCATAATAGCATGATTTTATTGTTACAAAACCTCATAAATCTAATGTTTTCTTAGTTCACAATAGAATAATGTACATTTTGAAATAATTTTATCAAAGTTTAGTGTTCAGTTTGGGTGCTCGTCTAACTGATTATTTTTGTTACTGCTCATTTTGAGTGCAGTTTTCGAAATTTGTGCGTGTGGTTTTACTTTTGATTTGTTTGTTTCTTTCGCGACATGGTCAACCATTCTGTCGATTTTTCCAACACCAAGTTACACATAATAACACCGACCAATTACCACCTGCTAGCTCCTTTATAAATAACAACAAAAGGCCACATGTAAAACTGAAAAGCTTATCTCTCTCAAAAATTGAAGACATTTCTGAAAAGTATGCAAATGAAAGGGCTAATAACGTAAAATACATACAAAAGGACTAGTCACTAGACAGGTTATCAACAACAACAACAAAAAAACACAATAGAATGAGAACCCCGACTTAAGCTGTAAGAGAGAGAGAAAGAAAGAGTATACACATTACATGACACCTTTCACAGATTCTGCTTCTACTTGTTTGGTCATTAAAAAAATAAAAAAATAAAAATCTCAGGTTTTGGGAAATTAAACTAAATATTAACTCGAATCAACCAGTGAGCTCGGTGGACGAATGGACGTACACAAATTTCCAAACAAAACCATGTTCAACCTTTGTTGAACAATATCCTCCATGTATTACTTATAAAACATGTAACACTTTTTCTTTTCTTTTTAAATCCGGTGCATGTGATGTGCTGAAATTGGTCCTGAAGATTTTTCCAAGATTTTTAAGACAACCAAGAAGTGACGTCTTAATACTAGCTTTCATGCACAAAGATTTTATCTTCCTGATTTTGCAGTTTGAACGTGATCAGTTTTTCCACAAACGTGGATTCAGGCTCTCCACATGCACCCATGCTACATTATTCATGTTGTCAAACATCAGACTCTCTTATTCTCAAATGCCAGGTTGTTAACAACAAAACAAAATTACATACAGCTGCAGTCAAAGACTGTTGAAGCTTAATAGTATGCAAAACATCTGACCACACTTGGTAATCTAGATTTGAATATGAAGAAAGTTTGGGCGTTTTCCGTGTAATGGAGTGGAGGTGGAGCGTAGAACAGGACAGGACACAGGCAGCGGAGTCTGTCGAAATGGAGACCACAGCAGGCGAACGGCAGCAATCAGGTTTTATTCTACAGCAGCAGACAACTTTCTCAGCACACCCAAAATCCTCACGCGCACGCATAGATAAGAGAACTGCGCGGGCCGCAAGGAACACACGCTATCGTTACAATGAAATCGGCCCTCTGGACCACAAAATGGCTGACTATTGTGTTTCCTTGGCCCGCACAAATACAGTTTCCTCAACAATAACTAAACTAATTAAAACATGAAATACATCAAATAAAAGCTACAGTTACAACCTTTTAAACCGTATAAACAAAATGTACACACATGACTTATTTAATTTACAACAAGAGTGGGAAGCGTGGCTTGCACCTGTCTATAAGCAGATTCGTACAACTAAATCACAACTAACACAATGTACAAAATATAACTGTCATAAAACTTACATCAGAATAAAGTGCACGCTCCCACGGTTAAAATGGTACATAACAATTACAATACACCGCTCTGTAAGAGAAGCAAGACACACTCAAAGACTAGCACTAAAACAATCGGTGCGAACTTTCGCCTGGGGCGCGTTATTTTAGTCGCAGCAGCGCTGATAGTGATACCAAGTAGTCTATGAATACAACTTAGCTTCTACAGTACACAATACTTAATAAGTTAATTTCAACCCAAAATAAACACTAAACATGAAGCCAGCTAAGCAAAATACTAACGACAAAGCATTGATCGACACAGAATTACTTCAATCGAGTCAAAACAACGATTCACTACTATTCACTAGTACTAAACAGAGAACGCGCCATGCAGACGACGGCTATAAAAAGAATGGACCTAGAGAGGCATCGGCTACTGATTAAGCTCGATCCTACGTCTAAATAAACGTTGGATAAACATTCTAAGATACCAAATTATATTACACATGGCTTAGTGCATAAAAAGGACTAGGTAAACAAAGAGTAGGTAAACAAACAAGCGGTCAAAATATTCAGTAAGGGAGTAAACAGATTTGAAAATGGCGCGCACCAGCGGCTATTGCCGGTCGGCTGTGAGAAGGCCATGTGGCGTCTGCTCCGGTTCCCGGGTTACTTACAGTACAGTAACGAAATTGCACGAATCTGATAACCGGGGCGGGATTGCCGTTAAAACGTATACAAAGAGCACTTGCTCACATCCGATTGCGCTTTGCTGATGGAGCAGAGAAGAGGCTTGGATTCTCTTTCAGTGTGGAATGAAAACGGACATTGACAAACAACCCCAAGACCAAAGACAGCATCTGACAAGCCTTCAAGTGCCCAGCACGAGGACAGCACAGCACAGTCGTGCCGCCACGTTGAACGCTGTTTGGACGCTATTCTGTACAACGCAGCCGCTTGGTGGCGCCAGCTGAGTTCCGTTTCACCCCAAATCGCCGCATGCAATATCTTTGCATAGCTTTGTACTGACTATCAATGATAGAGCCATATCATCTCCAGTGTCTGATTTTCACAGGCTGAGCGCAGGTCGGACATAGTCTGGATGCCAACCTTTCTTCAGAAACGGGTTGCGTTCTATAATCTGAAATGGCCGCACTGCATACTTGTCGGATGTCTGTGTACACGGTTTTAGCTCTATCCACAAAGGGGGTCGCTTCCTTGATTTCATTCTCTAACATTTGCCGCCGCTTCAGTATGTTTTTCTGTTGGAAGCCGGTCACCTGGCCCAGTTCCTTTTTCACCGTCAACGCTATCTGGAAATCACGGCGAATCAAGGAGTTAACTTCTTTAGCTCTTTTCAGTAATTTTATGATTTGCATTATGTCATTGGGGTGTCTTGAAGTTTCCGGTGTTGTCATCGTCATTAAGATACTTAACTCTTCTCGAAGTCCATCCACTTCACGCAGTAGAGGTCGTATATTGGAAGCGTTTCTGATGGCTTCGTTCAGTTGTTGCATTTTTACCAGATACTTTTCTGCAAAGAAAGGAAAGACGACAATATAGTTCCAAAAACACATTTGGATAATCAATAACTCACACACTTTTGCAGAAGTGTCTGTTTACATCTAAACTGTGTTAACTAGACTACAGTCAGAACGACACAAGTTAAAAGTATCTACCGTTTTCATTGTGTTTTGCAGGTACGGATTAACATGCTATTCATCATCATAATTATCGATGAAAACACGCACACACACACACACACACACACACACACACACACACACACACACACACACACACACACACACACACACACACACACACCACACACAACACACACACACAAACACACACACACAACACACACACACACACACACACACACACACACAAACGAACCTCATGTACACATACATCAATTAAACTGATTTGGCTTCTGCTAATATCAGCTTGATGTATTCCGGGGGAAACCTATGGAACAATTTACCATTATCGATTAAAA
>JABMCL010000846.1:5000-7500 GCA_018857735.1 Alviniconcha marisindica | reverse complement strand
CGCATGCACCGGTTTTCAGCACCTTCCTGGCCGTTCCGGCAAAACCGCTTTCCTTCGAGAACGTGTGGATAGCGATTCCTGATGGCGGGGTAGCAGCGTTCCTCGAAGACGTCTGAAGGCACCCGTCGCAGAAGCTTCCACATTTTTCTCGCCTTGTCTCTGCGGGTGGTCTCAGCTCTGATGAGATGCTCATCGTCGCTGCTCATGACGCCATGCGCTCTGAAGTCATCCACCAGACCCGACTCGATGGGGTGGACAAGGTCGAGAACCTTGCTGTGGATGGTGTTCAGGAATTGTGCTTTATCTGTGAATATTTCTGGAAAGAAGAATTGTTGTTGTTGTTGTTGCAATGATTACGCTAGACATTTTTCAAGCCAGTGTGACTTCTATCAAGTGGCGAAAGCGGTTCATGGAAACCAGTCAGACAGTCGCTGTAACCGGTCAGACAGTCACTGTAACCGGTCAGACAGTCACTGTAACCAGTC
Source organism: Alviniconcha marisindica (assembly GCA_018857735.1). Lineage (NCBI taxonomy): Eukaryota > Metazoa > Mollusca > Gastropoda > Provannidae > Alviniconcha > Alviniconcha marisindica. Next base: position 7,015 of record JABMCL010000846.1, on the reverse strand, counting down.
AGACAGTCGCTGTAACCGGTCAGTCAGTCACTGTAACCGGTCAGACAGTCAATGTAACCAGTCAGACAGTCGCTGTAACCGTTCAGACAGTCGCTGTAACCGGTCAGTCAGTCGCTGTAACCGGTCAGTCACTGTAACCGGACAGTCAGTCACTGTAACCGGTCAGTCAGTCGCTGTAACCAGTAAGACAGTCACTGTAACCGGTCAGACAGTCACTGTAACCAGTCAGACAGTCACTGTAACCAGTCAGACAGTCGCTGTAACCGGTCAGTCACTGTAACCGGTCAGACAGTCACTGTAACCAGTCAGACAGTCACTGTAACCAGTCAGACAGTCGCTGTAACCGGTCAGTCAGTCACTGTAACCGGTCAGACAGTCACTGTAACCAGTCAGACAGTCGCTGTAACCGTTCAGACAGTCACTGTAACCGGTCAGTCAGTCGCTGTAACCGGTCAGTCACTGTAACCGGATAGTCAGTCACTGTAACCGGTCAGTCAGTCGCTGTAACCAGTCAGACAGTCACTGTAACCGGTAAGACAGTCACTGTAACCAGTCAGACAGTCACTGTAACCAGTCAGACAGTCACTGTAACCGGTCAGACAGTCACTGTAACCAGTCAGATAATCACTGTAAGCGGTCAGACAGCCACTGTAACGAGTCAGACAGTCACTGTAACCGGTCCTACACTCACTGTAACCAGTCAGACAGTCACTGTAAGCGGTAAGACAGTCACTGTAACCAGTCAGACAGTCACTGTAACCGGTCAGACAGTCAATGTAACCGGTCAGACAGTCATTGTAACCGGTCAGTCACTGTAACCGGCCAGACAGTCACTGTAACCGGTCAGTAACTGTAACCAGTCAGAGAGTCACTGTAACCAGACAGTCACTGTAACCGGTCAGACAGTCAGGGAAACCGGTCAGACAGTCACTGTAACCGGTCAGTCAGTCACTGTAACCAGACAGACAGTCACTGTAACCAGTCAGACAGTCACTGTAACCGGTCAGTCACTGTAACCGGTCAAACAGTCGCTGTAACCGGTCAGACAGTCACTGTAATCAGTCAGACAGTCACTGTAACCGGTCAGACAGTCACGGAAACCGGTCAGACAGTCACGGAAACCGGTCAGATACACGGCCATCCATACTAAGTACCACTACTAGAGCTGTAGTGTGCTCCCTGTCTAGAACACACACACACACACAACACACACACACACACACACACACACACACACACACACCCACACACACACACACACACCCCACACACACTGACACACATACACACACACACACACATGCGCGCGCGAGTACATCTGACCGATTTAGTTTTTATTTACCGTATTATTATGATGCTGGTGTTAACCGGTGTAATATCGGAAATTTCCGGTTAACGCGAACCCATACGTGACGTCAAAGAAGCTGTCGTAGTCTAATTCAGATGAAATGAACGTTTCCAAAGACCCCAATAATCTGAGCAGTGTAGGCCCATTTGTAAGACCGAGAACACAAAACACATAAACGAGAGCCGGTTTGGCCTAGAGGTAAGGCGTTAGGCTGGTAAGCAGAGGGACCTCGGTGGCGAATCCGCTTCGGCTCTCCTTTCTCTTCCCATGGTTTGTGGACAGTGTCTTGTGACTTTGTCCCTCACAATTAATGAAACATTAAAATGGCTCTCATCGCCGCCCATCTTAATGCAGGAGTCATTCTGGTGGTGACAGTGTAGCGATGGGTATATGATCTCCCTCTACCCCCACCTCCATACCCCTTTCCCCCCTTTTCCCCGTCCCTAATAAGCCTTTTGGTTTCTGTGGACGTTAAGCACCATGTTTACTTACATTTATAATTATATTATACCCCGTAACCCGTGATGAAAGACTACCCCGATGAGGTCTAGATCATACATTCCTCTTTAAGACCATTTTTCTCCTGAAACACTTTTATATCGATTTTGTAAGGTGACTTTTTTGGACATCTTCACTAACACTTGTTTCATGAGCTCATTACCTCGTT
>JABMCL010000299.1:27500-34838 GCA_018857735.1 Alviniconcha marisindica | reverse complement strand
AGCTCAGACTTTGTAACCCGCACGAACGATTTTGTGTTGACTTAATTGTTGTTTATGTTAAATTCTCAGGGAATGAGACAACCAGATAAAGTTTACCTAGCTATATTGGCTTTTCGAACCTTTGTGCCTTCTAATCCCTTCTTTTGTCTGCTTATGACATGCTTGTGACTTACGTTTTTGATTCAATAATATTTGGAACTTTCATTTCCACTTGAATTCGAGTTGAAAGAGAGGTGGGAAGAGTGAGTGTGTGGATGTGTGTGTGTGTTGTGTGTGTGTGTTGTTTGTGTGTGTGCACGATCACTTCCTGATACTGATAGTCATGAGATGCCACGTGCAGAAATTAAGCAGCGTTCATAAACCTAACCTGCAGCGTTCTCAGTTGAAATGGCCACAGAATCGCTCGACGACATTTGATCCCTTCACGCACTAGAGATGTTACAATAATACTGAGGCAGCAGTAAATTCTTAGATTTTATTTTGGTACATTCGTCTTTAACATCGTAATGAAGAAGACACCGTTTCAGTTTCCCAGTTGCGAGTGAAACGGAAGGTCGAATTTCCGACTTCTACCTCGATTTAAAATAAAAGCAATCTTGCTGTTTCAAGTAAATGTTTTAACTGAAAAAATTTGCCCGAAAAATATTATGTTATCCATGACGGTCATTTTTGTGCCAGTTTAAAAAAATTTTCATCATCCCTCCAAACAGACCAGATTTTTTTTAAATCTCCTTTTTTACAAAGTTCTTGAATTTCTGATCACAATCTACGAGCTACAACTTTTTTAAACTGTTTTTATGAGTATATTTTGAACTGTGAATCAGACTTCTACTTCTGTCCTTTTTCATTAATTATTTATTTGTATTTGATTCTGGTATGTTCAGCATGGTTGACTTGATGATAGTGTCAAGTTACTACTTATGAGCTGATTCACCTTTATTGCACTGTGTACTTGTGTATGTGCCAGTGTGGCTGTGTGCACTTTCATGTATGTTTGTTAGCTGTGTATGTGGGGGGGGGGGGGGGGGGGAATGAGATAATGTTATGTATTCATATTAAGTACTTTTTTCTTGTTTTTTCTTTTTTCTTTAGAAAATTAGATGTGTCAAAGAGGAAATAAATTAGATAATGTATGACTACTAGATTAAGGGCCGAAGAGATTGGTTTGATATGTCAAGTTCGGAAGGACAATACGTTTCCGACGTCTGACACGTGAGATGTGAGGGTTATGTCTAATTTAAATATCATAAATATGCTCATTAGTACTAAAAAGGGTAATGTTGAACTATTCCAACCTCTAAAGAATTGCCGGCAAAACTGGTATCAGAAACATTCTTGAGCTCAGGATTGTCAAGTAAGTAGGTAACTTGCTGTTTTACGCCCTGTCAACCATTACGATTATATCGGGGCGAAGGATTGTCAAGTAGACAAGCACCTCGGGATTTGATATGGAAAAGTAAATTCTGCCAACACTCACCAGCTAAGACGATTTTGTTGTTGTTGTTTGTTGTTGTTGCTGTTCAAAAGTTGTGGTGCGCGAAAAACAACTGTCTGATTGAAACTGCACGCAACACACCCTTCTCTGGCTGCTGGTACTGTGGCCAGCGACACACCCCCTTTTCTGCACAAGCAAGTGATCACATGACACTGAATGACCTCCGTGGGCGGTACATGACGCAGCACGTTTACTTGCGGTGGCTGTAAACTGAAACGCCGGAGATTTGGAGGAGGAGGGTTAGGGAAGGTTTTGGGTGGGTGGGTGGGTGTTCCGGCGAAACAACTTTGCAAGGGCAGGGGGGAAAAAATCAGCTAGGCTATGCAATGATAGAACGCAGCCTCCCGCTTTTGTAACTATAGCCGGATCTGCTACAATAGTCCATGAGCCAGGTATCGGAACCCTCCCGGGAGGGGGGAAAGGTAGGATTTGGGGATCATGATTTTTGGATAGCTCAGTATGTGTCCGCTCAATATCTGCTTGTCTGCAAGATGAACTGCTCTGCTTTTAGGGATTATCTGAGATGGTTCATAGCAGCATAATCGCATGTATTAAAATGGGCGTGTCCATTACAAATCCCAAACAACTCACAAAATACTGCACATGCTGGTATCAATGGGTAGCACTGCTCTTGCAGCTGCTGTTGTTGGCTCTTGCAGCTGCTGTTGTTGGCTCTTGCAGCAGCTGCTGTTGTTGGCTCTTGCAGCGGCTGTTGTTGGCTCTTGCAGCGGCTGTTGTTGGCTCTTGCAGCGGGCTGTTGTTGGCTCTTGCAGCGTGCTGTTGTTGGCTCTTGCACGGCTGTTTTGGCTCTTGCAGCAGCTGCTGTTGTTGGCTCTTGCAGCAGCGGCTGTTGTTGGTTCTTGCAGCGGCTGCTGTTGTTGGCTCTTGCAGCTGCTGTTGTTGGCTCTTGCAGCGGCTGTTGTTGGCTCTTGCAGCGGCTGTTGTTGGCTCTTGCAGCGGCTGCTGTTGTTGGCTCTTGCAGCGGCTGTTGTTGGCTCTTGCAGCAGCAGCTGTTGTTGGCTCTTTGCAGCTGCTGTTGTTGGCTCTTGCAGCGGCTGTTGTTGGCTCTTGCAGCTGCTGTTGTTGGCTCTTGCAGCGGCTGTTGTTGGCTCTTGCAGCTGCTGTTGTTGGCTCTTGCAGCGGCTGTTGTTGGCTCTTGCAGCTGCTGTTGTTGGCTCTTGCAGCGGCTGTTGTTGACTCTTGCAGCGGCGGCTGATGTTGGCTCTTGCAGCGGCTGTTGTTGACTCTTGCAGCGGCTGTTGTTGGCCCTTGCAGCGGCTGTTGTTGGCTCTTGCAGCGGCTGTTGTTGGCTCTTGCAGCGGCTGCTGTTGGCTGAAACCGGTTCAAGCTGCGCAGTGTTGTTCCGCAGCCATGTTTCATGACCGATTTCCAGGACTGGCAGTGACTTGCTTTACTTGACTATTTCAAACCCAAGACTGAAGTATTTGGCTGTTTCGTGGGGCACAGGTTTTGCTAGGATGCACACCGGCACATTAACTTGAATGAGCACTTCTGTCAGCAGAAAAAAGATGATCGCCTGCAGAGAAGATGTAAGAAGAGTTGCGTGCACGACATACACGAACATCATGAAACACAGAAATGGCGGAAGGGCAATACGTTTCCGACGTCTGACACGTGAGATGTATGGGATATGTCTAATGTAAATATCATAGATATGCTCATTAGTACTAAAAAAGGTAATTTTGAACTATTCCAACCTCTAAAGAATTGCCGGCACAACTGGCTTCAGAAACATTTTGAGCTCAGGATTGTCAAGTAAGGGACCACCTTGCTTTTTGTTTTGGTCCTTCTTCCTGTCCTCTGTTCTTCCTCTTTGTTAAATCGTGCTCTTTCCTTCGTCCCGAGGTGACTCTATGCGGTTGACGGGACGTGAAAGTCCATGAAATATCTCTGCGTGGCTCAGTGGTACGGAGCACCTCCACACTCTCTCCACATATGGGCATCGCCACCGACGCAGTCCAGCTATGGAGCCTTTCCGCCACGTCGACGTCAGTGCACATACGGGCCCACAGTCCGTCCTTCCTTCAACACACAGCAAGCCTACGCCGTCCTGCATCCCCACCACACCAGCTACTGGCGGGATGCAGCGGAGACACCCGTTGCTTGCAGTGTGTCTACGGGTGTATTCAGCAGTGTGTATTGGTTGCAGTGTTGTGTACGCACCTGACGTGTTGTGTGGTGTGTGTGTGTGTGTGTGTGTGTGTGTGTGTGTTGTTGTGGTGGTGGTGGTGGTGGTGGTGGTGGTGGTGGTGTAATTCTTTCTTCTTCTTTTTAAATCAGCTAATCTAGCCACTAGCGTTGAAAGTTCAGTGAATGGAACTATTTTACTCGCTGGAAAGTCTTTAAAACACACGCGACCCAAACAATCAGAATTTGTTGTCCTTTCTTTCTTCTCTTTTTGTTAGTATTTTAGCGAAGAAGTGTCTTTTGGCAGTAAAAATAAGCTATTAAAATTATCTTTGTGCTTGATGTCTTATCGACTCCACCAAAAGGTAATAGTCCAAAAGGAATCGACTCAACGACAGTCTTCCCAAAAGAAATGGTTTCATCAGCATGTACTCCGAAGTACATAATTATTACCCCCTTTGCCTCACTTACAACACACACACGCACACAAAACACACACACACACACACACACACACACACACACACACACACACACACACACACACACATCAACATCTATGCGCACGTTAATAATCCCAAACACCGGCATTGTTTGGACACAGGAAAATACTGCACACATTCACCTAAATTCTGTTTATGTCACGAACTGGTTGCGAAATCTCTGACGTTTCCAAGAAGAATTAAGTCTGATTAACCAAATGAGGTCACAGCATGCCTGACTAGATCCAATTTTATACCAGAACAGTGAAATGGGTATAGCTCACGCAAGCCTGTCTTTGTATCTGTACCTCTGTGCGTAGACTTATTGGTGCACGAGCTCTCTCTCTCTCTCTCTCTCTCTCTCTCTCTCTCTCTCTCTCTCTCTCTCTCTCTCTCTCTCTCTCTCTCTCTCTCTCTCTCTCTCTCTCTCATCCCCTTCTCTCTCCCACTGTCTCTGTCTCTCTTTGTCTGTCTGTCTCTCTCTCATCCCCTGCTCTTTCCCTCTGTCTCTGTCTCTGTCTCTGTCTCTGTCTCTGTCTCTGTCTCTCTCTCTCTCTCTCTCTCTCTCTCTCTCTCTCTCTCTCTCTCTCCCTTATCCCCTTCTCTCTCCCTCTGTCTCTCTTTGTCTGTCTGTCTCTGTCTCTCTCTCATCCCCTGCTCTTTCCCTCTGTCTCTCACCCCAGTGTCTGTCTGTCTGTCTGTCTGTCTGTCTGTCTGTCTGTCTGTCTCTCATCCCCTTCTCTCTCCCACTGTCTCTCTGTGTCTCTTTGTCTGTCTGTCTCTGTCTCTCTCTCTATTCCCCTGCTCTTCCCCCCCCCCCTCTCTCCCTCCCTCTCTCTCTCTCATCCCCTTCTCTCTCCCACTGTCTCTCTCTCTCTCATCCCCTTCTCTCCCCCACTGTCTCTCTGTCTCTTTATCTCTCTCTCATCCCCTGCTCTTTTCCTCTTTCTCTCTCACCCCAGTCTCTGTCTCTCTTTCTTGATTTTATAATTTTCTCTCCCTGGTATTTTTCTTTCATAGCAAGATCGTGGCACAGCAAGATGGCAGCGGAAAAAATATCACTACGGCGAGCCCTGGACGGCCACTTAGAGTTTCACACAGCCCCCGGGCTCCGATAATGTGATTATTGGGGAGCAATTTGATATAAATAGTATGAAGTACAAACTGTCTGGTGCCTTGTGCTACAAGTTAGGAGGTGTGTTGGCTAAAGATTTAAAGTGGCCAACATCGATGGCTGTTCAAAAAACCCACTTTATAACTGTAGAAAGCTAACAAAGGGGACGGGAACTATTTACAGCATACAGGGGGTGGCCCGCATAAGGGGAATTTAAATGAATCTTTTGTGAAAGGTTTAAAACTAAAATTACGATGAGTGAACGCAGAATCTGATTTAAAAACCCCCAGAATCCTTTGGCGTCATTCGTCTCTCGTCCTGCCTCGCTTTCCCTAAACTGCCTTTCCCAAAGAAAGAAAAAACCCTTTTCCAAAAAAAGGGGGGATAATAATAACCCAAATAAATAAAACAATATCAATAGACGGTTCCTGTAAAGCCTTTTTTAAAAAAAAGGAGTTAAATTACTGATCCCCAAAAACCTAAGTGACAACAACAAAAAAAGGGGAAAAAAGGAAAAAAAAATATCCAACACCAAAAAAGAATCGAAGAAACAAATAAAACAAAACAAACAAAACAAACACAGGTATTTACAACTGAAAAAAACAATATGTAAGTTTTTACATGCCCAATTAAACAAACCAGCAAAACAAAATACATCTTATCTAATTTAAAAAAACCCCTTTTTGGGCCCAAACCCCAAAAAACATAATTATCTATGCACATAAAAAGACCAAACAATGTCCTCCCCATAACCTTTAACCCCCCACCCCAAAAACTGCCGCCCCCAGGAAAGGAAAAAAAGGGCCCAAAAAAAGAGATAAGTGTACCTCGGCCAGGGTGTAACCCCCCCTTCTCAGTGATAACACCCCCTCAAAGCCAGTTAACACTACGCCTATTATTTTTATAATCTTGGTCGGGCCGGGAACCCTCGGCTGGGGGGCCCCGGGTTTAAGCGGCGCAAAAATTTCGTGCCCGGGATGTTGGCGATTTCCCGGACTTGCAATGACTTTTTTATTTGTTTTTTAATCTCAAACCTGGTATTTCGATGCTACTTGAGGCCGGGGTTTTTCTAGGATTGTGTGTGTGGTGTGTGTGTGTGTGTGTGTGTGTGTGTGTGTGTGTGTGTGTGTGTGTGTGTGTTGTTGTGTGTGTGTCTATGTGCCCATGAGTGTGTGTGTGTGTGTGTGTGTGGGGTTTTGTGTGTGTGTGTGTGTGTGTGTGTGTGTGTGTGTGTGTGTGTGTGTGTGTGTGTGTGTGTTTTTGGTGGTGTGAGTGTGTGTGTTGGGGTGTGGTTGGGGGGGGGGGGGGGAAAAGGGGGGGGGGGGGAGAGAGAGTCTGTCAGGGGAGGGGTCGTGCTGGTGTGCCGTGGTTTTGGGGGGCGCACGGGGGCGGGGTGAGTAATTGTGTGTCAGGGGGTGTGTGTGTGTGTGTGTGTGTGTGTGTGTGTGTGTGTGTGTGTGTGTGTGACGTCCCCCCCCCCCCCCAAAACAACACACGCACACGCACCACCACACCCACAAACACACAAAAACACACACACACACACCCCCACACACACACACACACCAAACACCACACACACACCCCACACACTCATGCGGCCCCCACACACACACACCATGCGGCACACCCAAAACACACACACACCACAAAACACACACCCACACCAACACACAAAACACACCCCTCCACACACACAAAACCCCAACACACACACACACACACACCACACACACACAAACACACAAAACACAAAACACACCCCACCACACCACAACACAAACACACACACCAACACACCCCACACACACACCATTCACTCACTCGCGCGCGCGCTCCCCTTGCACACACATAAAAACTGAACCCACCAGCGACAGATTCCCTCTCTCGCTCTCCTCTCGCTCTCTCTCTCTCCCCCTTTTCTCTCTCTCTCTCTCTCTCCCCTCCCTCTCTCCCCCCTCTCTCTCTCTCTCTCTCACAATTTTCAAAAACCACACACACAACAAACAACACCACATACACACACACACCAAAACACACACACCCCACAGAAGAAGAGGAGAGAAAGAAAAAAGGGGAGGGGGAGGGGGGAGGAGAGA
>JABMCL010000299.1:10000-20000 GCA_018857735.1 Alviniconcha marisindica | reverse complement strand
TCCCCAAGAAGCAGACATTCCCTCTCTCTACAAGACATCCAACGCTGTACTTCAGCATCCCAGCAACCAGCCTGACAGTACACCACCGCAGTCTGACAGTACACCGCCGCGGTCTGACAGTACACCACCGCAGTCTGACAGTACACCGCCGCGGTCTGACAGTACACCACCAAGGTCTAACAGTACACCGCCGCAGTCTGACAGTACACCACCGCAGTCTGACGATACACCACAGCAGAGCGACAGTGCACACCAGCAGTCGTCGAGCACGACATCGTCTGAGTTGTCTGAGTTGTCAGCCTGGTGGAAGAAGATCACCGAACAGAATAAGGGACCTGACCCCAACATGTCCGACGACACCTATGAGCAACTTCTTGCGAGGTGACTGATTACACCTACCTCCTGCTACCCGCTTTAATAGTCGTAATTAAGTCTGCGCTAAGACACGAGAATAGCAGGCTTAATGTTAGTTCTGTTTTCTTCGAAGGTTTGTTTGCTTTCACGGTCTGCTTAGAAAATATTGTAAATAATTAGTAGCTAATTAGATTCCACTGTTTCATGACGGCCCCGATGTGATCAGTTCTGGTCTATGCCTTTTGACGTAGCAGACGAATCCGATGTACACACAGGAAGCTTTTGCCATGTATTATATTTGTTCAGTGCACCTTATATACTCGCTGTGTAACTTTGATAGTTGTTCATATGACAATGATGCAGAATGGGAGCAGAAAGGTGCACAAAACGTTCCTAGTTCGCATTAATGTCAGTGTACATGATTTCAGTTTGGGTATCAACTTAGTTTGAGCACATTTGGTTGTGTGTGTATATATATGTGTGTGTGTGTGTGTGTGTGTGTGTGTGTGTGTGTGTGTGTGATGAGAGAGAGAGAGAGAGAGAGAGAGAGAGAGAGAGAGAGAGAGAGAGAGAGAGAGAGAGAGATGTGGGCGGGCAATGAGACAGAGGGGGGAGGAAGAGAGAGAGAGATGGAGGTAGAAAGAAAGGGAGGGGGAGAGAGAAGCCAGCTTTGGTTTAGCAGTTAACCTATTCAATACAAAACCCACTTTCAGCTCTGACAGACCAGGGTCTATTTCTATGTTTCAGATTTTGCGGTCCAGCTACAACAGTGGATATACCGACCATATCAGTCCCTGATAAAGCAAGAGAGACAGATTCAAACGAACAAGCTGCGGAAACTCAATCAAAACCAAATAAGTCTTTCTGTCTCATTTTTCATCGTTTTTAACCGTTTGTCTGTTGTTTAAGTGTCGTTTTGTGGCTTGATAAAGGGGATTTCCCCCGAAAATTTGCATATTGTCTGTCCGTGTCAAAATAAATAAGCGTTCGTTTGAACCTTTTTGTGTTTCGATCTTGTTTTAGAACGCTAGCAGTCATTGTGTTTTTGTTGTTGTTTTTCAAGTGAGACAGGCGTGTCAACACAGCCTCCAAGGAAGGTGGTCAAAACGCAGGGTCAGGCGATAGCAGAAACAGGTTTGATCCTGTCCACACTGACTCTCCTCCCATACCAGGTCGACCTCCTCAACGACAAGAGCCTAACTCGCGTGCATCTGTGGGGTCCTCCGGGCACAGGGAAAACTGTCGTTCTTGTGCTTAAAGCTACTGGATGGCTGCGGGAGGGGCTCGACGTTGACATTCTCAGCATCAACAGTGAAAGCCGCGCTATCTCGATCCTCATGGAATCCCAGCTACAGCAGACCCTTCGCTCAATTGAAGGGCCCGAAGAGAAGCCGAAACTACGCCTCCACGTAATTGGTAGTAATCTTGAGAGCTGGCTCCAAAACGGGCACCACGTGCATAAAGACACCGCTGCCGCTGTCAGCTGCCTGGCTGAAAAGGCACGCGATGGAAAGCTTCACATAATCGCCGACGAAATATTCAAGTATGGAGTATAAGCACCTTGGTTATGCTTTGTTTTCTTTTTCAATGGATAGAATTAGTTCATTTCAAAACGTTCAGATGTTTTGTTTTCTTGTACTTGAAATCAAGGGTTATACAGGTCAGTTTATGAAGTCCCAAGCACCAACAATCTTTATCCACCAATACGTACCCAAAGCAGACAACCACATGATATGTAATAGTTAAACCTCTCCCTCTGCCTGTCTGCCTGTCTGACTCTGTGTCTTGTCTGTCTCTGTCTGTCTGTCTGTCTGTCTGTCTGTCTGTCTGTCTGTCTCTCTCTCTCTCTGTCTCTCTCTCTCTCTCTCTCTCTCTCTCTCTCTCTCCTCTCTCTCTCTCTCTCTTCTCTTCATAATATTATCTTCTTATCTATATATAATATATATATATTATTATTTTTATATAATATATATATATATATATATGAGAGAGACAGAGAGAGTTGAGACAGGACAGGAAGGAGAGATGGAGAGGGAGGAAGAGAGAGGGGAGGAGGGAGAGAGGGGGTAGGAGAAAGGGAGGAGAAGAAAGGGAGAGGAAAAAAAAAAGGGGACAGAGGGACAGAGAGAGAGAGAGAGGAGAGAGACAAACAGATGGACAGAGAGACGGAGGAAATAAAGCGCTCATTATTGTAGTCTAGTCTCTGTGTCAATAAATCTTTTTTCTTGTTGGCCCCTATGTTCTTGTTTTGTACATAGATCTACATTTTGTTCTAGTTTGGACAGTTTGACCATACAGTGGTACGTTCATGTAACGTTACAAAGATGGGTCAAACATTGTCTTACTCATCCTTTCTATTGGGCAGCGAAGTCAACAGCTTCAGTCCTGACGACTTCTGCAACAAGCTGGAAACTATGGTCACGACCCTGTCATTCTGGTGTGCTGGTTTGGAGAAACTTGACCAACCACCATCCAAACAGGAAGAGAGGCTTTTGGACTCTCCACTGAGGACGCCGCCAAAGGTGACGAAAGAGGTGTCCAAGTCATCACGCTTTGAAGACAGTCGATTTCTGTCCTACAACGCCATTCCCACTTACGCTGCAACTTGTGGACCGGATCCCATATACCTGAAGCACTACGGCCAAGCCGGTCACCAGACAGACCGAACACCGCAGGGCTGTAGACGCTGCGGAAAAAACTTTGCCGCTAAACTGAAGGAGCTTCATGTTGGTAAGAAAGGTGAGTCAAACACAACGCGGCTGGTTCGTCACGCAGCCACACAGTTATTTTGTGCATACGGTCGATTGCTTGCTTTTGACAGTTTAATGCCGGTCAGCCTCGAAAGTAGATCACTTCAGGGAGAAACCACAGTTCTATAGAATTTGTTTGTAGCTCAATGTTATCAAATTACGAGTAAAAATCCGATTTAATTCACTGGTGGTGAACATGGTTGAAGAGGACAGGGAAGGAGCCACGGAACACTGAGGTTGTATGAACCGGAGGGGATCGGGCGCTGGAAGGTGGAAAAAGCATGTATAGCTGTGCCGCTGTGGTCTGTTCCCGGCTGGAAAGAGTGTACCTTTCATAACTGAACCTCGGTGGTTTCTTGTACTTGAAATCGAGGGTTATACAGTTCAGTTTATGAAGTCCCAAGCACCAACAATCTTCATCCACCAGTACGTACCCAAAGCAGATAACCACATGATATGTAATAGTTAAACATCTCCCTCTGTCTGTCTGTCTGTCTGTCTGTCAGTCTGTCTGTCCGCCTGCCTGTCTCTGTCTATTTGTGTGTTTCCGCCTACTGCAATGAATTTTTCTTTTGCACTTTGACCTAAAACTCCGTTACATTTGGTTTATTTCTCAAACCACTCCTAGGGTTTGGAGTTTTCTAAAGAAACTGCATGGTCAAACCAGTCAAATTCATTGCAGTAGGCAGCGGTAGAGCGCCGTACTCGTGGTCGAAAGGTCGCGGGTTCGAGTCCCGGTAGGAGCAGCGGGAGAATTTTCTTCTCCATGGTCACCTTTCTGTGCTGACTCTCATTTCGACGTCCGTTCCACCTCCGCGTTAACGCGGTAGCTGGTGAAATACAATACAATACAACTTTATTGCCAAGTGTCAATACCCTGATTGCACGAGGAATGTTTCGTGGTGCCAGGTACACTCATCACACATTCACTCCAGTCATTAAACATTTAATTACAACAACAGCAAATAAACATCCTGGTAAAAAGTCGTTCAGACCCCGGCCATTCCGCCAGAAGTGCAGGTGACGGATAGTTACAGCTATGCACACACGCACTACGACTGTGGCTTCGTATAAATTCAGTGACACTGTAAACTGATGCATGGTTCTGTGGTGTATACAGAACGTGTGCGGACACGGTAGCAGTTTCACATGGCATCAGCCAAATAACAACCACAGGTAACTACCGTCTGTAAGTACACCACATCGGTGGATAATTTAAAACGCGCTATAAAAAGACTACAGTCAATATGCTCTTTATGAAGGAAGTATGACTTTCTGTCTCTCCAGTTTTTTTCCATCAAATTTACCCTGTTTAAGGTCTTCCAGATCTAAATATAAAGCCTCAACAATTAAGTACCTGCTTCTTCTTTTTTTCTTTCTTTTTTTTTTCTTTTTTTTTCTTTCTGCACTTTGACCTAAAACTCCGTTACTTTTGGTTTATTTCGCAAACCACGCCTAGGGTTTGGAGTTTTCTAAAGAAATCTGCATGGTCAAACCACCACCACAACAACGGATTCAGATTTGAGACAGACAGGCGAAATTCCCTGCAGTAGGCGGAAACACACAAAGCTACAATATAGATATATTCCAGACTTAAAAGAGAATCGATCTTTGGCATTTGTAGATACTCAGAGGAGGAGCACCTACTATAAATGTGGTAGAGCAAACATTGCATGATTTTAGTGTGTGTGGGGGTGGGGGGTGGGGAGGGATCAGGTACATTCTCAATGCCGGGTGTGTGTGTAGCTGTGTAGGGGTGGGGAGGGGGGGGGGGGCGCCTAAATCAGGCACATTCTCAACGCACTGAGGAGCTATAACGTAATTAGTGAGATCTTTCAAGCCTTGCGTGATTGTACTTCTGTACAACCTTACATGTTCATGCCGGTTTCGGTTACCTTCACTTGTTTTCAAGGTTACAGCATGGCTGAGAAATTATCAGTTTTTAGTATATCTTGACTGAGGATTTTTTTCCTACTTATGTGCACTCTTGCAAGAGTAAACTATCTTTGTACACCTGGCGTGGTTGTATTTCAGTTGGTATACTACACGAAGCATTTGCGAACCTTTCTTCCGCTTTTTTTTCTGAAAACATTCCTCTTCTCACAGTATTTCCATCTCCATCCTAACTAATATCAGTACCCGGTTTCTGCTACAGTCATTGTGTGTATGTATGTATGTGTGTGTGTGTGTGTGTGTGTGTGTGTGTGTGTGTGTGTGTGTGTGTGTGTGTGTGTGTGTAGTGCGTTTTATTATTATTATTATTTGTGTAATACTTTATGTAAATTGTTTTGGTAGGACTATGCTCTACACGTGTATAGAATATCATATTTAGGTTAATATGTATCATGTGAGCGCTCAGGGCGTTGATGAGCACATGATAAATGTACATTATTATTATTATTTCTGTCATTTTCAGATGAAGACCTGCAATACCGTGACGTCCTGATCCTGTACGCCAATCCACGCGGCGATTTGCACGATGAAGGGAAAGACGCCTTTATTCGAGGATTAGAAGAGAACGGCATTCCTGTGCAGGTGTTGCCAGAAGACGCTACCTACCAACAATTACGTGACGTGGCGTTGACCACGGAGAACAAGGTGACTGTGTCCCACACTCGGGGTGTGTCGGGTCTGGAGCGGAGGGTCGTCGTGGGAATGGGCGGGAAAATGCGCTCTAAGAGGGAAGACGATAACAGATTGCTGGCCATGTCCCGGTGCACGTCAAATCTGATCTGGATAGAGGAGCCATCCGTCTCTTAGACACAAAGTGATCATGGATATTATGCATTGCATGAACTTGACGTACATGTTCTTGCTTTGGCAGAAATCGCACACACACACACACACACACACACACACACACACACACACACACACACACACACACACACACACACACACACACTACTATATGGTTTTAACTTTTAATCCACCCACCTTACCTTCTGAGATACCTGAGTATGTAGAGGAATAGAGTACACTAAGATGAATCAACATACAAGGGAGTTGATTAGCGCTCGATATACGTAACACAAATACAACAACAAACAATAAGAAGAGAAAAAATCATGCCCTTGCGGTGCGGCAATACTGAGCTACGTGATCTGACTTCTAACACACCAAGGTATACACGCAGAGAGAGAGAGAGAGAGAGAGAGAGGGAGGGAGAGAGAGAGAGAGGGAGGGAGGGAGAGAGAGGAGAGAGAGAGAGAGGGAGGGAGGGAGGGAGAGAGAGAGGGAGAGAGAGAGACAGGAGAGAGAGAGAGAGGGAGAGAGAGAGAGGAGAGGGGGAGAGAGAGGGAGAGAGAGAGAGAGAGAGAGAGAGAGAGAGAGAGAGAGAGAGAAGTATACACGCAGAGAGAGAGAGAGAGAGAGAGAGGGGGGGAGGGAGAGAGAGAGAGGGAGGGAGAGACGGAGAGAGAGAGAGGAGAGGAGAGAGGAGAGAGAGAGAGAGAGAGAGAGAGAGAGAGAGAGAGAGAGAGAGAAGGTATGCACCAGAGAGAGAGAGAGAGAGAGAGAGAGAGAGAGAGAGAGAGAAGAAGGAGAGAGAGAGAGTAAAGAGAAGAGAAGAGAGAGAGAGAGAGAATGTATGCACGCAAGAGAGAGAGAGAAGAGAGAGAGAGAGAAAGGTAGCACGCAGAGAGAGAGAGAGAGAGAGAGAGAGAAGGAGAGAAGAGAGAGAGAGAGAGAGAAGGTATACACGCAGAGAGAGAGACAGAGAAGAGAGAGAGAGAGGGTATACACGCAGAGAGAGAGAGAGAGAGGTATGCACGCAGAGAGAGAGAGAGAGAGATGAGAGAGAGAGAAGGTATGCACGCAGAGAGAGAGAGAGAGAGAGAGAGAGAGAGAGAGAGAGAGAGGATATGCACGCACAGAGAGAGGAGAGAGGAGAGAGAGAGAGAGAGAGAGAAGGTATGCACGCACGAGAGAGAGAGAGAGAGAGAGAGGAGGAGAAGAGAGAGAGAGAGAGAGAGAGAGAGAGAGAGAGAGAAAGGTATGACGCAGAGAGAGAGAGAGAGAGAGAGAGAGAGAGAGAGAGAGAGAGAATGAACTGGGTTACATTTAATTACGCATGTGTTTACATATGTGTTTGTGACGCACAGCATTCTTTTGTCATAGTTCTTTCAGAAAGGTTTGAAGGAAACTGAAAATTCTGAACAGAATGTGGTGTTACTGTTGTTTTTATTTACGCTAAACAAGGTATACACGCAGTGAGTAACCGGTTGGACAGCGTCACAGGTTCCAGTCGGAATCGGTAATTGTAAACGGTATTTGGTTGAAGCACGTGGTCCGGACTTGGCGTGTCGAAGAATTAGTAAACATCTGATTTAGAAAACCTGTGCTCACGAGCAGAGCAACGATAGGTATTTTTGTCCCCAGCGTGTATGTTCACGCAAAGTACATGATTGCATGTTCAGCGTCGTTACACTTTTGTTCGCGGCTGGTTGATTCACGTCACCAGTTCTTGGATTTTAACGTCCCGTCAACCTCATAGGGTCACCCAGTCCCTAACAAACCTTATGGTTTCTGTAGACGTTAAGCACCATGCTTACTTATAGGGTCACCTCAGGACGAATCACAGCAGTTCAAAACACGTCATTAAATCACAGTACTGTCTGACTCACTGTCACAACGTCCAAATCACGTCACCAGCTCAAATGAAACTGACTGGATGTCGTAGTTGTTTCTTTGTTCAGCTTCTGCCGTAACGCATGCATTTGCTTGCACTGTCACAAACTACGACTGACGATGAATTAATTCAAAACAGCTAATTAAATTGTGAATGCCTCATCCGGATGTTCCTCCATTGGATGAGGGACCAGTTACAAAAGGATGACGATGAAGCCGGTTCCCTCTTTCAGCCCGTTCTTAACTGGGCGAATGTTTGTTCGCCGAACATACTTCGGACACTTCGACGAAGTATGATTCGTTTCTTAATTGAACTTTTAGTTCGCCGAACATGGTTCGGACAGTTCGAAGAATTTACTTGTTCTCAACTGGCTTGTAATGAGATGCAAGCTTCGGCCCGAACTTGCGGCAGACGCGCAGCAGACAGCATGATCGAAAATGTAGGCGAAAGTCAAGTCAAAATACTTTAATCATCCCTCACAGGGTAATTCAACTAACTACTATCTCATTCTGGGTCTCCGAGACGAGGCTGCGCTCCCACAAGTCAACAAATAAACAAATTCCCCCGAAGCGAGTGAAGAACCTAGCGACACCGTCATCCCTTTTTATTTTTATTTTTTCTTCATCCACAGGAGAGCTCTGCTCTCAGCCAATCAGAGGCAACGTTCCCAGAACATGTTAAGCGAAGCTTTTTGGACCCCGAATATAGCTTCGACGAATACTTCCAACTAGGTTCGTGAAGAAAAGTTCGCCCAATTAAGAACCAACTAGGTTCGCCGAATACTTCCAACTAGGTTCGCGAACCAACATTCGCCCAATTAAGAACGGGCTTAAGGATTAGAGACTGAAAAATCGTTTGAATTTTGAACTCCCACAGTGTAGGGAATAATGTAAGTTAAAGGGAAGTAATCTGATTTACAGTCTTGAATTTGTTCAGGTCACGAATCTGAAACAGAACGAGGCCAAGAGCGCTCGTGCAGAATCAACACACAAAGGAGGTAATTAGCGCTCGAAATACGTAACAAATACAACATCAAAGACCTGAGTCGCCTAGGATGTACCTCTGATGGAGTTTCAAACTCCAAGCACTGGTTTACGACATCCTTCCTTCAACGGGAAGGTGCCGGAAAGCGATGCTGGGAGTGTGGTGGAGTTTATGTACGTTATATTTACATGCCAGGTGAGAGTTACCGTAGGCGACTCAGATTAGGTATTTGTTGTTGTACTTCTATTACGTATTTTGAGCACTAATTAACTCCCTTGTGTGTTGATTCTGTTCAGGTCAGTAGAGTATGGCCTTAGAATGAGATGGGCGAAGGGAGAAAAGTGGCCTTCCGTCTGAATTCTTTTTCAGATTAAGCTGGCTACCATGTTACCATTATTTTAACAAACTTGCATATGTTTCAGTTAAATTCTCAGACATGTTTCTGTTGCCGTTTCAGTCCTTGGATGACTGTTGTCTGAAATATTATTATTGTATGACTGTTGTCTTAAATATTATTGTTGTCTTAAATATTATTACTGGATGACTGTTGTCTTAAATTGTATTATGTATAACTGATTTGAGGTGCCTTTGAGATGCAGACTTTTCCTTTTTACCTCATGAGTTGTGTATCGCGTTCAGTTGTGCTCGCTATTGTTGTCTGGTTGAATTTGACGTTGACCGTTGATTAGTTTTCCTTCTTTGACTTTGTTTTTCTCAGATTCGCATTTTCTGCTGTGGCTGCACATTTGCAGGACAAATATCTCAAGAATGATGTATACCAGAGTGCTGAAAGTCGGCAGACAGTTGCAGACAATCTTGTTGATTATGATGATGCATTGGCTTCAGAAATGCTGTAGTCATTTCTTCTATCTGTAAGTTTCATTTATATGGCACTCAATTTGTTTCTGTGTGACAATATGAGTTTGACAACCCCCTCCCCCCACCTCCCACCCCCAATAATGATTTACATGAAGAACTCAGTGTCAATGCGTCATCATGCTCAGCATGCATTCTAGTAAATAAGAAAACAAGTAGAAAGTGTGCAGAATGTTTGGCATGGCTGGAGTTCAATTTTAAATTTTTGATACGTTTTTGGCAAAGAAATGGCCATCAACGTCGGTATATACAACAAATACAATATTTTTCTTGTCTGTCTTGTCATTTTTTTCCCAATTTGATTGATTCACATAATTTTCAACAACATGTACCCCTAAAACAATTTTGGTCTACTTTGTGTGTAGCCATGTCACCTTAATCGATTTTGCTGTGTTTTCAAGCTTGG
>JABMCL010000038.1:0-34288 GCA_018857735.1 Alviniconcha marisindica | reverse complement strand
ATTGTATGATTAGAAAGTCAAGTTGCAACCCACACCTTTTAGTTCATATTCAGTTATAAGCAGACAGGTAGAATGTGGTGCTGACATACATACAGTCTTCGATCGTGGCTAGCCAGAAGCGATGGGTGTGTGCATGAAAAATAATTTTTTATTTGTGTGTGTGTGTGTGTGTGTGTGTGGTGTGTGTGTTTTGTGTGTGTGTGTTTGTGTGTGTGTGTGTGTGTGTGTGTGGTGGTTTTGGGAATGTTTTTTTTTTTTAAGGGTTTTGTAGCCCTTTGCCGGCTGTGACTACAGTTGATACATGATGAGCATCGCGGGCCGAGTCTATCGGTAGGAATGGACTAGCCCAGGAGCTACAGCAGCTACTGCTGCTACTGATACTGCTACTGGTATGGGTTTCACATAATATAGACATAATAATAAATACTAACTGTAGAAATGCGCAAAGAAACTGAAAACGGTAACTTTGACCAGCCATGTTTTGTGCAGGTGTATCTTCGTACACTTCTCACTGAAGTTGCCAGCGAGGGGTGGAATAAGCCTGCATGCAGTGTTGGGCTAATGTGTGCGCGTTTGATGAGTGGGACTGTACACTGTGACACAAGACAGAGACACTACAGATGGCGACGAGCGAGAAACCTGGTGAAACTGGCAGAACTTTTCCGACATTGTGTGTAGGGAACTGCTACTAGGCGTGGCGAAAGATGGGTGTGAACATTTGCTGTGTGGAAAAGTTTGACCCCCTTTCGGTGGTCGATGCAAAAGGGGGCAAATAGAAAAAGGTTTTAAATGATACATCTCACTACCTAGGGAAACTTGCATGAGGTGTGCAGAAAGGCTCTGTTGCTTCATTTGGGGTCAGGAACTGCAGGACGGATATTCTCAACTTGATGAACAGTTTGTAGCCGTTTGACGACGTTCGGCCCAAGGTCAGTGACGGATTTGTTTTTAAAATCCCCCCCCACCCCCCCCCCCCCCCATTTTCTGTCTAAAAAAAGATCACAAAAAAGGATCCTAAATGCACCGCTCCCCATCTGTCTTCCAATATGAGCACTGTGTGACCAAACGAAGAAGCGCACGGTGAGTAAAAGTCAACGGTGCAGTGTCACGAAGCCATACTTTTACCGCTCGCGCGAACTCTGAACCGACTGAGTTCACGGAGTCTGTTCATAACTCACTCAGAGACACAAACTTGCAGACTAAATATTACAGACTGTCAAGCCCATCGCTTTTGGTTTGTAAAATATCAGCAAAAATGAAATGGGGCCCAAAGTCGAAAACTGAGCAATTTATGAGGATTGGGCCAACTCGGCTGTAGGCACTGTGCTGGACAAGCTTCACGTTGGCCGCACCAAATTCGCACTTTTCCTGACGTTGCTGTCCGTCGGCAACATGCAGAGAACAAATACTCCAGGTACGCACGTAGCTGCGGGAACTGAATATCCACATTTACCCCTCTGAGTTCTGTCACCAGTTGCGTGCGTGCGTGTGTGCGTGTGTGCATGTCAAACTCCAAAAGTTTAATACTCAAGGATACCCAGCGTTAGGTCCCCATTGGATCTTTTTCTCTCTCCCTCCTCTCTCTCTCTCTCTCTCTCTCTCTCTCTCCCCCCTTCTCTCTCTCTGTCTTTCTTCCCCCTCTCTCTCTCTCCCCTCTCTCTGGGTCTTTTCTCCCCCTCTCTCTCTCTCAACACACCCCCTTTTTTTTATATACTATACCTGTGGTACAGCTGTCCGCCAAACCGCCACACAAAAACCGACGAGGATGAACTTATTGCACCAGTGCATCTTAAAAAAGAAGCAGAAGAAGAACTAAACAACAACATCAACAACAACAGCACACACAACAACAACAATAATAATAACAACAGCAACACACACACGCACGCACACACACCCTGTGGACAGACAGGAAATTACCGGTTAACGTGAACCCTGACAACTATTCTCAGAAATATGGTTGTGAGATTACGTTTGAAACAAGGATTACAAAATTACAGGATTTTATATTTTGAGGCAGGGAATTCCAGCAAAGGATATGCTAGTTTCAAACAAGTAGAGCCTTGGCACATAGAGATTATTCCTGGAGTTATTAATAGTGGGACTGGTAGACAAGCTCACTTGACAGATTGTCCCTAACAAGCTGTTTAGCATCTGAGGACATTAAGCAAAAAGAAAGAAAGGAAAAGGGGGACTGATGACTAATAAAGAGATGTGACAAGTTGTTTTGGGAATTGTTATTAAGAACTTTATACATAACTAGTTTTGTTGTAAGTGAACTTTTGCAGGAGGTTTAAAATTCTCAGTGCACTACCTTTGGCTCTGTAGGATTAATTTGATGTAGAGAGTTACGTATTTTTTTAAGTTCTCTTCGCTACAGTCATCCCACACTGCTGGCACAATCAATGCAGAAGATTTTTTTGGTATTGATGTTAAGAATAATTATATTGCAGTGAAGAAACAAAGAAAAAACACAGTTCTTTGACATGATTTTGCATAATTATGTGTTAGATCTGGGTTTGCCATCAAAATTTGTCATCAGCAATGAGACCTAGTGGGTGATTCAGGTGCATTTTGAATATTTTGACCATCCAGTGACAGAGGTGTCTAGCTGCATTTGACTGGATTCAAATCAAGGCATTGTTATTGTTGTTTTTTCACTTGGGGTGTCTCAGCGTGTATGTGATTTACTTCTGAATTTTGTGTGGCGTGCTGAGTTCTCTTTTTTTTGTCTTTTTTTTTTTGTGTGCTTCATAACCATTTCGTTATCATGACTATTCCTATGATTATGATGGTTTATTATTTCTTTATTCCATTGAAAGGAAAAGGTGGGTGCCACACATGGATAATAATAATCATATCAAACTAACTACATGTATAAATCATTCAGTTCTAAGAGTGCGCAACAACACACAGGCAAGGTTACCAGCAGCATTATTAAACAGAATATATATTACTTATCACTCAATATGACTGATGTTTTTAAACTTTTATCCTTGCCCCTTTTAAAAAGACTTAAAATCCAATTACTAACTAAAAAAAATTAAAAAACCCCTTTTCCCTTTTCCCCTTCCAAAATTAATTTCCCCCTAACCTTTAAAGGCCGTTGTAATTTGCAAAAAAATTTGATTTCTAACCGTGGCTTGGCCAAAGGTTGCTTAAAAAATGGACATTAAAGTGAAAAATAAAAGCAGACAAGCAACACCATTTAAAAGATGTCTTCTATATACATTTCAGGTCTGAAAAAGATAACTTGATGAAGCGAGTCTCAGAAAAAGACACCTAAAGACACCTGAATCTGTCGGATGCAACACAGGACACAATGTTTGTTTTTATTTGATCTTCGAATATTAAATTCGAAGATAAAATAAAAACAAACATTGTGTCCTGTGTCATTGTGTCATTAAGATTGCTATCAATCTGTGGGGAAAATAAACATTCATCATTTATAACAAGACTGTCAATTCACTTTTTATTTCATATATATATTCCAAATTATAACAATGATGTCCTGTGTTACATCCGACAGACTGCACATCTGTCTGTGACTTTTTCCTTTGTTTTTGTTTTTGCTCTTTCCTTACTGGTTCTCACCAGTTTGTTTAGCTTTTTCACCTATGGCTTGTTCTTTGGCCTTCCTGTCTTTTGCGATGCTGTTCAAAGCAATTTGTAGGGCTGTTTTTTGATATACTGATTTATTTTTCTCAGGCTTATGTTTAGCCCTTTCTCTCTTTAGTGATTCTGTTGATTTGAGCTATTAAAAGGGGCTCATTTTTTAAATTCTTCTGGGGGATTTTTCATGGGTCTTCTTCTACCGCTTTTTTTCTTTCTGGTTCTGTTCTGAGAATGCATGCTATTAATTCCTGTGTAGGTGTCATGTGACAGCGACTCTGACGGGATGATTTCACCCATAATGGAGAAAAAGGTTGTAAACAGGCTCAAGATTCCCCAGGGTCTCTCCACACTAATGTTTTTGTCGGTGGAGTGAAATTTTGCCCCAAGGGGAGGGGACCACAGCGTTCACCGTAAGAATATCCCGACCGGGCTTCTCCCAGTAAGTGACTGCGTTCTTTTTTGCACTTTTGTTGGGCTCCTTTCTGTTAGGGTGTTTTTTTTTTCTTCCCCCCTTTTTTTTTTTGCCGCCACAGAGCCGGCTTCACGTGCTGGGGGTGTTTAAACTAAGCTGCTCCACCCTTTCACTCGTTTAGAGGGGTTTCTGTCTACCGGCCCATTCACCTATTATTATTATTATTATTATTATTGATCGCTTTTATCAGACATACAAAGCAAGGGGATAGCCAAGTGAGCGAGCCGTGTCAAGATAAGCCTGTAAACGGAGTGGCGCAACGGGCGGGTAGTTGGCGGACAGGCACTCCCTCAACTCTTCCGGTCAGAAAGCGCGTAACCGTAGCTTTCTGTAGCTAATGTCGGTTGGGAGGGCTGAGATTGTTTTGATTTTCAAGTGCATTTTACCTTTCCCCAATGCCCGTTAAAAATTTTAAGATATTTGCTATTTGCCGTTTAGGTTCGCAGATCCTGTATGTAAATGTTGATGGTTGACTATTTGGGACAAAAACCCAAGCATGGTTCAATATAGCTTTACTCCCCCGGAAACCCAAAAAGGGTCGTTAGGAAAGGGGAAAACCCAGGAAAAACCCCCCCGAAATCTCACACAGCTCCTGAACATGAGGTTTTCGGCAAGGGCCAGCGTGCAGGTTTTAACACTTCAGATAAATTGGGCCCTAAAACTCCCCCCCAATCAAAAAAGAAAGTGTATAAGTAAATTTCTTACCCCTGTTTAAAGTAAGTAAATAAGTAAACATGGTGCTTAGCGTCCACAGAAACCCTAAGGCTTTTTTAGGACGGGGGGAAGGGGGGGAAAGGGGGGATGGAAGGGGGGAGAAGAGGGAGATTATACCAACGCTACACTGTCCCACCAAATGACCCCTGCATTAAGGTTTGGGGAGCGGGTGAAGCCCTATTAATGTTTCCCCTTAATTTTGAAGGACCCGTCACAACAGTGTCCACAAAAAAAAATCTTTTTGAAGAGAAACTGGAGGCCGAAGCGGGAAAAAACCGAGGTCCTTCCGGCCCTTCCCCGCCTAACGCCTTAAAAAGCTAGGCCAAACCGGCTCACGCCTGGGATTAGGAATGTTTGTTTAATGTCCTCAGTTTTCCCGTTTGCATATTAGGGACAAGCTGAGACACCAAGCATGGTTCCAAAATACTTTACGTCCACCCCGGGAAAACCCAAAGGGGTTGTTTTGGGCGGACAAACCCAGGGACGGCCACCTCGACTCTCAACAGCTCCTGAACTATGAAACCCGTAGATGATGGGTGTGATGATGAAGTGTGCTTTATTTCCTCAGATGGGCAGTTTTTTACCCTATTAGGGCAAGTTGTGAACCAAGACCAAAAATTGTTGGGGGGGCCCCCATTGCCGAAAGCAAAAAAGGGGTTTCAAAATTAAAAATTTTAAAGTTTCCCCGGGAAAACCAAAAAAGGGCTTTTTGTTAAAAGGGGGCGGTCCTTGAAATGTTTCCCTCCCTAAACCCGGGAAAACCTTGGTTTCACCGGGGGGGGGGGGGGGGGGGGAACGGTTAAAGGGAATTTTATTGCCCCCCCCGTTTTTTCCTTCGGCCATTTTTGGCACCAACCCCTTGGGCCCTTTAAAAAATGGGCAACTGACCTCGGGGGGAAACCAAAAAAAGCAAAACACTTCATTTTTAAAAACCATTTTTTATCATCATCCCCACAGGTCTAGGGGGTTTTCAAGGGAGGGTGGGGGGAAGGGGGGTTTGAAGTTGGGCCCCCCTTTTTTTGGGCCCCGTCCGTTTCCTTTAAAAAAAAGGAGGCCCTTTGGGGTTTTTGGGGGACATTAGCTATATTTAAACCCCAATTTCCCCCCCTTCCCCGGCCCAAAATTTGGTTTTTTCAAAACCCTTTTTTCCCTAATATGGTTTTAACCTGGGGCATTTTTTTTTTGAGGACATTTTAAAACACCCACCCCCCAAACCCTTTTTACAAAGGGCCCGGTTGGAGGCCCGGTTTTGGCCCAGGCCGTTTTTTTTAAAGGCGTTAGGGCTGGTAAAGGGGGGGGGGAAAACCTTTTGGTTTTCGGAAAAACCGCTTCCGGCTCCTTTCCCCAAGTTTCTTCCCCCCTTCCAAAGAAAAAAGGAATTGTGGTTTGTGGTTTTTCCAAAAGGGGGGTGTCCCTTTTGACTGTCCTTTTACAATTTTAAAGAAACTTAATATGGCCCCCATCACCCCTGCCCCCTTAATTTCAGAAGTCATTCTGGTGGGGACAGTGTAGCGATAGGGATAATCTCCCTCTTCTCCCCCTCCATACCCCCCTTCCCCCCTTTTTCCCCCTCCTAATAAGCCTTATGGTTTTTTTGTGGACGCTAAGCCCATGTTTTTCTTTTTCTTACTTACTTTATTCACTACAGGGTTTTAAACACCGTTTACTTACTACACTGTCATTTTTTTGGGGGAATTTTTAAAACCCCCAAATCCTAATTTTTAAAATGGGGCCCTGGGTCCGCAACCCCTAGTTTTAGGAGTTTGTGAGAGTCGAGGGGGCCGTCCCCGGGTTTTCCGTCCTTAAAGAGCCTTCTGGTTTTCCCATGGGCGTAAAGCTATATTGAACCATGCTTCGGCTTGTCCCTAATATGTCAAACCCAACATCCAACAGGGCTGCGAACCTAAACGGCAAATAGCAAATATCTTCAAAATTTAACGGGCAATTGGTCTAAGCGTAAAATGCACTTGAAAATCAAAACAATCTCAGCCCTCCCAACCGACATTAGCTACAGAAAGCTACGGTTACGCGCTTTCTGACCGGAAGAGTTGAGGGAGTGCCTGTCCGCCAACTACCCGCCCGTTGCGCCACTCCGTTTACAGGCTTATCTTGACACGGCTCGCTCACTTGGCTATCCCCTTGCTTTGTATGTCTGATAAAAGCGATCAATAATAATAATAATAATAATAATAGGTGAATGGGCCGGTAGACAGAAACCCCTCTAAACGAGTGAAAGGGTGGAGCAGCTTAGTTTAAACACCCCCAGCACGTGAAGCCGGCTCTGTGGCGGCATAAAAAAAAAGGGAAGAAAGAAAACACCCTAACAGAAAGGAGCCCAACAAAAGTGCTAAAAAGAACGCAGTCACTTAGCTGGGAGAAGACCGGTCTGATATTCTTACGGTGAATCGCGGGCCCCTCCCCCCTTTAGCGAACTTCACTCCACCGACGAAAACAATTTGTGTGGAGAACCCTGGGGAATCTTGAGCCTGTTTACAACCTGTTCCCAATTTTGGGTGAAATCATCCCGTCAGAGTCGCTGTCACATGACACCTACACAGGAATTAATACATGCTTCTCAGAACAGGGCCAGAAAGAAAGAGGGGGTAGAAAAAGACCCATGAAAAATCCCCCCGAAGAATTTAAAAAATGGAGCCCCCTTTTAAAGCTCAAAACAACAGGAAACACTAAAAAGAGAAAAGGGTTTAAAAAAAAGCCTGAGAAAAAAAATCAGTATATCAAAAAACAGCCCTACAAATTGCTTTGAACAGCATCGCAAAAGACAGGAAGGCCAAAAAACAAGCCATAGGTGAAAAAGCTAAACAAACTGGTGAGAACCAGTAAGGAAAGAGCAAAAACAAAAACAAAGGAAAAAGTCACAGACAGATGTGCAGTCTGTCGGATGTAACACAGGACATCATTGTTATAATTTGGAATATATATATGAAATAAAAAGTGAATTGACAGTCTTGTTATAAATGATGAATGTTTATTTTCCCCACAGATTGATAGCAATCTTAATGACACAATGACACAGGACACAATGTTTGTTTTTATTTTATCTTCGAATTTAATATTCGAAGATCAAATAAAAACAAACATTGTGTCCTGTGTTGCATCCGACAGATTCAGGTGTCTTTAGGTGTCTTTTTCTGAGACTCGCTTCATCAAGTTATCTTTTTCAGACCTGAAATGTATATAAAAGACATCTTTTAAATGGTGTTGCTTGTCTGCTTTTATTTTTCACTTTAATGTCCACCTTCTAAGCAGCACCTTTTGGCTCACGCCACAGGTTCCAGAGGATACAGTTTTGTGTGCAAGTGGTCACATTTCGGCCTTGAAAGTGTGCATGTGGGGGAAAGGGGGTGTGGGATTGTATGGACGTGAATATGGGCATGAAGGGATAGGATGAGTTAGTTAGTAATTGGATTTTAACGTCTTTT
The DNA here is from genome assembly GCA_018857735.1 of Alviniconcha marisindica. Taxonomy (NCBI): domain Eukaryota; kingdom Metazoa; phylum Mollusca; class Gastropoda; family Provannidae; genus Alviniconcha; species Alviniconcha marisindica. Next base: position 26,047 of record JABMCL010000038.1, on the reverse strand, counting down.
CAAATAGGATGAGCAGAGTGATAATTATACTTGTTCCTATCATACATCAGTCATATTGAGTGATAAGTAATATATATTCTGTTTAATAATGCTGCTGGTAACCTTGCCTGTGTGTTGTTGCGCACTCTTAGAACTGAATGATTTATACATGTAGTTAGTTTGATATGATTATTATTATCCATGTGTGGCACCCACCTTTTCCTTTCAATGGAATAAAGAAATAATAAACCATCATAATCATAGGAATAGTCATGATAACGAAATGGTTATGAAGCACACAAAAAAAAAAGACAAAAAAAAGAGAACTCAGCACGCCACACAAAATTCAGAAGTAAATCACATACACGCTGAGACACCCCAAGTGAAAAAACAACAATAACAATGCCTTGATTTGAATCCAGTCAAATGCAGCTAGACACCTCTGTCACTGGATGGTCAAAATATTCAAAATGCACCTGAATCACCCACTAGGTCTCATTGCTGATGACAAATTTTGATGGCAAACCCAGATCTAACACATAATTATGCAAAATCATGTCAAAGAACTGTGTTTTTTCTTTGTTTCTTCACTGCAATATAATTATTCTTAACATCAATACCAAAAAAATCTTCTGCATTGATTGTGCCAGCAGTGTGGGATGACTGTAGCGAAGAGAACTTAAAAAAATACGTAACTCTCTACATCAAATTAATCCTACAGAGCCAAAGGTAGTGCACTGAGAATTTTAAACCTCCTGCAAAAGTTCACTTACAACAAAACTAGTTATGTATAAAGTTCTTAATAACAATTCCCAAAACAACTTGTCACATCTCTTTATTAGTCATCAGTCCCCCTTTTCCTTTCTTTCTTTTTGCTTAATGTCCTCAGATGCTAAACAGCTTGTTAGGGACAATCTGTCAAGTGAGCTTGTCTACCAGTCCCACTATTAATAACTCCAGGAATAATCTCTATGTGCCAAGGCTCTACTTGTTTGAAACTAGCATATCCTTTGCTGGAATTCCCTGCCTCAAAATATAAAATCCTGTAATTTTGTAATCCTTGTTTCAAACGTAATCTCACAACCATATTTCTGAGAATAGTTGTCAGGGTTCACGTTAACCGGTAATTTCCTGTCTGTCCACAGGGTGTGTGTGCGTGCGTGTGTGTGTTGCTGTTGTTATTATTATTGTTGTTGTTGTGTGTGCTGTTGTTGTTGATGTTGTTGTTTAGTTCTTCTTCTGCTTCTTTTTTAAGATGCACTGGTGCAATAAGTTCATCCTCGTCGGTTTTTGTGTGGCGGTTTGGCGGACAGCTGTACCCCCAGGTATAGTATATAAAAAAAAATGTGTGTGAGAGAGAGAGAAAAGGGAGAGAAGAAGAGAGAAGAGAGAGAGAGAGAGAGAGGGGAAAAGAGGGGAGAGAGAGGGGAGGAGAGAGAGAGAGAGAGAATAGATCCAAAAATGGGGACCTAACGCTGCTATCCTTGAGTATTAAACTTTTGGAGTTTGACATGCACACACGCACACACGCACGCACGCAACTGGTGACAGAACTCAGAGGGGTAAATGTGGATATTCAGTTCCCGCAGCTACGTGCGTACCTGGAGTATTTGTTCTCTGCATGTTGCCGACGGACAGCAACGTCAGGAAAAGTGCGAATTTGGTGCGGCCAACGTGAAGCTTGTCCAGCACAGTGCCTACAGCCGAGTTGGCCCAATCCTCATAAATTGCTCAGTTTTCGACTTTGGGCCCCATTTCATTTTTGCTGATATTTTACAAACCAAAAGCGATGGGCTTGACAGTCTGTAATATTTAGTCTGCAAGTTTGTGTCTCTGAGTGAGTTATGAACAGACTCCGTGAACTCAGTCGGTTCAGAGTTCGCGCGAGCGGTAAAAGTATGGCTTCGTGACACTGCACCGTTGACTTTTACTCACCGTGCGCTTCTTCGTTTGGTCACACAGTGCTCATATTGGAAGACAGATGGGGAGCGGTGCATTTAGGATTTTTTTTTGTGATCTTTTTTTTTTGAAGATGGGGGGGGGTGGGGGGGGGGGGAAATTTTGAATACAGTCCGTCACTGACCTTGGGCCCAACGTCGTCAAAGGCCCACAAACTGTTTATCAAGTTGAGAATATCCGTCCTGCAGTTCCTGACCCCAAATGAAGCAACAGAGCCTTTCTGCACACCTCATGCAAGTTTCCCTAGGTAGTGAGATGTATCATTTAAAACCTTTTTCTATTTGTCCCATTTTGCATCGACCACCGAAGGATCAAACTTTTCCACACAGCAAATGTTCACACCCATCTTTCGCCACGCCTAGTAGCAGTTCCCTACACACAATGTCGGAAAAGTTCTGCCAGTTTCACCAGGTTTCTCGCTCGTCGCCATCTGTAGTGTCTCTGTCTTGTGTCACAGTGTACAGTCCCACTCATCAAACGCGCACACATTAGCCCAACACTGCATGCAGGCTTATTCCACCCCTCGCTGGCAACTTCAGTGAGAAGTGTACGAAGATACACCTGCACAAAACATGGCTGGTCAAAGTTACCGTTTTCAGTTTCTTTGCGCATTTCTACAGTTAGTATTTATTATTATGTCTATATTATGTGAAACCCATACCAGTAGCAGTATCAGTAGCAGCAGTAGCTGCTGTAGCTCCTGGGCTAGTCCATTCCTACCGATAGACTCGGCCCGCGATGCTCATCATGTATCAACTGTAGTCACAGCCGGCAAAGGGCTACACCATACAAAAATAAAGCGCGCGCGCACACACACACACATAAAAAACACACCCCACACACACACACACACACACACACACACACACACCCCACACACACACACACACACCCCCACCCCACACACTAAAATATATATATATGCATGCACACACCCATCGCTTCTGGCTAGCCACGATCGAAGACTGTATGTATGTCAGCACCACATTCTACCTGTCTGCTTATAACTGAATATGAACTAAAAGGTGTGGGTTGCAACTTGACTTTCTAATCATACAATCATGCCATTCCAAATCTGTCAATTTGTAGGTGGCTGGAGAATTCGATTGGTGAAAAAAAAACTTAGTGACAAAACGTGCCGTAGTGACAAAAACGTACTGCAACATCCCCCGCAACGCTCGAGTGTACTGGCCACATTCTGCCTGGCTTTTAATGGATACGTACGTCAGACCTGCTTCGCCACAGAAACCATACGGCTGACTAGGGACAGGAAATAGGGAGACTGGGGGGCGGGGCGCGCTCCGCCAACCCGTGTTCAGGAACTGTGTGAAAGTCGAGGTGCGCCTCCAGGGCTTTCTGTCCTAATGTGGACGTAAAGTAACATTGAACCATGTGGCATTGGTCAGTTTGCCCCTAATATGTCAACCGGCATCCGAGGACATGAAGCTCTACATCATCATCCGCCGACCCACGAAGAGATTGCCGTTACTCAGCCACCACCGGCCACACGACTGACATACAGTCTTCGATCGTGGCTAGCCAGAAGCGAAGCACGATCAAGATGTACGAACAGGTAATTTTCGTATAGGCCTCTGAGTACCAAGACCAACTGACAATGCAAATGAACATGTACAGTGTGTGTGTGAACTCTGCACGTTACACCGTAAACTTTGAAAACAATCTGTGGACAAAAGGGTGCGACGTTATCGTAATAATGAATCAATGGCCACTACCGATTCAGTGATGCGTGTGTGCGTGTCAGTGTGTGCGCACGCGCACTTATTTGATGTGCATGCGTGTTTGTTTTTTGCTTGAATCACTAACCCAGCGCCCCTGAAGCAGAGTGGCTGCACAGTGTGTGCGTGACTACGTGAAGCGTGACTGAGAGAGGGAAAAAAGAACTAGATCAAAAGCAGTATGGTCGTTTTCACCTTGCACAACAGGTTCACTTGAGCTGTTTGAGTTGGGCAGATTTTTAAGACGTGCTTCTTCATGGACAGTCAAGAATGAATCCAAGGTTCTGGCAGAATCAGAGACGGGGATGTTGCCAGGAATAATCGAATCAGGGAGGGTTTCAATGAACACAAAGGGGGAAAGAGAAGAGCTTCTGTTTCGTCGTTGTTTAGTTTGAGCTGATGGTTTACAGAGTGGTTAGCTATGATATTGGAGAGAGGCGCAGTGGCCGAAGGGAATGCACACCGTACATGAGACTGAAGTGGATTGATATCTGTCTGAAACCATTGGAATGCAGTACACTGAATGTTGAGTTCAGGCGGGAGAGGAGAATTTGGTGGTCAATATTGGCAAGAAAGATCCAACAAAAGAACAGAAATGTTGTGGAACGAGGTAGAGTGTGGGCTGTGACACGGCGCGGTACCTGGTGGTGTTATGCGAGATGTTGTAAGTGGTGGAATGTAGAAAGTGACGTCGAATGTTATGTGAAACATGGTAGTGGGATGTGGAACTGGGTGTGATCACAGTCAGATGTGGTGGAATGATGCAAGATGTGAAATGCGGTACAATGTTGTGTAAAATGTTGTGAGATGTGATGGTGCGATGATGTGGCCAACATATGGTGTGATCTGAAACTAATGTGCCGTGTTATGTGGTACGTCTGTAGTGTGAAATGGGGTGCAATGCGAGATGTCAGTGGTTGTGATGTGGCCGATATGGTGCGATTTGGTGCGATTTGAAATATGGGATGGCAAAGTGGAATAGTGTGCCGCGAGAGGTGCTGGTGCGATATGAAATGTGCGAGATGGTGAGGAATGGTGTGACGTGGAATGTGGTGTGGTTTGGAATAATGCCAGAGATGGCGTTTGACTCGATGTGGAATGAAGTAATGTCACGTAAAATGTGGCCGTAATGTGATGTGATGAGGTGCGAGATGCAAATAGCAATGTGTTATACATTCCACATCTCACCGACTACAGTTCAACAATATTTCACATCGAACCACATTTCCGGCACAGCACACCATACCACATCTTACATCATTCCACATATTTAATACCACCAGATAACACATAGCGTGATGTGGATAGTGTGGTGTGGAATTTGGTGTGATGTGGAATTTGCAATGCCAGATGTGGGACTTTGTGCCTTAAACATCTTAATGTGGCTGTGATGTGGAGTAAGGTGCGACTGATGTAGAATATGTGCAATATGGTGTGATGTTACATGTTATGTCATGCAATGTCAGATGAGAAATGTTGTGATGCGATATGGAATATGGGTTGTGTGCTGTGAAAATGCGAAATGTGGTTGTGGAATACCGAGTGATGGCGCCAGAGTAGAATTCAGTGTGGGATGGGTGGTGCTATGGGATAGTGTGATGCAAAATTTATATTTGAATGTGATGTGCATGGCGTTGCTTTATCTGATGGGAATGTGTGCCATGGACTTTCCAGGTGTAACTTGTGGAACACATCTGTACATTTTGGCTGTTGTTGCTGCTTTTGCTTTATCTGATGGGAATGTTGCATAATTCAAGATCTGGAAAATTACGATGTGACGTGAATGTGGTGGTGTGGAATTTTGGTGATGAAGAATGTGGCAGATGCAATGTGCTGTGATTGTGGCGTGATGTCAGATGTGGAAAATGATGCAAAGTGTTGTGATGTCAGATGTGGTGGTGTAATGCGCTGTGGAATATGGTGTTGTGTGAAATATGTTATGATGTTGAATGTGTGTGTGGTGTGGAATAGTTGTGTATGTGGTATGGTGTGAAATGGTGGTGATTTTAAATGTTTTGTGGTATGGATATATAAAGTTATGTGTAGCGTTCAGAGCAGTTTGCTCTTTCTGTATTATGCGGTGTAATGCAATGTCAGATGTAGAATATGGTGGTCCGTGGTGAGATGTATTGCAACATTATATGTCTGAGATGTGGCGTGGAACATGTGGTATGTAGTAATGTGATGTGGAATGTTGTGCAGTGGTGGTGTGATGTGGAATGGTGTGGAATGGTTTGACGTGAAAGGTGGTGTGATGTAAAATCTTTTGGTGTTATGTGATGGAGTTGAGTAGTGTGATGCGCGAGGCAAATTGAACCCTACTAATTACGTAAACACTACAGCACTTGTGATGTGTGGAATGTGGCCGGAAACACGCATGAAACCTTCACGCACACAGGCAAAGTAATCAGAATCCAGAGGAGAAAAGGTGGGTGTTGAGGGCAGAATTAAACTACGGACGGAAGATATATATTTGTTATAAGGTGTGACGCCGGCAGAATGGTATGCTGTATGATGTGGAATGTCCGTGGCCTGGATGAAGTGGTGCAGAATGGTGTGGTGCAGAAAAAAGCCTATGATATGAAATGGTGGCGTGAAATTGCGGTGTGGTGTGGAATGCGATGGTGTGATTTTAAATGTTTTGTGGTATGGATATATAAAGTTATGTGTAGCGTTTGGAGCAGTTGCTCTTTCTTGAGTCAGTTCAGTGCTGTTTATGTGTCAGTAGGATTCAGTGTACAGAGCGTCGGCTCAGTTCTATAGCGTTCAAGGCAAGTAGTGTTCAGCATCAGTTCGGTTTCTGAAGCAGTCTACAGGGTCTGTAGCATACATAGTCAATGGTGTTCAGTGTTATCTGGGTTACAGTCTACGGCGTTCATGAACACTAGCGACACTGAATAATAGTAGGCAACTATATTATATATATAATTCAGCTGTCAGTGGGGTTCAGAGTCTATAGCGTTCAGTGTCAGTTCAGTGTCTGTATCGTTCAGGGTGTATACTGTTCAGTGGGTCATACTCCGTCTGTATTCTTCAGTGTCTGCAGTCTTCTATGAATCGGGACTACGGTAGGCCAGGCTTAAACCAAAGTCCCTGACTTTAGAGTCCGAGACTTTGAGTTAGGCAAAGTTCGTATACATGGACGCGGACAATGGTCGAGACAACAGAGTCGCTGACTTCGCGCTGATAAGAAAGTGGTCATCACACGCGTCATCGCTTGTGCTAACTTTATACGGGACAATCCCATCTGGGCATGCGCACCGACACGCTTTGTTCACTTTCCTGCGACATATTTCGCACGCGCAAACATAGGTAAACATAAACATTAGGTGAAGGCATGCCTGGCAGGCCCCGATTCTGGATGTGATTCGCCATGTTTTACTTCTGCAACACCCAAGCGATCTCGACGAGGTCATTATTCGTAAAAACGCTAATGTATCGACATCTTCGATGGAGTATTCTTCTTGGCACTTAATGAATCGAGTAACCGTAGCATCGTCTGCTGCGTCGGCCATTTTGAACTTGTCAGAAAGGCGAGTGGACGCTGTGAAATCAGGTAGCCCACCGTGCAGATTAATTTAAATCACAAGACATTCAATCAAGTGATAATGTAATACGTCAAGCAAACTGTGCTCTGTGCGATCTTTCTTCCCTCCAAATGAAAGAAGCTTTGGCCGACGAACTAGTACTCATTTGACCGACAAGTAACGAAGAAAATAAAAAATAATTAAAAAGAGAGAGAAGCCGCTGGATTCAGACACACAAAGACCAACAACAGCAAAAAAAACTAACAAAACAACAAGCAAAAACCAACTTTCCAAGCATAAAAGGCTAAAAACAGTCATAGTCCCGGGCGAAATCGCTAGCCTAAATATCGGCTGTTTAGGCCCGAGGTTCGGCCGCGGACTTTGGTGTAGTCCCGGTCCATGGTTACCATTTTGGGGCCATTGTCAATAGCCTTGAGATGTGGGCCGGCCTACCGCTTTAGGCCCAATTCATAGTTAAGGCCCCAGAGCACTGGCTGTTCACCAAGCCTGTGATGTTCCGAGTCCACACTCTGAAGGTCCTCTGCCCCTGCGCAGTTCTTGAATTTTAACATCCCTGAAGACACACTCTCTTTCGTGCTCTACTATGGTACTATGCAGTTTTACTTTTTGCCTGCACTGGACTGAATACACACATAAGTTGGAGACCAAAAAAAAGAAGATACGAAACTGACGCATGCAACCAAAAGTTGAAACTGACCCTATCAGATTGGGCCTACATCAACCAATTCTTGTATCTTCATTATTCTATCTTCTCTATTTTGTGTGCGTTTCTCTCTCTCTCTCTCTCCATACTTTTTATTTTCTTTCTTTTGTCTTCTCTTTCTACAACTGCTTTGCACAAACATAAAAAAGGTAGCTAAACAGCCATCTCTGCAGTATAGCTCATATGGAAGAAGGCTGCATTCAGAGGAGAAATGAGCAATATCACTGCCAGAGGCTGACACACACACATACAAGTGTTGTCTTTGTAAAGTTTACAAACTAGACATTTTTCAAATCAATCTGACATCTGTCAGGTGGCAAAAATGGGTCACAGAAACTGGTCACATAATCTCTGTGGTCAGACACAAAAGTGGTCAGACACAAAACTGTCCATGTTTACAACTACTAGATCTGTACTAACAGAGCTGTACACCCATACACACACACACCAAACATACTATATGCACTCTCTCAATGTGCTGCAGTTTTAGTTGACTTGCTCTTTAGTTGTCGTTTTTTGTTTAGTTCTTTTTAAATAACAGCCAGTACATGTATCTTGATTGCAGATTTTCCCTACTGATAAATGTCAAACACATCAATGTAAATGTCTACAGTAGCAGAGTTTAATTCCATGTAGACAGCTACATGTTTGTTGTGCTTTTTGACAAAGATGATGGAAAGGGTGGGGGTGCAGTGGAGGGGGGGAGGAACCAAGGGAAAACGGATGCAGACAGGGATGAGGGTGTGTGTTTGTGTGAGACTAAGCCATGTGGAGTTTACCTAGAAAAAACTATGAAAGCAAATAAGTAGTAATAAATAATCCTATGGAGAAAACTTGTGCAGCTGAAAAGAACAGAACTACTGACACTAGTGGGTAGAAAAAAAAAAGGGGGGGGGGGGGGGGGGAGTACTCACAACAGAAAAGAGCTAAAAAGAACATGACTAAGAAGAGATGGGTAGACCGATCAAGAGACAGTTTTTGATTTTAACCTACCATCAACCACACAGGGGTCACCTCAGGACATTGGTTAAAGAAAAAAAAAAGAAATACCGGAAAGAAGGAAAGTAAAATAACAGAGGTACCTGCAAAGTACTACAGAGAACAGAACCCCAAAAGTGGAAAAGCTGAGTGGATGGAACACAGTCTAAAAAAAAGGAAAAAAAGAAAAGAAAAGAAAAAAGAATGGCGAGAAAAAAAGAAGAAAAAAATCATCAAAAGGAGCTACACAAAGTGCTATGAAGAACAAAATCACTTTAATTATTAAGAAGACAAAGCTGGAAGAAGGCCTGAAGCAAAATACCTAGTTTTTTTTTATTTTAAGAAACGAACAGTAAGTGCTAAGAGTAGTTGGCTCTTTTACTTGTTTTTTCTTCCTGTTTATTTTTCCCTAAAACATGCATGTTTGTCATATATGTTCAGGTTTGCTGTTGTAATCATCACTATATATAGCATTGCTTTAGCTTGTACAGAAAATGGAATAAAAACAAGTTAAAAAGTAAAATAAAAAATAGGCAGAATTCCATCAAAAGAACCCCTGCAGTGGGAGTAATGCAGATGCAGAAATTATGTTCCCTCTGTTGAGAACACAGAGCTGTGAAAGTTTTCCCTTGAAAGCTGGGAGTAGGCATGGCATTTTTCACCTGCTGCCTGGAATTTCTTGCTTGTCCTAATTTCTACCTTACTGGTTCATTCACCTACACTTTCATTCTCTACTGCCTACATTTTAAATTGCATTAGTTGTGGTTAATGCAGTTTCCCCTGTTGACCCACGTAACGAAAGAGGTAACATTGATAATTGTCATGACCGACTGAAGCAGATTCCTGTGTCAAGTGCTGTGTGTTTGCTTTTGACTGTGTCCAAACTGTGTCCAGCTTTTTACTTATAAATTAGTGACTCATGTTTGGTTGATTTATCCTGAGGTGATCAGCAGACGAAATAATTAACGGGTTACCCCTTTTTTAAATTTTTCACTGCGCCGTACAAGCAACTTGATATACACAAACAGGGCAGTGACACTAACTGGAAAACGCCACCTAACCGTGATCCAGATTTGGGCACGGGAAAAAAAGCGGTCAAACACAAAGTAGGGTTTTCCCAAACCACCCTTAAGGGGAACAAGCCTGTTGGGGGAGAAAAACTTAAAATTTTTGAAAACCGGGCCTTGATGGTAAAAGGGAAAAACCCCCCTTTTTTAAAAGGGAAAAGCCTTAAATTTTCGACATTTTTTTTGAGTGCAAAACAAGGAGAAGAAATGAGTACGAAACACTAAAACATTCTTTTCCCCTTTCACACCGAAAAAAAATTTCAACCTATATGAGATATAAAAATTTTCGACGGCGAAACAAACGCGAGGAGAAACGATTGATGAGTTTCACACAAGACTTACAACGCTGGCGATTTTCATGACGTCAAACAAGAAATACTGACGCAAATCTTGCATGGATGTCTGTCATCCCGTCTGAGAAGAAGAGGATAGATGACAAATTTACCTCTCGATCAACTTCTGGCTGAAGTTAGATCACATGAACTTGCTTGAATGCAGAGCAGCTGAGATTGAGGGTGTAACGTCAGATTCAAAGATGAACTCTCTGTAATCCTGTTGTGTGATTCTACGTGATCACAGATTGATCATCCCCGATTCTCTACGCAAGAAGCTCATTGAAACTGCACATGCTTCTCACCAAGGAATAGTGAAGACAAAACATGCTGATTAGAGAGAAAGTCTGGTTTCATGGAATCGACAAGAAAGTTGAACAGGCGGTCAAATCATGCATTCCGTGTTTGGCGTGAACCACTTTCCATGACAACTCTACCCTCTGGTCCATGGATGGAAGTTGCAGTCGACTTTGCAGGTCACCTTGTCGTCATCCCTTTTCTCGCCATGGTATCCCTGATGTAGTGAAAACTGATAATGGCCCGCCCTTCAACGGAAATGAGTTCCAGACATTCAGCAAAGAATTTAGGTTTCATCACCTGTGGCCAGAAGCAAATGGTGAAACAGAACGCTACATGGCGACACTGAATAAACATGTCCGAGCGGCAACAGCTGAGAACTCTAATTGGAAGAATCACCTTCCCCAGTTTCTGAGGCATTACGGAGCTACACCCCATAGCTCGACCCATGTTCTCCTTTTGAAGCCCTCACGGGCCGGGAAAAATGCGAGTCGGTCCCCCTTAACGCCCCCTTTCCACACTCGGATCCCTCTGCATCCCTACATTCCCGAATGGTGCAGAATGACAAGATCAGCAAGCAGAAGATGAAGGACTATGCAGACACGAAACGTCACGCCAAGCCTTCGGACCTCATCCCTGTGATCATGTTTTGGTCATAAAACCCCAAAGGGCCCAATAAGCTGAACCCCCCCCTTTTCAACACCAAATCCTACATCATCGAAGGGCAGCATGATCACAGCCAAAAATAAGTCACACCGCATTGTCCGCACTCATCGCACTTCAGGCGCATCCCAAAGCATCTGCCTGTTCCTGAAGAAGAAGAGTTTCTGAATCCCGAGCCGGTCCCGTTCGTCCAAACACACTATTCACCACGGCAGACGCTGCGATCACCGAGGTCCCAAGTACAGCCCTTATCAAGAGCCCACGCCGAGGTCCAGGAGGGCAACAGCCCAAAAAGCCCCAAAACCCCCGGGGACAACATTACCAAAAACCCCCCTTTTCGGGTAAAAAAAGGGACCTGTCCCTTTTTCGGAAGGCACCAGCATTTTGAGCCCCCTTTTGTTGTGAAATTTGTTAAAAACCCCCAGAGAAAATTTTTAATTTTTCCACAATAAAAGAGAACAAAATGAAAACTGAGAGAGGAAAATTTTAAAAACAATTTCCTTCCCCACAAAAATTTTAAAACGATGTGGAAAACAACAATAGGAAACCCTTTTTGTTTTTTTTCTTCCTCTTTCAGTATGCATTTTAAAGGGTGAGGGAGGGATGTAATGTCCAAATAGCCAAAACGAAAAAAATGTTTAAAACAGCAAATTTTCTCCCCTTTATTTTATATTTTGGGAAATGGGGGGCCGGTATCTAAAAAAAAAAAAAAAAAATCCAAAAAAAAAACAAAAAACCTCAAAAAGGAACCCTACTCAACATTAAAAATCAGAGAACCCACTTGGTTTTGCTATTTTTGTCCTTTAATTTTTATGTTCTTTTCAGCTGCACCAGGGGTTTGGTTTTACCTTTTTGGGGTGAAACACACATATTTTTACCCTTATCTACACCAGGTCAAAACTCAATTACCAAAAACCAAAAACCCAAAAAAAGAAAAGAAAAGAAAAAAAGGCTCAACCCCTTCTGGGACCCCAAATACAATTTTTAATAGCATAAGCACAAGGGAATTTTCAGCATTTTTTGTTCCCTTACATGCAACCTTTGGGAAATGTATTTTTTTGGAGGGTTCCCCTGAGGAAAAAATTTTTGCACAATTTTTAAACACAATTTTTTGGGAAACCCAAAAAGGGAGAAAATATGACTAAAAAATGGTTTATTAAAATGGGACAGTTATGTTTTTGGGTTTTTCCTAAATTTTATTCTGGGAGGGCAACCCTTCCAAACAAAGAAAACCCGCTTAAAAATGCTTTTTTTAAACAGGGGGATTTTGGGGCCCCCAAAAAAATTAAGGGCCACAAAGAACCCCAGCTGAAATATACAAACAAAAGTCATTGGTAATTTTTTTAAAATCTTTACCAACAATTTTTCAGGGGGCTCATTTGAATTTTAAGTAACCCCCAAAAGAGGGCTTTCTACTAAAAAATGACACCAAACCCCTTTTTTTTTAAAATTTACAGATGCGATCATGTTTATGGCAGTCCCCAGCAGGGATGGCCGCCCATTTAAAGTGGGAAAAATATTTCTGTTTTTCAGCAACTGACTTTTTCCTGCAAAGTGTGGCACCTTGGGCCCATGGCTTGCCCGAGCACATTTGGGTGAGGGGGCACACAATCTTTATCCCAGCAAACGTAGGCCCCTTGAATGGCGTAAAATTTTTATTTCCTTTCCCAAATTTAGGTTGGAAAGGATATAAAGCGGGCCCACATCATTAAAATTTATCTGCAAACCATTAACCCAAACAAAACCCCCCGAATGGCGGTATTTCCCAAACAAGGGCCGGGGCCCCCACCCCCACCCCCACAGGGGGAAACAATTTTTAGGTAAGTAAACATGGGTCTTTAAAAGTCCACCCGGGAAAAACGCCCGAAGAAGGCCAAAGAAAAAGGGCCCCTAAAAAAGGGGAATAGCCAAAGAAAAGGGAAACCTTTCAAAAAAAAAACACTATGAGAAAAACAGAGCCCCACAAAAAAGCTAAAAAAACAACAAAACCACTAAGGAAAAAAGGTTTTGATAGAAGAAGCCCTAGCTAATTTGTTCTAAAAAGCCCCCACTCAAAAACACAAGACAATTTGGGATTCTGTAAAGCGATAGTTTTTTTTATACGGTGAATCACCGTGGCCCCCCCTCCCCTTGAAGGAACTTCATTCCACCGGTGAAAAAATTTAGTGTGGAGAACCCTGGGGGATTTTTGAGCCTGTTTACCACCTGTTTCCCCGTTTGTGTGTGAAATCCCCCTTCCACAGGCTTTTCATTTTTACTCCCCCCCGAAAAACACAAAAGGGGAGAAAAAACTTAAAAAATTTGGCTAACCGAAAAAAAAACCAAAAAAAGGGGGAAAAGAAAAAAAAAAAACCCAAAGGGAAGAAAATTACAAAAAAAAATCACCTTTCAATGTTTGATTCCTCCGGCTGGAAGTTTTGGGCTTTTTAAAACTGGAAAGGAGTTTTCAAAAAAATTTGGGGCGGCCACAAAACCTGGCCAAACCCTTGTTTTCCCTTAAAAAAAAGGTGAAAATGGTGTGGATTTGGTAGGACAGGACACAGGCAGCGGATCAGTAAAAAATGGAGGGCCCCAAAAGGGCAGGCGAACGCACCCAACAGGTTCTATTTCTACACAGCGAACAACTTTCTCAGCCCACCCCAAAATCCTCACCCCGCAGGGGAAAAATAGGGATAAAGAGAACTCGCGGGCCGCAAAGAAAAAACCCCCGCCTATGGGGCTACAATGAAATCGGCCCTTTTTGGACCACAAAAGGGCTGACTATTGGGGGTTTCCTTGGCCCGCACAAATACAGTTTTCCCTCAAAAATAACAAAAACTAATTAAAAACATAAAAAACATCAAATAAAAAAGCTAAATTACAACCCTTTTAAAACCATATCAACAAAAGGGGTAACCCCCAGGGGGATTTTTTAAAAAAATTTACAACAAGAGGGGGGAAGGGCGTCTTGAAACCTGTCTAAAAACCCCAGTTTCCCGTAAAACAAAACCCCACAATTTAACAAAATTTTAAAAATATAATTTGTAAAAAATTCATAGAATTGGCCCCCCGGAAAAGGGTCATCAATTTTTAAAACCGGCCAAACAAAACAAAACACCAAAAAACAAAAAAAATTTGGGAAACCCCCGGGGGCGCTTTATTTTAGGTCGCAGCAGCGCTGATGTGATACCAAGTAGTCTATGAATACCATTTTTAGCTTCTACAGTACCAATACTTAAAAAGGGTTAATTTCAACCCAAAATAAACCAAAAAGGTCAGCTAAGCAAAATACTATACGACAAAGCACTGATCGACACGAATTACTTTCATCGGTCAAAACAACGATTCACTACTATTCACTAGTACTACCAGAAAAAGCGCCATGCAGACACGGCTATAAAAAGAATGGGCCAGAGAGGAATCGGGAACTGATTAAGCTCGATCCTCCCCTCTAAATAAAACCAAATAAACATTCTAAGATGCCAAATTATATTCCACATGACATATGCATAAAAAAGGACTAGGTTAAACAAACAAGCGGTCAAAAATTAAGGGGGTAAACAGATTTGAAAATGGCGCGCACCAGGGGCTATGCCGGTCGGCTGTGCGAAAGGGCCCTTTGGGCGTTACGCAACACGCAGCGCTTCAAAACAAAAGCGTCGTCTGCTCCGGGTTCCCGTTACTAACAGTACGTAAGAAATTGCATGGTCTGATAACCGGGGGGGGGATTTTGTAAAAAAAGTACAAAGAGCACTTTGTCACATCCCCCCCCCCCCACTTCCACTACCACGTCCTCGCTGTGTAAAAAAAACCAATCTGTCAGGCGACGTATTTAAGTAACAACCTAGAAGGGGCTAAGACGATCTCCGGCTGAACTGGAAAAAAAAATCAACATCCTTTCTAACATATATTTAATATGAGAGTCCGCAACTTCAAATAAAACCAAATCAAGGCGGGGTTATGCCTTAGATCAAAAGAGAGAGGGTTTTATTTAAACAATAATCCTCTAATATCTACAACCTACTGAAGAAGGCCTATTATGTACCGTAGAATCGGCACTGAGTTATCACATTTCACAATCCATTTAGGTCACAAAAATCCGCACTATTTGCCAGCAAAACAGGTAGTTACACTAGAAACTTTGCATTGAAACAAAATTCTCCTAATACCAATGTTTTCCGACATATTGTACCTCAACTTGAAAATACCCAAGATAAAAACATACCATGAAAATGACCTAGTAATACAATGGCATTTGACATAAAATCTGAACACAGTTTAAAAATGCAATCATCACACACAGTCAGTCAACAAAACAATTTCAACACACTCACGGTACTGCGCCGGGTAACTTTGGGTCGGGTTACTGTTGAATAAGTTCTTCTCTGCCAGACGCCGCAGCGTCTAGGCAGGTGGTCGTTGGACGACAGGTGGCACTACTGGCCCCAACAGCAACACGAGCTGGATTCTGCGGTGTCAACACGCATAGTTCATCGTCACTCTCTGACTCAGAGTCACTGACGTCTGGCCTTGGGGATGGAGACTGCTGGCCGGCGGCGTCGACGACAAAAGGGGCGGTGGTCTTTGCGGTGAACTGCACGCTCAGGGCCACCAGCCAGTGGCTGAGTCATGTACACATTGTCAAATGGCCTTGCTGTCACCCTATGCAGCTCGGGCCGCCAGAAGTCCTGGATTTTGTGGCGGCCCAGCACGCGGTTGCGTAGGTAGACGTGGTCGCCCACTTGTAGCGCATGGTCAGCGGCTCCCTTGTCCGTGTAGCGGGCCCTCTTGGCTGCAGCTTGCTTCAGCTGGTCGGAGGCCTTGTGGTGGGCCTCCTGCAGGCGGAGTCGGTGTTGCCGCACCCAGTCAACTGTCCCTGCTGCAGTGCGAGCAGGGCGTCCCAGCAGGTCGTCCACCGGCAGTCGGGGCTCCTGTCCGAAGAGCAGGAAGTAGGGTGCGAAGCCGGTCGAGGCGTGCAGGCGTGTTGTTGTACGCCTGGACCAGCTCCGGCAGATGGACGGGCCACCTGGGCTTCTGCTCCGGAGGCAGCGTACGCAGCAGACCGTGCATGGAGCGGTTGAAACGCTCGCACTGGGCGTTTCCCTGAGGGTGGTACGGCGTCGTTCTGGTCTTCTTGATGTCGTAGGTGTCGCACAGCTCTTTCACCAGACGGGACTCGAAGTCTCGTCCCTGGTCGCTGTGGATCCGCTCCGGAACACCGTACCGCTGAAACCATTCATGGACCAGGACTTTGGCGACGGTGGCGGCTTCTTGGTTCCTGGTGGGTACGGCCTGCGTGAACTTGGTGAAAACGTCCGTCATGACAAGGACGTTTTCTCTGCCGTCGCTGGCCTGGTCTAACTTCGTAAAGTCTATGGCAAGGACCTCCGGGGGACGTGAGGCGATGAGGTGACCAGAGGTGGTGTTTGTTGCGGGCTCCCGCCCCATGGTACACCTCTGACAAGCGTGGATGTAGCTCCGCACCTCGCCGAACATGCCTGGCCAGTAGACTCGGGCCCGCAGGAGTTCGATGGTGCGGTCCAGTCCTCGGTGGCCCATGTTGTCGTGGAGCGATGCGAGGACATCAGGCTTCAGAGTACTTGGAAGGACGAGCTGTTCCACAGTGCCACGCTGTGGGTCCTGCAGGCGGCGATACAGCACCCCATCTTTCAGGAAGAGACGAGGATGTTGTTGGAGTAGGTCTCGTTGTGGTCTGCTTTGTGGCTTTGGTTTGGCAGGCCACGATGCGAGGACTGGACCAATGGTGCCGTCGTTCAGCTGGCATTCACGGAGTCTGGCTGAAGACAGACTGGGTGAGACTGGTGGGCAGCCCTCTGGTGCCTTGGCTGGGGTGTCTGCAGGCAGGATGGTGACCGGCGGCGCTGTGGCAATGGACTTGATGCTCACAGGCAAGCTCCTGCGCCACTGCGACCTCGGGTGGCATGGGTGAAGAGGGGAGCTTCGGGGTGGAAATCAGGGGGCATTCGGGAAAGGGCATCAGCAGGGTTGGACTTCCCCGGCCGATACTTCACCGTGAAGTGAAACTGGGCAAGTTGGGCAGCCCATCTTTGCTCAAGGGCACCCAGGGGGGCAGTGCGGAAATGGACCAGAGGGTTGTTGTCTGTGAAGACGTCGAACTCGGCGCCCAGGAGATAGTGACGAAACTTCGACGATGACCTTCTGTGCCAGAAGGCCCTTGATGTGCTCTTGGACCTCCTGCAGCTGGTGTGGAGGTATGCGTCTGTACGGCTGGGCCACAGGAATGGAGTCTGTGGTGCGGAGTCGGTGGTGGACGGCTTCTGTGTAGCCCAGGTCTTGCTTGTCCTTGATGAAGCCAGCAGCATGCTTTGTCAGCAGTTCTTGCAGTCGTTTCCGTTGGCTGCTGGTCCCATCGAAGTCAGGGCAGGGAACGTGGTCTGCGGGTGCCGAATCAGCTGAACGGCAGGCAGTCTCCCTTGACACCACCAGTTCATTGACGCCAACAGTGAACTGGATGTCAGTGCTGTCCACACTGTCTATGGCTTGAAGGACAGCCACTGGTGTCCTGGCCGGCAGCAAGACATCTTCATCGGACAGGTTGGCAACTCGGACGAAGCGGCTGTATGGATCGCTGCTGATGAGGGTTGGCACCATCAGCAGCCCACTGGGCAGAGGTTGAGCCAGGGGTGAAGCCAGGAGGTGACAAGCAGGTTTCTGTCTGCCTGTCACTCGGATGGTGGTCATGGAGTTGGCTGGGATGTGGCAGCGAGATGTGGTCCGAGCGACGCCCTTGGTGGTTGTTCGCTGCTGCAATCGAACCTCGCGGACGACAGCTTGAAGACATGAGGGGACCTCGCTGGCTGAAGCTGACTCTGGAGGGAAACAGGAACGCAGGACGTTCATCCCCACCAAGACTGGCAGCCGCCTTTTGCGTTGCTGCATGCTCAGCTCGGTGGGCTCCTTGACGACCAGGACCGGAACGTCTGGACATCTTTTCTCCAAAATGTCGATGTCGACCAGCAGGATGCCAGAGTATGGCACCTCTGCTCCGTTGACCGCCCTCAGCGTTAGAAAGGCTTGCTGCAGTGATCGGTCCTGCAGATGGGCTGCTGCCCACGTCTCTGTGACCGTGGTGACTTCGCTGCCAGTGTCGAGCAGCGCTGCAACCTCATGTCCACTCATGAGGATCGTGGTCGTTGGACACTTGCCGATCAGTCCCGTCGTGTTCCTACCCCCCGTTGCCCGCCTGATGGAAGCAACGGGGGTTAGAAGTTTCCCTGTAGCTGTTCTTCGCGCTGGCCACGCCGTCGCTGCTGGTACTGCCGCTTGGACGGGCATCGAGCCTCAACGTGGCCACGTCGTTGGCACCACCAACATTCAAGGTTGCGTAGGCCACTGGACACAGGCCGTCTGTCAGGTGGTGGGCCAGCCTCGTTGCCCTGGCTGGGTGAGGCTCTGTAGTGGCCCTGGTGTTGGAGCTGCTGCTTCAGGCTGGCTGTCTCCGTTGAGAGCGCGGCGATCTGCGCTTCCAGCCGGTGGAGACTGTCGTTGCTGGCGACTGCCTGCAGCTGCTCAGCGGTGGTGTCAGGGCAGCTGTCCTCCCTCATCCAGCGGAGTGCCTCTCTGGTGACATCGGCGAATGTTGCGCCTACATTCTCTCGAATGTAGCGCTTTATGTCCCTCTTCAGGGACACGGGATGAAGCCCACCCGCAAAGGTGTCACGCAGCATGATCGGGGAGAGGGTGCCAGCCTGGACAGCATTGGTTTTCGCCCAGAGGAGGCGAAAGTTGGAAGCGTACTCCCCCACCGACTCTGTGAGCCCCTGCTGGCGCCTGAAGAACGCCCCAGCAAGGGTGGAGGAGTCGCGATGTTCGCCCCAGTGCTGCCAGGCTGGCACCCTCTCCCCGATCATGCTGCGTGACACCTTTGCGGGTGGGCTTCATCCCGTGTCCCTGAAGAGGGACATAAAGCGCTACATTCGAGAGAATGTAGGCGCAACATTCGCCGATGTCACCAGAGAGGCACTCCGCTGGATGAGGGAGGACAGCTGCCCTGACACCACCGCTGAGCAGCTGCAGGCAGTCGCCAGCAACGACAGTCTCCACCGGCTGGAAGCGCAGATCGCCGCGCTCTCAACGGAGACAGCCAGCCTGAAGCAGCAGCTCCAACACCAGGGCCACTACAGAGCCTCACCCAGCCAGGGCAACGAGGCTGGCCCACCACCTGACAGACGGCCTGTGTCCAGTGGCCTACGCAACCTTGAATGTTGGTGGTGCCAACGACGTGGCCACGTTGAGGCTCGATGCCCGTCCAAGCGGCAGTACCAGCAGCGACGGCGTGGCCAGCGCGAAGAACAGCTACAGGGAAACTTCTAACCCCCGTTGCTTCCATCAGGCGGGCAACGGGGGGTAGGAACACGACGGGACTGATCGGCAAGTGTCCAACGACCACGATCCTCATGAGTGGACATGAGGTTGCAGCGCTGCTCGACACTGGCAGCGAAGTCACCACGGTCACAGAGACGTGGGCAGCAGCCCATCTGCAGGACCGATCACTGCAGCAAGCCTTTCTAACGCTGAGGGCGGTCAACGGAGCAGAGGTGCCATACTCTGGCATCCTGCTGGTCGACATCGACATTTTGGAGAAAAGATGTCCAGACGTTCCGGTCCTGGTCGTCAAGGAGCCCACCGAGCTGAGCATGCAGCAACGCAAAAGGCGGCTGCCAGTCTTGGTGGGGATGAACGTCCTGCGTTCCTGTTTCCCTCCAGAGTCAGCTTCAGCCAGCGAGGTCCCCTCATGTCTTCAGGCTGTCGTCCGCGAGGTTCGATTGCAGCAGCGAACAACCACCAAGGGCGTCGCTCGGACCACATCTCGCTGCCACATCCCAGCCAACTCCATGACCACCATCCGAGTGACAGGCAGACAGAAACCTGCTTGTCACCTCCTGGCTTCACCCCTGGCTCAACCTCTGCCCAGTGGGCTGCTGATGGTGCCAACCCTCATCAGCAGCGATCCATACAGCCGCTTCGTCCGAGTTGCCAACCTGTCCGATGAAGATGTCTTGCTGCCGGCCAGGACACCAGTGGCTGTCCTTCAAGCCATAGACAGTGTGGACAGCACTGACATCCAGTTCACTGTTGGCGTCAATGAACTGGTGGTGTCAAGAGAGACTGCCTGCCGTTCAGCTGATTCGGCACCCGCAGACCACGTTCCCTGCCCTGACTTCGATGGGACCAGCAGCCAACGGAAACGACTGCAAGAACTGCTGACAAAGCATGCTGCTGGCTTCATCAAGGACAAGCAAGACCTGGGCTACACAGAAGCCGTCCACCACCGACTCCGCACCACAGACTCCATTCCTGTGGCCCAGCCGTACAGACGCATACCTCCACACCAGCTGCAGGAGGTCCAAGAGCACATCAAGGGCCTTCTGGCACAGAAGGTCATCGTCGAAGTTTCGTCACTATCTCCTGGGCGCCGAGTTCGACGTCTTCACAGACAACAACCCTCTGGTCCATTTCCGCACTGCCCCCCTGGGTGCCCTTGAGCAAAGATGGGCTGCCCAACTTGCCCAGTTTCACTTCACGGTGAAGTATCGGCCGGGGAAGTCCAACCCTGCTGATGCCCTTTCCCGAATGCCCCCTGATTTCCACCCCGAAGCTCCCCTCTTCACCCATGCCACCCGAGGTCGCAGTGGCGCAGGAGCTTGCCTGTGAGCATCAAGTCCATTGCCACAGCGCCGCCGGTCACCATCCTGCCTGCAGACACCCCAGCCAAGGCACCAGAGGGCTGCCCACCAGTCTCACCCAGTCTGTCTTCAACCAGACTCCGTGAATGCCAGCTGAACGACGGCACCATTGGTCCAGTCCTCGCATCGTGGCCTGCCAAACCAAAGCCACAAAGCAGACCACAACGAGACCTACTCCAACAACATCCTCGTCTCTTCCTGAAAGATGGGGTGCTGTATCGCCGCCTGCAGGACCCACAGCGTGGCACAGTGGAACAGCTCGTCCTTCCAAGTACTCTGAAGCCTGATGTCCTCGCATCGCTCCACGACAACATGGGCCACCGAGGACTGGACCGCACCATCGAACTCCTGCGGGCCCGAGTCTACTGGCCAGGCATGTTCGGCGAGGTGCGGAGCTACATCCACGCTTGTCAGAGGTGTACCATGGGGCGGGAGCCCGCAACAAACACCACCTCTGGTCACCTCATCGCCTCACGTCCCCCGGAGGTCCTTGCCATAGACTTTACGAAGTTAGACCAGGCCAGCGACGGCAGAGAAAACGTCCTTGTCATGACGGACGTTTTCACCAAGTTCACGCAGGCCGTACCCACCAGGAACCAAGAAGCCGCCACCGTCGCCAAAGTCCTGGTCCATGAATGGTTTCAGCGGTACGGTGTTCCGGAGCGGATCCACAGCGACCAGGGACGAGACTTCGACGGGACGTCTGGTGAAAGAGCTGTGCGACACCTACGACATCAAGAAGACCAGAACGACGCCGTACCACCCTCAGGGAAACGCCCAGTGCGAGCGTTTCAACCGCTCCATGCACGGTCTGCTGCGTACGCTGCCTCCGGAGCAGAAGCCCAGGTGGCCCGTCCATCTGCCGGAGCTGGTCCAGGCGTACAACAACACGCCTCACGCCTCGACCGGCTTCGCACCCTACTTCCTGCTCTTCGGACAGGAGCCCCGACTGCCGGTGGACGACCTGCTGGGACGCCCTGCTCGCACTGCAGCAGGGACAGTTGACTGGGTGCGGCAACACCGACTCCGCCTGCAGGAGGCCCACCACAAGGCCTCCGACCAGCTGAAGCAAGCTGCAGCCAAGAGGGCCCGCTACACGGACAAGGGAGCCGCTGACCATGCGCTACAAGTGGGCGACCACGTCTACCTACGCAACCGCGTGCTGGGCCGCCACAAAATCCAGGACTTCTGGCGGCCCGAGCTGCATAGGGTGACAGCAAGGCCATTTGACAATGTGTACATGACTCAGCCACTGGCTGGTGGCCCTGAGCGTGCAGTTCACCGCAAAGACCACCGCCCCTTTTGTCGTCGACGCCGCCGCGGGCCAGCAGTCTCCATCCCCAAGGCCAGACTTCAGTGACTCTGAGTCAGAGAGTGACGATGAACTATGCGTGTGCGTGTGCGTGGCGCAGAATCCAGCTCGTGTTGCGGTGCCAGTAGTGCCACCTGTCGTCCAACGACCACCTGTGCCTCTGCCTAGACGCTCGCGACGTCTGGCAGAGAAGAACATTATTCAACAGTAACCCGACCTCAAAGTTACCCGGCGCAGTACCGTGAGTGTGTTGAAATTAGTTTTGTTGACATGACATGTGTGTGATGATTGCATTTTTAAACTGTGTTCATGATTTTATGTCAAATGCCATTGTATTACTAGGTCATTTTCATGGTATGTTTTTATCTTGGCTATTTTCAAGTTGTAGGTACAATATGTCGGAAAACATTGGTACTTAGGAGAATTTTGTTTCAATGCAAAGTTTCTAGTGTAACTACCTGTTTTGCTGGCAAATAGTGCGGATTTTTGTGATCTAAATGGATTGTGAAATGTGATAACTCAGTGACCGATTGCTACGGTACATACATAGGCCTTCTTCAGTAGGTTGTAGATATTAGAGGATTATTGTTTAAATAACAACCCTCTCTCTGTTGATCTAAGGCATAACGCCGCCTCTGATTTGGTCTTATTTGAAGTTGCGGACTCTCATATTAAATATATGTTAGTCAAAGGATGTTGATTTTGTTTTCCAGTTCAGCCGGAGATCGTCTTAGCCCCTTCTAGGTTGTTACGTTAAATACGTCGCCTGACAGATTGGTGTTTTTACACAGCGAGGACGCTGGTAGTGGTAGAGTAGGGGGGGGGGATGTGAGCAAGTGCTCTTTGTACGTTTTTACAATAATCCCGCCCCGGTTATCAGATCCATGCAATTTCATTACTGTACTGTTAGTAACCCGGGAACCGGAGCAGACGACGCTTTTGTTTGAAGCGCTGCGTGTTGCGTAACGCCACATGGCCTTCTCACAGCCGACCGGCGATAGCCGCTGGTGCGCGCCATTTTCAAATCTGTTTACTCCCTTAATATTTTGACCGCTTGTTTGTTTACCTACTCTTTGTTCACCTAGTCCTTTTTATGCACTATGTCATGTGGAATATAATTTGGCATCTTAGAATGTTTATTTGGATTTTATTTAGACGCAGGATCGAGCTTAATCAGTTGCCGATTCCTCTCTAGGTCCATTCTTTTTATAGCCGTCGTCTGCATGGCGCATTTTCTGTGTAGTACTAGTGAATAGTAGTGAATCGTTGTTTTGACTCGATGAAAGTAATTCTGTGTCGATCAGTGCTTTGTCGTATAGTATTTTGCTTAGCTGACTTCATGTTTAGCGTTTATTTTGGGTTGAAATTAACTTATTAAGTATTGTGTACTGTAGAAGCTAAGTTGTATTCATAGACTACTTGGTATCACTATCAGCGCTGCTGCGACTAAAATAACGCGCCCCAGGCGAAAGTTCGCACCGATTGTTTTAGTGCTAGTCTTTGAGTGTGTCTTGCTTCTCGTATAGAGCGTTGTATTGTAATTGTTATGTACCATTTTAACCGTGGGAGCGTGCACTTTATTCTGATGTAAGTTTTATTGACAGTTATATTTTGTACATTGTGTTAGTTGTGATTTAGTTGTACGAATCTGCTTATAGACAGGTGCAAGCCACGCTTTCCCACTCTTGTTGTAAATAAATAAGTCAGTGTGTGTTACATTTTGTTGATATGGTTTAAAAGGTTGTAACTTGTAGCTTTCATTTGATGTTTTTCATGTTTAATTAGTTGTTATGTTATTGTTAAGGAAACTGTATTTGTGCGGGCCAAGGAAACCACAATAGTCAGCCCATTTTGTGGTCAGAGGGCTGATTTCAGTGTAGCGATAGCGTAGTGTTCTTTGCGGCCCGCGCAGTTCTCTTATTTATGCGTGCGCGTGAGGATTTTGGGGGTGCTGAGAAAGTTGTCTGCTGCTGTAGAATAGAACCTGATTGCTGCCGTTCGCCTGCTGTGGTCTCCATTTTGACTGACTCCGCTGCCTGTGTCCTGTCCTACCACTCCACACCATTACACTTCTATCAGTATTCTTCTTAGTGGTTTTGTTGTTCTTTTTAGTATTTTGTAGGGCTCTGTTCTTCTCAGTGTTTTTCGTAGGGCTCCTTTCCAGTTTGAATGCTTAACTTCATGACTTTTTCTTTGTTTTGTGCAAACATTCATAGGCTGCTTCATTCTGAATGGCGTCCTTTGGTATTTTGTTTTCTTTTCCATTTTTTGTACACAGGTCTTTTGTTCTGGTTACATTTCTAGTATTTCTTCCTGTTTAGTGTGCTTTACGGGGTAGTCTCACATGACAAGCCTGTGGCATGGTGTTAAAAAAAAATTTTTTTTTAAATTTTTTTTTTTTCCCCCAAAAATTTTTAAAAAAACCCCTTCCCAAAAAAAACCCGGGGAAAACCCCCCGGGGGGGGGGGGAAAAAAATTTTGGGCCCCTTTAAAAAGGGGGTTTTTTTTTTTTTTTCCCTTTTTTAAAAAATTTTGGTTTTTTAAAAAATTTTTTTTTTTTTTTTTAGGGGGGCCCAAAAAAAAACCCCCTTTTTTTTTTTAAAAAAAAATTTTTGGAATTTTTGGGGAAAAAAAAAAAAATTTTTTTTTTTTAAAAAAAAATTTTTTTTTTTTTTAAAAAATTTTTTTTAAAAAAAAAAAAAAAAAAAGGGGAGGGGTTTTGGGTTTTTCCCTTTTTTTTTGGGGGGAAAACCAAAAAATTCCGGGGTTTTTGGGGGGGGGTTTTTTTTTAAAAAAAATAAAATTTTTCCCCCCCCCCTTTTTTTTTTTTTTCCCCCCCCCCCCCCCTTTTGGGTTTTTTTGTTTTTGTTTGTTTTTTTTTTTTTTTCCCC
Source organism: Alviniconcha marisindica (assembly GCA_018857735.1). Classification (NCBI taxonomy): domain Eukaryota; kingdom Metazoa; phylum Mollusca; class Gastropoda; family Provannidae; genus Alviniconcha; species Alviniconcha marisindica. Next base: position 875 of record JABMCL010000038.1, on the reverse strand, counting down.
CCCCCCTTTTTTTTGGGGGGTTTTTTAATGCCCCCCCAAAAGGTTTTTTTTTTTTTGGGGTTTTTTAAGGGGGTTTTTTTTTTTCCCCCTTTTTTTTCCCGGTTTTTTTTTTTTTTAAAAAATTTTTTTCCCCTTTTTTTGGGGGGGGGGGGGGTTTTTTTTAAAACCCCCCGGGGGCCCCCCCAAAAAGGGGGTTAAAGGGTTTGGGCCCTTCCCCCAAAACCCAAAAAAAAAAGGGGGGGCCCCGGGGGGGAAAAAAAAACCCCCCGGGGGTTGTTTTTTCCCCGGGGGTTTTTAAAACCTTTGGGGGGTTTTCCCCAAGCTTTTTTGGGGTTTTTTTTTCCCATTTTTTTTTTTTTTTTAAAAAAAATTTTTTTTTTTTTCCCTTTTTTTTTTGGCCCCCCCTTTTTTTAAAACCGGAAAAAAAAAACCCTTGGGGGGGGAAAAAAAATTTTGGCCCCCTTTAAAATTTTTTTTTAAAAAAAAAAGGGGGCCCCTTTTCCCCAAAACCCCCCAAAAACCCCCGGGGGGAAAGGGCCCCCAAAAAGGAAGGGCCCCCCCCCCTTTTAAACCCCCAAAAAACCCCTTTTAAAAAAAATTTCAAAAAAACCCCCCCCTTTTCCCCAAAAACCCCCCCCGGGGGGGGGCCCCCATTTAAAAAAAAAACCCCCCCCGGGGGGGGGGGAAAAAAAAAAAAATTTTTTTAAAAATTTTAAAAAAATTTTTTTTTGGGGGTTTTTTTTGGCCTTTTGGGGAAAAAAATTTTGGGAAAAAAAAAAAAAAAATTTTTTTTTGGGGGGGGAAAAAAAAAAAACCCCCAAAAAAGGGGAAAAAAAAAAAAGGGCAAATTTTTTTTTCCCCCCCTTTTTTTAAAA
>JABMCL010000011.1:712500-713724 GCA_018857735.1 Alviniconcha marisindica | reverse complement strand
TACATACACTGTAATGTCATGCTGAAGGACGCTGGTTTTGCATAACGACATCTCGACACTGATATACGCTTTTTATCTTGACACTGATACACGCCCTCTTATCTTTCTGAGCTACTGCACCTTTACAGTCCTTCCCGCTCTCTCCGCTCTTCGTGAACACACGCATGCTCAGACTCCAACGCTTCAACCGCAAAACCCATGGCTTTCGCACTTTCTCACACTTCGGCCCCCACATCTGGAGCAATCTTCCCCAAGACATCAGGCACTCTGCTACTCTCCCTTCCTTCAAAAGCAAACTCAAGACATTTCTCTTCTCAAAATATTTCAGTTAAGCAACATTATCCTTCGCCCCTATCATTGCGTGCCTGCCTGCCTGCCTGCCTGCCTGCCGCCTGCCTGCCTGCCTGCCTCCCTGCGTGCGTGTGCGCGTGTGTGTGTGCATCTTGCACATAGTTATAGATTAAACCCTTGTCGATGTGCACATTATGTGTTAGCTTTTGTTAAATTGCTGATAACATTCTCCATCTCTATGTACATTGTGTGTGTGTTATATTTTGCTTGCTCAGCGCTTTGATCCGTGGGGTAGGCGCTTTACAAATTTCCATTATTATTTTATTATTTAACCGACAATAGACGGCTCCACTCCTGTCAGTCAAAGCAGACACACCCTTAGATTTCAGCCAGTTGCGTGCCGCGGCATAATGAGGCGCCCACGTGTTTTGACAAGGCCTGGCACACACTCCGAGCATCGCTTTCCGGCACCTTCCTCCAAAGTTGAAGGAAGGATGTCGCAAACCAGTGCCTGGAGTTTGGGCCAGGCATGGTCTGGCAAGCTTTCGTGCCAGACACTGTGCATGGTCAGTTGGCGGTGTACGACATAGCAGACAAGAAACCAGGAAAACGGCATTGTTGCTAGGGCCAGGGTAGGTCCGACTAACGATACCCTGAAAAAGGTGCAGGTTGTCACGTTCTTGCTGTTTCCGAAACCAAAAATAAGGCTGGAAGATTGTAAAGCTTTGACTGATCAAGGTGTGGTCGACCTCATGATCAACTCAACCCGAGCATGACAACAAAGAACTATTACATGTGTTCCAAGATATGTCACACACTATAATGTCATGCTGAAGGACTCTGGTTTTGCATAGTGGCATCTTGACACTCATATACGCTGTTCAAGCGTTTATCTTGACACTCGAAATATACTCGGTTTAAGCGTTTATCTTG
>JABMCL010000011.1:702500-705000 GCA_018857735.1 Alviniconcha marisindica | reverse complement strand
GATAGGTATATACTCTCCCTCTCCCCCCCACCTCCATACTCCCTTCCCCCCTTCTCTCCGTCCCTAATAAGCCGTACGGTTTCTGTGGACGTTAAGCACCATGTTTACTAGCAGCGAGATGGCTTATTAGGGACAGGGACAGGTGGGGGAGGGGGGTGGGGGGCGAAAGAGTGAAGGCTCGACCGCGGATACCGCCCGAAAAAGACCGGAGAGACCGTGGACCGCCGCCAGAACAATGGAAGTGTTAAGGCGGTGTCCCCCCGCCATTGCCCAGCGACTAGTGCACTGCGCAATTGCCGTTTCAACCACCGTGCTTGGGCAGAGTCGCAAGGACAATGTCCGTTGCATTGCTGTTGAGGAACAACTCGAAGCGAAAGAAGTCCAACTTTCGCAGCCCAGCTCCACCTCCCTACTCATGATCTCTTCTGGGCTAACTTGAAGGTCCAGCTCCACCTCCCTCCTCTTGATCTCTTCTGGGCTAACTTGAAGGTCCAGCTCCACCTCCCTACTCATGATCTCTTCTGGGCTAACTTGAAGGTCCAGCTCCATCCACCTCCCTACTCATGATCTCTTTGGGCTAACTTGAAGGTCCAGCTCCACCTCCCTACTCATGATCTCTTCTGGGCTAACTTGAAGGTCCAGCTCCATCCACCTCCTACTCATGATCTCTTCTGGGCTAACTTGAAGGTCCAGCTCCACCTCCCTACTCATGATCTCTTCTGGGCTAACTTGAAGGTCCAGCTCCACCTCCCTACTCATGATCTCTTTTGGGCTAACTTGAAGGTCCAGCTCCATCCACCTCCCTACTCATGATCTCTTCTGGGCTAACTTGAAGGTCCAGCTCCACCTCCCTCCTCTAGATCTCTTGATCTTTTGATCTCGCCTGGAACCTTGACGCGGCGGGCCCAGTGCGCAAGTTTTAACACTTCAGATAATTAGGGCCATAAAACTCCCACCCAATCCAAAAAAGAGAAAGGACGACAGGATCTGGCCCTGGACACACACAATGCACTCGGTTACATGACGAATACAGAACTGCTGATAAATGACGAATACAGAAATCAGCTACAGTAAAACAAGCATCAGTGTTCTCTGGCACCTGCTTCAAAAAAATTAATGCTAAACGCTCAGTTCACAGCTCAGATCTCACCTTTTCTCCGTCTCTTACTTCTAACACTTCCAACTGCCTCCAGCTTGCCTCAAGTAAACCTCTGTGCGTGTGTGTGTGTGTGTGTGTGTGTGTGTGTGTGTGTGTGTGTGTGTGTGTGTGTGTGTGTGTGTGTGTGTGTGTGTGTGTGGTGTGTGTGTGTGTGTGTGTGTGTGTGTGTGTGTGTTGATGTGTGTGTGTGTGTGTGTGTGTGTGTGTGTGTGTGTGTGTGGTGTGTGTGTGTGTGTGTGTTATATGTGTGTGTGTGTGTGTGTGTGTGTGTTGTGATTTGTGTGGTTGTGTGTGTGTGTGTGTGTGTGTGTGTGTGTGTGTGTGTGTGTGTGTGTGTGTGTGTGTGTGTGTGTGTGTGTGTGTGTGTGTGTGTGTGTGTGTGTGTGTGTGTGTGTGTGTGTGTGTGTGTGTGTGTGTGTGTGTGTGTGTGTGTGTGTGTGTGTGTGTGTGTGTGTGTGTGTGTGTGTGTGTGTGTGTGTGTGTGTGTGTGTGTGTGTGTGTGTGTGTGTGTGTGTGTGTGTGTGTGTGTGTGTGTGGTGTGTGTATGTGTGTGTGTGCGCGCGCGCGCGGTCGCGCGTGCATGTGTGTGTGTGCGTGCGTGTGTGTGTGTGTGTTAATAATGATCTGTCAAACCGTTGACGCTGTGTGGGGCCACTTCCGTGGATATCTTTGGCATTTCCGAGCTGTTTGTCTGCATACTAGGTAAAGACCCTGCTGACCACAAGCTGATGCATGAAACTGTCCAGCATTTGCACCATGAACTAAGCCAAGACTCTGACATCTGGGGGCCGGCGTCAGTTTAAATAAATGACACCCGAACCTAAATGTTTTCACTCGTACGTAATGCTGGCAAAGCTAGTAAAAAGTGTTACACACATCGGGCACGTTTCTCACGTGTCTTCCATAAAGTGAAACCGACTGCATGCTGAATGGAGGTAGCCCAGAAAATAAGCCTTCCACGTGTAAAGATTTTGTGGAATTAGTTTGTTCAGGTTTCAGCATCTGTGCAGTGTTGAGCTTGAGTATACGCATTGGACTGCATTTAACTGAATCTGCGGGGACAGGTTACAGAATGCATCTATTTGTATATGCATTGTAAGATCTGTAGGTTTGTGTGTAGGTATACATACTTATTCTTGCTAGTCTCCCTGAAGCCCTTCGCAAATGGGTTTCTTGCAATCTTCAGCCGAGTGATCTGCACATAAAACAAAAGCGTAAACTACGATTATTACATTTTTCCAAGCACTGGACACGAAAGCAACATAGCTCCACCAAAAGCAGGTAAGTGTCCATATTCTACATCTCATTTTTCCGTTTAACTGTTGTTAAAATGTGTGTGTG
>JABMCL010000011.1:550000-700000 GCA_018857735.1 Alviniconcha marisindica | reverse complement strand
GTCTCTCTCTCGTCTCTGTCTCTGTCTGTCTGTCTGTCTGTCTGCTCTGTCTGTCTCTGTCTTCTGTCTCTCTCTCTCTCTCTCTCTCTCTCTCTCTCTCTCTCTCTCTCTCTCTCTCTCTCCTCTCTCTCTTTCTCTCTCTCTCTCTGTCGCCTCTCTCTCTCTTCTTCTTCTCTCTCTTCTCTCTCTCTCTCTCTCTCTCTCTCTCTCTCTCTCTCTCTCCCGTATCTTTGTTTCATCTGCGTTCGTTGTTTGTTTTGCTTCGTGGGTGGGGCGGGGGTGGTGGTGGGGGTGGGGGGGCATCGTCCTTTGCGTCCAACGTTCAATTTCAAATAGCACTAGAAGAAAATGAGCTGAACCACTGCACCGAGGTTGTTTGGTTGAGTGTTGCTTTACGGCCACAGAAACCTTATAGGCTTAGTAGGGACGGGAGCCCAGGACGTCCACCTCGACTTCCACACAGCTCGTGGGCTCTGCTCTATAAAGTTCAATGTTGCTTAACGTCCACAGAGACCATAAGGACTATTCGGGACGGGGAGCCCAGGACGTCCACCTCGACTTTCACACAGCTCCTGAGCTCTGCTCTATAAAGTTCAATGTTGCTTTACGTCCACAGAGACCATAAGGACTATTCGGGACGGGGAGCCCAGGACGTCCACCTCGACTTTCACACAGCTCGTGGGCTCTGCTGCACCGAGGCACACCGTCACCCTTTCGTACCAATGTTTGCTTTCACCGCGAATTAAGTGAAGACGTTAAACTGTCATGTCTTGACCCTCTCAACACGCTGATGCTATCTGCCTTCGTGTCTCCACGCCACTTGTCAACTTGTACATGTATGTACTAGCCTACTACAGACGTGTGGCTTGCTCACTGTATCGTCGTTATCGGCCTTTTCGCCCATCGTTGTGTTTTTCAACATCACACTTATCACCGCTGTGTCCTGTTCGCTCCCGTTGTTTTCCTGACATATTACCGACATGTATCCGATGCCCAGATACGCAGGCATGCGATGATGGAGGAGGGTGGAGGGAGGGAGGGAGGGGGTAAAGCTGAAGGACAAGTTGTTCCGGTCCCTGATGGTCCTGGGGGAAAAGCCGTAATTTCTGTAGTCTGTTCTACGGCGGGTTCGTTTGAATTGAATCTTCTGCTGTGTCCTTTTCGTGCTCCGACTGGCAGTTGCTGCAGATCATCACACGCTGCTTTAGCTGTACTTTTGCTTTTCGCTGTGCCGTTGAAAGGAGCTGTTGTGGGCCGAGGCGGCAATAACCTAACAGCGAGAGAGATAAGCAGGTTGATCAGAGAGCTGATCCAAATGGGGCTCCGTTGTGAAGTGGTCACCAAGCCGGAAAAACAGCGCTGCCGGGGGCGTGGGATTCAACCCCAAAGCCGCCTCTCTCCTGTCTTTGCCTCTACGCAGACACAGCGCCGCCTGGTGGGAGCACTTGACCTGGGATTATCTCCTCACAAAGACTGGGGACTCGGGGTCAAGGGCTTTTGGCTCGCTTCTGTTGAGAGCTGTGATTGTGTTTTTTGACGACTTGTTTCAAACCCATTGAGGTGGATATGGAATGGAAATGTTACGAAAGAAGCGTAGTTCAGTTAGAACCACCACCGTCGGCTCTGTCACCATTATTATCACCTAGCTTCTTCTTCATTTGCGTGTGTGTGTGTGTGTGTGTGTGTGTGTGTGTGTGTTGGTGTGTGTGTTGTGTGTTTGTGTGTGTTGTGTGTGTGTGTGTGTGTGTGTGTGTGTGTGTGTTGTGTGTGTTGGTTGTTGCTGCAGATCATCACTCGCTGCTTTAGGGGCTGTACTTTTGCTTTTGCTGTGCCGTTGAAACGGAGCTGTTGTGGGCCGAGGCAATAACCTAACAGCGAGAGAAATAAGCAGGTTGATCAGCGAGCTGATCCAAACGGAGACGCTCCATTTCAATTTCTGAACTCAGCCCATCCTAGCATCTCTCCTTGACAGAGCTTTGTCAAGGCTCTGTCACCACTAGTATCACCTGGCTTCTTCTTCATTTGTGTGTGTGTGTGTGTGTGTGTGTGTGTGTGGTGTGTGCGTGTGTGTGGTGTGCGTGGTGCGTGCGTGCGTGCGTGCGTGGTGGTGTGTGTGTGTTTGTGTGTTTGTTGTTGTTGTTGTTTGTGTGTTATTTTTTCCTCTTCTTTTTTCTCTTTTTTTTTTGGGGGGGGGCTTGATGTCTTTTTTACCACTTTTAATTTCTGAACTGAACCCATCCTAGCGTCTCTCCTCGCAACCCGTCGATCTGACCGCCATGTGGTACTGTTTTGACTGGTGATTAAATCATCACGATCTGACCGCCATGTGGTACTGTCTGCTTGACTGTTGTGATTAAATCATCACGATCTGACCGCCATGTGGTACTGTTTTGACTGGTGATTAAATCATCACGATCTGACCGCCATGTGGTACTGTTTTGACTGGTGATTAAATCATCACGATCTGACCGCCATGTGGTACTGTTTTGACTGGTGATTAAATCATCACGATCTGACCGCCATGTGGTACTGTTTTGACTGGTGATTAAATCATCACGATCTGACCGCCATGTGGTACTGTTTTGACTGGTGATTAAATCATCACGATCTGACCGCCATGTGGTACTGTTTTGACTGGTGATTAAATCATCACGATCTGACCGCCATGTGGTACTGTTTTGACTGGTGATTAAATCATCACGATCTGACCGCCATGTGGTACTGTTTTGACTGGTGATTAAATCATCACGATCTGACCGCCATGTGGTACTGTTTTGACTGGTGATTAAATCATCACGATCTGACCGCCATGTGGTACTGTTTTGACTGGTGATTAAATCATCACGATCTGACCGCCATGTGGTACTGTTTTGACTGGTGATTAAATCATCACGATCTGACCGCCATGTGGTACTGTTTTGACTGGTGATTAAATCATCACGATCTGACCGCCATGTGGTACTGTTTTGACTGGTGATTAAATCATCACGACAGTTTGAGCCTGATTTACTATTCCGGTGATCACTGCTGCAGTTTGCCTCGTTTGGCTGCAGCTAATATCTCTCGCCATCAACGAAGGTGTGCCATTGCGTATCGTGAAGCTTTTCGTCGGAATCACTGAGCCAATCTTCGGATCCATTGCTATGCTTTTAGTTTGTGAGGAAAACATGGCCGCCGCTCTTCGGGTTTTTCGTGCGGAATATTACTTGTGAGGTTGTGATTGGCTGAAGCTGCTCGTGTGCTCCCGAAACCCTCTATGGCCCTATCACCCGGCCCAAAATTGGTGGGTGTGCCACGTTTAATGGAATGAGCAATCGCCAGCCTGCAGACGTCCACTGTAGGTGGGTGTACCGCGTTGCACGGTGTGAGCAGTCGCTGCAGGTTTCACACACGTCCAGTGTGGGTGGGTGTACCACGTTGCATGGTGTGAGCAATCACGCAATCACCAGCCTGCAAGTTTCCGATACTGCAAGTTTCCGATTCACACTGGTGTCCCACACGTCCAGTGTGTGTGGGTGTACCATGTTGCATGGTGTGAGCAATCACCAGCCTGCAAGTTTCCCATACGTCAGGTTTCACACTGGTGTTCCACACGTCCAGTATGGGTGGGTGTACCTCGTTGCATGGTGTGAGCAACCATCATACTGCATGTTTCCCATACGTCAGGTTTCACACTGGTGTTCCACACGTCCAGTATGGGTGGGTGTACCTCGTTGCATGGTGTGAGCAACCATCATGCTGCATGTTTCCCATACGTCAGGTTTTACACAGGTTTCCCACACGTCCAGTATGGGTGGGTGTACGCGTTGCATGGTGTGAGCAATCGCCAAACTACTACGTGTTTCCCAAACGTCAGGTTTCCCACAGGTTTCCCACAACGTCCAGTATGGGTGGGTGTACCGCGTTGCATGGTGTGAGCAACCATCAGACTGCAAGTTTCCCAAACGTCAGGTTTCACACAGGTTTCCCACTCATCCAGCATGGGTGGGTGTACCGCGTTGCGTGGTGTAAGCAACCATAAGACTGCAGGTTTCCCAAACGTCAGATTTCACACAGGTTTTCCACACGTCCAGTATGGGTGGGTGTACCGCGTTGCATGGCGTGAGCAATCGCCAAACTGCTGCAGGTTTCCCACACGTCAAGTGCACGTGGTTTCTTTCGCTAGAAGTGGGGTTGTTGTTGTTCTCCCTGTAGGTGATAACACGACGCGTTTCGCGTCTCAACAGCACTCCACACTTCTTCGCTCACCTCTGATAATCACCACGTATTAAAGGATTCGCGCCTTTTTCGCCCAACACGCGCGGCACACTTGACAACTCCCTACTAAGCTTCGGTATCTCCCTGAGTGTCTTGGACTTCCGTTGGGACATTTTTTTTCAAACAGCTTTCAAAATAAAATTAAAAAATTAAAATAATTGTGGCCAGCAGTGGAGGAGGTGTGGGCCTTGGGACGTGAATACAATATATAAAAATTAGCGTGTTGCTCAGCCTCTCTCTCTCTCTCTCTCTCTCTCTCTCTCTCTCTCTCTCTCTCTCTCTCTCTCTCTCTCTCTCTCTCTCTCTCTCTCTTCTCTTCTCTCTCTCTGTCGTCTGTCTGTCTTCTGTCTGTCTGCTGCGTCTCTCTGTCTCTCTCTCTCTCTCTCTCTTCTCTTCTCTCTCTCTCTCTCTCTCTCTCTCTCTCTCTCTCTCTCTCTCTCTCTCTCTCTCTCTCTCTCTCTCTCTCTCTCTCTCGTTGATCTCAGAGCTCTCTCTGTCTCTCTGTCTGTCTGTCTGTCTCTCTCTCTCTCTCTCTCTCTCTCTCTCTCTCTCTCTCTCTCTCTCTCTCGTTGAACTCAGAGACAGAAAGAGAGACTGAACGGTTTTCGAGTGACTGATATTGCCGTTGCAGCGGTTGGACATTCGTGCAGTTCTACCCAGTCCTCTGTGCGTGCGTGCGTGCGTGCGTGTGTGTGTGATAAGCGAGCAAAGCACAGTCGTGATGGATAGTATCACGTATGTGATTTTTCATTATTATTCGTAGTAGTGGTATTTAGACAGATCGCTACCCCTGGGAAAAACCACCCGTGTGGGAGTCGCTCTACCCAGTCTAATCAAATAGCCAGACTACAACAGAGCAGATTTTCTCTCTTTTTTTTTCTCTTTTTTTTTTTTTCTTCTTTTTTTCTTCCGTGGCACGACTGGACTTTCTTCGCTATAAAACAAACGACCGTTCCTTAAAAAAAATAACGAAAGAGGGAGGTGGGGGGTGGGGGAGTAAAAAACAAAACAAACTAAAAGTTGATCAGTATTACAACCTGCTGGTTTTGATAGGCTGTCACTGCCATGAAGGAAGTCTGCGGGAAGACGAACGTCAGGCGCACTGGAGGTGTAGATCCTTCGACTTCCGGAATCTTTTGCAGGTGCACCTTTGGCTGAAACTTCTGCATTGATGATAAGGTTACCTGGAAAAAGGACTCAAAGTTAGGGGTCACAAAGATTTTAAGAAGAATTACCGTTATCGATTTTACACCCTTATTAATTTATTATCGTCATTTTCTTAGCAGCCAGCTCTGTCTCCTGAAGTTCTAAAAGATTATTTTGGAGTAATTTCTTCTTCGGCGATGACTCAAAGTCGAGTTATTAAGCCCCCAGTGTTCAGCTTACCCCTTTCTCTCCGTGTGTGTGCTCTTCTCGTTTCATTTGCGCAGTTTGCGTAATCGAATCGTGCTTCGTTTACGCGTTTCTCTGCGTGCAGTCGAATCTTGTTTCATTTGCGCATTTCAGTTGGTGTAGTCTAATCGTGCTACATTTGCGCGTTTCAGCACATCATTTCAGCGTATCTATTCACCATTTTCCTGACCCGTGACACTGAATAAAGAATTTTCCTTGAGCAATGGAGTCTGTCATTCTAATACTTTTCTCTTCCGGTTTTATGACCAATACAACCGGGGGGGGAGGGGGGGGGGGGGGGGGGGGGGAGGAGGGGGACAGTCAAGCGACAAAGCGTGCAAGAACTCAGTGCAACACCGCTAAACTCAATCAACGAAGGCCACAAACATGGCAGCACCCATGCATGAAAGAAAACGAAAAAAAAATAAGAAAGAAAAAGTTAAAAATAGCACACAGTCATGCTGACCTGGCCGGGCCGAGCGCGCGCACTGTTGGTCAGCTTGACCCTCTCGAACGACACAGCCTGCGACATGAGCGCGCGCCCAGGGAATGGGGAGTCCGGGTGGCAATAGGTCCTGTCCCTGGGGTTGCTGTCGCCCGCCTCGCCCACACCTGCCACCATCCACTTGGAGCTGTGCGGAGAGGGCATTGAGGGAGACATAAAGGTGATTATGCGTGTGCTGCAATGGTCAATAGTAGCGTAGTACTAGCTTCTTCTTTTTTTATATTTATTTAGGGAGATAAGGCAGCTATGTTCATGCACCATGGTGAGTGTTGAATGCAGTGGGTGTATTGGAAGGCCTTTTGTTTTGTTTTGTTTCTTTGTCTTCCTTTTTTCCCCTTTTGTATTATTTTTTTCTTTTCTTTTTTCTTGCTTTTTGATTCACTCTTTCTTTCGGGCACGGACAATCATTGCGCACTGGGACCTAACACGAGTGTTTCGTGCATTCAGATTACTCTCTCTCTCTCTCTCTCTCTCTCTCTCTCTCTCTCTCTCTCTCTCTCTCTCTCTCTCTCTCTCTCTCCATATCCTTCGCTGGAGCGTCCCTCTGGAACTCCCTGGCCCAAAATATAAAATCGTGTATTTCTCTTCCTTGTTTCAAACGTAATCTGCACGAATATCAATTATCATATGTCTGAAAATAACCTTTCGTCAAATTTGGACGGATTTGTTTGACTCACACGTTGGGCTAAAAATATGAGTGTTGTATACATGAATGCCCATGAAAGAAATTTAATTCTGATGTTTCTGCAAATTTGTAGGAACTATGAAACTACATTAATCAGTTGATTAATCGTGCTTATAATATTTATTTGTGGTGTTGTCGTGTTTATTTGTGTTTGTAGTATAGCAAGGACTGGCTGTTAAATAGTCCAAATGGACCTAACGCTACTATGCTTGAGTATTAAAGTTTTCGAGTTCGAGTTCTCTCTCTCTCTCTCTCTCTCTCTCTCTCTCTCTCTCTCTCTCTCTCTTCTCTCTCTCTCTCTCTCTCTCTCTCTCTCTCTCTCTCCGCCATCAGTGTATTTTTGTTTCCTGTCATCATCTCTCATGCACACATACACCGCGCACACAGGTCTCTCAGGGCATTTGACCAGGAAAAAAAGGCTTGTAAAAAGAGACAGTGTTGAAACTTTACCTGTGGTAAACATACCGGTACATGGCTTGTGAAAAGAGAAAGATGTTCAACTTTACACGAGGTAAACATAACGGTACTTGGCTTGTGAAAAGAGAAAGGTGTTCAACTTTATCTGCGGTAAGCATAACAGTACTTGGCTTGTAAAAAGAGAAACGTGTTCAACATAACCTGTGGTAAACATGACGGTACTTGGCTTGTGAAAAGAGAAAGGTGTTCAACTTTACCTGTGGTAAACATAACGGTACTTGGCTTGTGAAAAGAGAAAGATGTTCAACTTTATCTGCGGTAAGCATAACAGTACTTGGCTTGTAAAAAGAGAAACGTGTTCAACATAACCTGTGGTAAACATGACGGTACTTGGCTTGTAAAAAGAGAAAGGTGTTCAACTTTACCTGTGGTAAACATAACGGTACCTGTCTTGTGAAAAGAGACAGATGTTCAACTTTACACGAGGTAAACATGACGGTACTTGGCTTGTGAAAAGAAAAAGGTGTTCAACTTTACCTGTGGTAAGCATAACAGTACTTGGCTTGTGAAAAGAGAAACGTGTTCAACATTACCTGCGGTAAACATAAGGGTACTTGGCTTGTGAAAAGAGAAAGGTGTTCAACTTTACCTGTGGTAAACATAACGGTACTTGGCTTGTGAAAAGAGTAGGTGTTCAACTTTACCTGTGGTAAACATAACGGTACTTGTTCCCTCCGCACTGAGAAAATTCCAAGGACAGTCTGTAGAGGCTGTTGGGTTCCAGACCTCGAATGTGCAACCGAACTGCAGGAAACATGCGTCTGAAGCAAAGAAAAAAACGCACACTCTCGGACTATCTCCACACTTCTCTCTGCACGGGGATAATACTCAGTAGCGTGAAGAATCAAACAGGTATATTATAGGAACTTCCACAGTTCCAGAGCGGTCTGCGGGTAGTGAATGAAAAGTTAGTTAGCCAGTTACCCAGTCATTTTACTTGATTCTCTGGTCGATCTGATGAGTGTGTGTGTGTGTGTGTGTGTGTGTGTGTGTGTGTGTGTGTGTGTGTGTGTGTGTGTGTGTGTGTGTGTGTGTGTGTGTGTGTGTGTGAATGTGTGTGCGTGCGTGCGTGCGTGCGTGCGTGCGTGTGTGTGTGTGTGTGAAGATAGTGGGTGTCGGAGAGAGTTTGGTTGACATCACTGCATGTAAGCTATATCAGTTCGAAGGAATCAAAAGCATGTCATTGTATTAATCTCTCTCTCTCTCTCTCTCTCTCTCTCTCTCTCTCTCTCTCTCTCTCTCTCTCTCTCTCTCTCTCAGACACACACACACACACCTCACTCTCTCTCGCTCCCCCCCCCCCCCCCCCCCCCCCCCCCCCCCCCCACACACACCTCACTCTCTCTCTCGCTCACCCACACACACTACCACCACCACCACCACCACAACAACAACAACAAGACTGACGATAGTGCTACAAGTCAACGGACACAGTGACACACTGACCTGCCAGATCTCGTAATGATCATTTCTGTGCCCAGACAGTGGAAGGCCTGCCACAGCTCGGCTTGACAAAGCTCCACACTCACGCCGTGCACGTGATGCTCGTCTGGCAAAATTATGTTACACTTTTTAAGCATCTTTATCTTCATGAATTGAAGGTTATTGAGGAGGACTGAGGCGGAGGAGGGAGAGGGCAGCTTATGGCTGAGGAGAAGGACGGGGGAGGAAAAAATGATGACTGATAAAGCGGAGGAGAGACAGGACAGCTGAGGAGAAGGACGGGGAGAGGAAAAAATGATGACTGATAAAGCGGAGGAGAGACAGGACAGCTGAGGAGAAGGACGGGGAGAGGAAAAAATGATGACTGATAAAGCGGAGGAGAGACAGGACAGCTGAGGAGAAGGACGGGGAGAGGAAAAAATGATGACTGATAAAGCGGAGGAGAGACAGGACAGCTGAGGAGAAGGACGGGGAGAGGAAAAAATGATGACTGATAAAGCGGAGGAGAGACAGGACAGCTGAGGAGAAGGACGGGGAGAGGAAAAAATGATGACTGATAAAGCGGAGGAGAGACAGGACAGCTGAGGAGAAGGACGGGGAGAGGAAAAAATGATGACTGATAAAGCGGAGGAGAGACAGGACAGCTGAGGAGAAGGACGGGGGAGGAAAAAATGATGACTGATAAAGCGGAGGAGAGACAGGACAGCTGAGGAGAAGGACGGGGGAAGGAAAAAATGATGACTGATAAAGCGGAGGAGAGACAGGACAGCTGAGGAGAAGGACGGGGAGAGGAAAAAATGATGACTGATAAAGCGGAGGAGAGACAGGACAGCTGAGGAGAAGGACGGGGAGAGGAAAAAATGATGACTGATAAAGCGGAGGAGAGACAGGACAGCTGAGGAGAAGGACGGGGAGAGGAAAAATGATGACTGGTACAGCGGAGGGGAGACAGGACAGCTGAGGAGAAGGACGGGGAGAGGGAAACTGATGACTGGTAAAGCGGAGGGGAGACAGGACAGCTGAGGAGAAGGACGGGGAGAGGGAAACTGATGACTGGTAAGCGGAGGGGAGACAGGACAGCTGAGGAGAAGGACGGGGAGAGGACGACTGATGACTGGTAAAGCGGAGGGGAGACAAGACAGCTGAGGAGTAGGAGGGGAGAGGGAAACTGATGACTGATAAGGCGGAGGGGAAACAAGACAGCTGAGTAGGCACACTCCGAGCATCACGTTCCGGCACCTTCCTCCAAGGAAGGATGTCGTAAACCAGTGCTTGGAGTTTGCTGAGGAGGAGGAGGAGAGACCGGACAGCTGAGGACTAAAGAGGAGAAGGAAGAGGAGGACATCAGATGACTGAGGAGGCCGAGGAGGGACAGCTGAGGACTGAGGAAGGAGAGGACAGCTGAGGTCTGAGGAGGATGGAGGGGACAGCTGAGGGGAATGGGGACAGCTGAGGTCTGTAGAGGAGGGAGGGGACAGCTGAGAACTGAGGAGGAGGGAGAGGACAGCTAAAGGACTGAGGAGGAGGGGAGGGGACAGCTGAGGACTGAGGAGGAGGGAGGGGACAGCTGAGGACTGAGGAGGAAGGGGACAGCTGGGGACTGAGGAGGAGGGAGGGGACAGCTGAAGAATGTGGAGGAGGGAGGAAACAGCTGAGGTCTGAGGAGGAGGGAGGGGACGGCTGAGGTCTGAGGGGAAAGGGGACAGCTGAGATCTGTGGAGGAGGGAGGGGACAGCTGAGGTCTGTGGAGGAGGGAGGGGACAGCTGAGAACTGAGGAGGAGGGAGGAAACAGCTGAGGACTGAGGAGGAGGGAGGGGACAGCTGAGGTCTGTGGAGGAGGGAGGGGACAGCTGAGGTCTGTGGAGGATGGAAGGGACAGCTGAGGTCTGTGGAAGAGGGAGGGGATCGCTAAGAACTGAGGACTGAGATCGCTGAGGACTGAGGAAGGAGAGGACAGCTGAGGTCTGAGGGGAAAGGGGACAGCTGAGGATTGTGGAGGAGGGAGGGGACAGCTAAGGACTGAGGGGACAGCTGAGGACTGAGGAAGGAGAGGACAGCTGAGGACTGAGGAGGAGGGAGGGGACAGCTGAGGACTGGGGAGAATGAGGGAGGGGACAGCTGAGGAGGAAGGTGACAGCAGATGCCAATGAGCGGGAGGCCGATGTGGGAGAAGACAGCTGAGCAGGGAGAGGAAGAAGAGATCCTAACAATTTGTTTAATTATGACCGGCTAATATATATATGTGATGCCGAGGTTGAGTCTCCACTACAACTCTAAGCTGAAGAAGGCGGTGGCTGAACAAGCTGAACAATGGAAAACGTCAGTCGCAGAGATGACGTCACACCTAATTTCACCTCGCCCATTCCCGCATCGTGTGACTTTGGACCGACATGGAATTACACGGGTCGGTCCAGTCAGTTGTGGTCGCTGGGTGAACCGGACTCAGCGGTATGAGCAGGAAGCCAGTCTGGAGCCGTGTGAACAGTGACAAGGTTCATCAAGTCCTTCTTTGTATTAGGCAGTCACCTTCCACTGGGGAAAAAACTGCTCGGAGATTATGCTGTGCTCATCGAGGGGTCTGCTATTCATATGATTTAAAAAGCCCCTCTAGTTCTCACCTACAGTTGTGATGACTGAAGGATGACGACACAACGACGTACACTCTACGTCATGACACGTGCACCACGTCTCACGGCTAGCATGCGGTTGAAGCCTAACAGCCGGTTCTCGGCAATCCGTCTTTCGGCTGACGTCGATCCATCCCGGAGCTGCATCGTAAGGAAGCTCACGGACGAGTTGCGCAGGGACAGGGACTGGTTTCTGCTCTCGCTGCTTGTCCGGTCGGAGCAGATTTTGGACCGTGAAAGCTTTGGCACGAGGGCTCAGCACTGGAGATGACATTCGGCTGGCCAGCGTTTAGGTAAATCTGCAGAAACGCAATAATATCGTTGTTCGATATTAATACTGATTGTCGCAATGGCTAATCATGCATGCTCGCTGCGAGTTACACTGCGGATCCGCCGAATGGACCTCGGCCATTCCATCCCCTGCTTCAGTCGGGGGGAGAATCTCCACTTCAAGCGATGAAATCTTTTTGGCTATTGATAATTGATCGTTTTAAAAATTGTACTTACCAAACAAAAAAACTACTGTTTGTAAATTACTAATTTACTGATCTTAAAAAGCGTGGCCGGCTCTTGGTTAACAACTAATATTTCTACGCTCACGACTGGATGGTCAGGGAATAATAGTAATAATAAACTAATAACAAACAATGTGTACGAACCTTACTTCTTTTAGAAACATCTACGATCTTTTATCATTTATACAGTCCATGATAAAAAATAATAAAAAATAAAAATCGGTTGCTGCGCTTTCCTGCCTCAGAGTAATTAAATGTCTCGGTAATGCACACATGGATCACTACAATATCACTAGATAGATTAATTTATTTGATTAAATTCGTATGAACTAAAATAAATACATGTAGATAAACGAATCATGATTAGCACAAGAAAATTGTATTAATGAAGTCAGTGTAGTACAATATGAGATATGTACAATTAAAAGATAAATAAACGAATAAACAAGAACATTTCTTGGAAGCATAAACGAATCAAAGCAAGTACTCAGACAAACACGTAAGTTCCTAAACGTAAACAGTACGTCGCGAAAACAGAATAATTTACGGATATAAATACATAAAAGTCACCAGATAACACGAATTACATTATGGGATGAAGGTGAAGAGATTAAAGGGGGAAAAATGAAACAGGCATCCCTAAATGGAAAAAGAAAGTCAAACTGGAACATTAAATACGGCATTTCAGTATCAATAAAAACGTACATATTAACAGTAACAATATACTGTATACATCCCAGCGGGAAATTAAAGCTGTCGTTTAAAGATTAAAGATCTTTTACGTGACATTAACGCACAACAAAGAATTGAATTGCACATATCTCAATAATTCAAAGCATTACACAGAACACAAACTCACCAAAGAAACGGTACTAGATCAGATGCCTGCAAAATTTGTGTCCCTGTGTCCGTCTCCTGAAAAGATGACTGCAGGGGTTTGCGGGCGGGTGACGGGTGCTGATAATTTTATACGGGTGGCGTGAAGATAACGCTGATACAACAAGCCCTCAGCGATATCACACTCCGTCTCAGTCTCGCCCCTCTCAATAATTCTGTCAATTATATGATCTGTGTTTGTGATTGGATACTGAAAATCGCTTCTGCTTTTCTTCTGCATCTTCTTTGTCCGAAGAAGTACGTTTGAAATAGATCAAATTTATACTTCGACTGTGGGCAAGTGTAAAGCACGACATGCCTGTCAAGTTGATGGCTTCATTTTTTTCCTTTTCTTTTCTTTGTTTTTTGCTGTTGTTGTTGCTGTGTGTGTGTGGTGTGGTGTGTGTGTACCTTTGTGTGTGCGTTTGTGTGTGTGTGTGTGTGTGTGTGTGGTGTGTGTACCTTTGTGTGTGTGTGTGTGTGCGTTTGTGTGTGTGTGTGTGTGTGTGACTTTGTGTGTGTGTGTGTGTGGTTGTGTGTGTGTGTGTGTGTGTGTGTGTGTGTGGTGTGTGTGTGTGGTGTGGTGGGGTTGTGTGTTGTGTGTGTGTTGTGTGTGTGTGTGTGTGTGTGTGTGTGTGTGTGTGTGTGTGTGTGTGTGTGTGTGTGTGTGTGTGTGTGTTAACAAAGCAAACCCAATGGCATGAACCAGACACAAAACAAAGGGGGCGGGGCAAGATAAAACTCTCAGAAGTGTATAGCAGAGGTTGGGTTAAGGAATCCATTCCGTGAGGAAAGTAATCAAGCCAAAAAGCGGAGCAAGCTTACGACGTAGTCTACGAAATGTAAGGCAACAACTGAAATCAGATCAATTACATGAATGGAAAAGTAATTCATTGTCACAAATTGTTCTACCTTACAAACTTCTTCACCGACTGAAAGACAAGCAGATTCTAGATTAAATTTCGTTCTTCTCACTATTTATTTCATTTTTCTTTTATTTTGTTTGTGTTCGTTTTTTTGACAGGACGTTAAAATCCAAGAACTAAGCTCACTGTTCGTTTGCTTGAGAAGGGAGGTAACCCCTTAATTTTTGGCATGGTTTGTATTCTGATTAAAATAAGCGTTCTTTTACACGTTTAGTGTATTTGGGTTTGTTAAATTGCTCACACCGAATTTGGGCGAGCACTTCTGTGAATATCTTTGCCATCTCATGCGTGCTTGTTGACTCCACCCACCTTTTGCTCAGCAGCGGAAAATGTCTACTAATAGCGTGGTATTTTTGGGCAACCTGAAATGCGCCCGATTGTCTGCCATCTGGTGGCATTAGTTTGGCAATTGTGAGTTAGTTTTGATCTTGAAACTTTTAAGCGGACATTCTTTAATAAGTGCTATAAAATTCGTCTCAAAACGGTTCTGATTCAGCGTCAGTTGTAAATACGTGAAATGTAAATATTCAGTTATGCTTATTGTTGACTAGACTGTTTTGATTTTGTTGTTGTGTCCAGCTTTTTTCAGTCCCGTGATTTATACGCGTTTTCAACTGGTATCAAGCAGTAGCTGAGAATTGTGTACGTATGATTCATCCTGGTGCAACCGCGTACGGTTGGCGAGATGTTACAATCCAAGAACCAACTAGTTTTTCTTGCACACATTTATGTCCGGTTATGACCTAGCATAATTATATGTTGTTGATTTTTACAATGGCAACATTGAAGGGACTAACTCTTCGAAAATGCGTGTTGATGTGTCCCATATTTGTGTAGGGAGTGATTTCGTGGATGTCGGATTGTAAAAGGGTTTACCGCATATCACTCAGTAATGAGATATGAGAAGTTTGGAAATGTGCTCCAAACACATAAAAGGTTCACAAGAACGTTTATTTATTATGACACAGACACACAAATAATAAATAATTTATTTGTTGTTGCACTGAGATTGTGTCTGTGTCATAATAAATAAGCGTTCTTTTGAACCTTCTAAGTGTTTGGATTTTGTTGTAGAACGCTAGCAGTCATTGATTTTTATTTATTTTAATGTGCATTTGCTTATGCCAGTTTGATCGACGGTCCTCGGGTGACCCTGTGTGGCTGAGAGGACGTCAGCTAAAAGCCAGTTACTAACTACTAATAACTCCAGACTGGGTCGTTCCAGTTTTGCCACAGCGCGAACCGCAGTTTGCATGCGGCTGACAGGACGCGACAGTCTAATATTATTACTGATCGCTTTTATATAGCTCTATTCGAGCACTCATGTCGTATGTGATTCTGAATGCGTGACTGTATCCTTTCATAGCGCTTAAATTTTGTTTTTTAATATCCACCGAAGTAGTGTACTGATGGCGCTATTTCTCTTCTGCATACTGATCTGTAGTTTTCTTTCTTCTCATTGTACCAACCCATCAGCAGTAGCTAATGCATTATTTGTAGCGTGCGTGTGACTGTGTGCGTGCATGCGATGAAATGAGGGTATCCTGTCGTCTTTGTAAGCGCTTCGGGCTGTTACGACATGGGACGCCATAAACAATCTATTATTTTGGTTGCTGCATGGCTGGTACCACGTGAAACTGCTGCCGTCTCGGCGCAAGTTCTGTGTACCCAATGCACCAGTTTACAGTGCCACTTCATTCAAAGCCACGTTGGCTGGGTGCAGTGTTTAGCTGCACCTGCAATTGTGGCAGAATGACCGGGATCTTGTACGTGCTACAGCGGTAACACGGGGGTGGAACGGATACCGCTAAGAGTCTGCACAGAAAGGTGATCCTGGAGAAGAGAAAATTCTCCCGCCGCTCCTGCGTGGACTCGAACTCGGGACCTTTCGATCACGCGTCCGACGCGATAACCAATGAGTTATCCCCGCTCACCGAGTTATTGCGACCTACTAGTAACTCCAAACTGGATCGTTCAAATTTTGCGCACTGCGCCGTGCACATTTTGGACGCGTATCCTGTGCGATGCAGCGTGTGTGAACTGACTGCATCGGTAAGTGTTCCATCAGCAGAAGCTTGAATATTTAAATTCTCTTAGGTTCCTCGATTTTGGAGTTTGATGTTGGCATTTTCAAAGCCCCCGATTATTCAGTTGTGGGTTAAATTTCGGGTTTCGCTTATTATTCGGTTTTAAATGAACCCCAGTTCGAACCGTTTCAACGCCCAAGATTTACTTTCCAAAAATCATCCAGTCTTTCCATTAAAAGCATACGGAATTCAGTCAAAATTTGATACGTACTGCTCAGCTACTTTGTTGTCACCTTCATATGCCTCGTAGTCCAGATCTTAAGCCTTTTCTTCAGTCCCATTGCCTTGATACTGTGTGTGCGTGTGTGCGCACGCTGTATGCGGTGAATCTTGAAAACATGTACATTTAAATAATGTGTATGCGCTTATGGCATGTGTGGGTTAGGTGCTCTATGGTTTAAGTACCCATTATTACCATTTATGTCAAAACCTTCCCAGACAGTAGACTGCTCTACGGTCCAAGTACCCATTATTATTACATGAACACCTTGCCAGACAGTAGACTGCTCTATGGTCTAAGTACACATTATTATTATGTAAACACCTTGCCAGACAGTAAACTGCTCAATGGTCTAAGTACCCATTATTATGTGAACACCTTGCCAGACAGTAGACTGCTCTACTGTCTAAGTACCCATTATTATTATGTGAACACCTTGCCAGACAGTAGACTGCTCTACAGTCTAAGTACCCATTATTATTATGTGAACACCTTGCCAGACAGTAGACTGCTCTACGGTCTAAGTACCCATTATTATTATTATTATGTGAACACCTTGCCAGACAGTAAACTACTCTCTCTGACCTGACTCAGTAATTGCACGCACACGCACAGAGATCAAGTGTAAGGTTTTTTCTTTTCTTTATTTTGTGTGTGCGCGCTCAAACAAGTCTTTTCAATATCCATAGCTGGTGATGATCTCTTGGTATTTCTGCACTTTTGGAGCGACATTCTTCTTGGCCTGCTCACGCAGTTGCTGCAAACACAAAGTTTAGATAACATTAGCCCTGTAATGCATGTCGGCTACAAATAAATCCAACTTAAACCATCACATTATTAGTGAAAGGAGCACCAAGCAATAAACAGTTGCTGTAAACAAAAAACATCATCCCTGATTTGCATCAGCTAGAAATAGATACAACCTCATTCCATTATGTAATTATGCAACTGTAAAACATCATCCCTGTAATGCAGGTCAGCTAGAAATAGATCAAACTTCTAACCATTACGCAATTAAGTTAATGTAACCACAAAACATCATCCCTGCAATGCATGTCAGCTAAATATAAATCAAAATTCTAACCATTACATTATCAATGAAATTTGCAGCATCACAAAGGGGAAAATATATTGATTCAATCTTGGACTAACTGCATCGGGCCAATTCTCTTCAGCCTCCACTGTCAACGCTCACTTTGCTGTAAGAACCGTTTATGATTGGATGCAGCAATCCATTTTGTCTTCATTTGTACAGTTTTCACGAGTACAAACAGAACTATGGAAGCTATCATGCAACCATAAGATGGCAGGGGATACTGTACATGACTGCACAATCTGTCCTGCTGGTTCTCCGAATAAGTATTTCCAAGTTATGGCCCCAACACACGCTCTGCTCTGTTTCTTTTAAATTGAAGTTTATTTTTGCGTGTGCTTTTATTTATTTATTATACATTCCTTTGGAATGACTGAATTAAATCATGTAGAGCAAGAATATATGAATTCACCACCACATGCAAAATTATCAAGAACACAAAACTGTAATTTTCCCTCAGAACAGCTGTATCTTATCACCTTTGTTTCAGACAATGTAGGTAAGTGAAAAATGACATCACTGGGAAAATACAGCCCTCATTTGTAAACACAACAATCAAGAGTAGCATTACCAACCTGGAGCTTGCGCTTGCGCTCAAAGAACTGCTTCGATTTGACCTTTCTGCGGGCCTCCAGTGTTCCAACCACCTTCTGGTACTTCCAGCCAACTTCATGAGCCAGCCGGTTCAAGTTGCAGTACTGCACATAAAGAAAACATATTCTGAATATTCTAAACACTGTTCCCCAGAAAGCAAAAACATGAACAATGGGTATTTCTACAACATACTTCTGTCAGCCCATTTGATCTTTCCCTACCAAGCTGACAAGTTTGTTTTCTTCAGTTCTGTAACTGTAAGCCTTTGCCTGACAAGTTCAGACTGCGTCTGTCCAGACATCTTATGCAAAGGCTAAAAGAACAGTAAACCAGAGTGAGTGTTATTATAGTTTATATTGTGTAAAAAGAAAAAAACACTAAAGAAACACTCGCTACCTTATGGCACTAGTATCATGAGGGTAGGAACGGCTGTACAAAGACGGATAGTTCTCGTGGGTTGCCAGATTTTGCTTGCTGTCAACTGTTACTACATGCATTCATTATATCTATGTTGTAAACCACAGTTTGTCTCAGATGGTAGTGCATGTAAAGGTAGTTTCACTTTGCCATCAATCCTCTTTGGGACATAATCATCACTGATCAAACTGTGGAACAGCATCAAGAAAAATGTTTTCACAATTCATCTCCTACTAGTCCTAGACACTGCAAACTCAAAATTAAACAATGGCCCTCTCTTTCTTTTATATATTCTGTCAATGTAGACATGGTGATGCCACAATAACCTAAAAGAATCAAAACATCCATCCCTGCTCTATGTAGAAATGGTCACTGAGTGACGAAAGGACGGCAACCATGTGGACAACACACAATATATACTCTCCTTGGTTATGTGTATTATTCAGAAATAAAGATATAAATGGGTGAAGGGTTGCATCTGAAAAAAAAATTGCTTCTAAAAATCATGCATTTTTAATGCATCATTGCATACCTTTTTTAAAGCTGAAAAGATGAAGATATATAACTGATTTTTTAATGCACAGACAACCATGTATCAGGGCAAAAGAAGATGAAAATAAAGACAAAAAGAGAACAGCATGTACTGCCCAATAAGGAAAAATGAGAACGCACAAGCAGCACACGGACAAACAAGTGAAGTGCAATGTAAACAAAAATATATTGCTGTAAGCTGGGTTTAAAGTCACAATAGCACCTACATGAGAATTTTAACGCCCATTTCACTTTCACATGAATCCAAACTCTTTTGTTCTTTTTTTAGTAGCAGCATGAAGGAATAGCTCACAACTTTAAAAACAAATATGAACAAAACACAATGGTTTCCAATCAGATTCCAGTATTGTCCATCATTATCATAATCAGACAATGTAGGTAAGTCATTTGACATCATAGGAAACCACAACAGGTAACTACAAGTAAAAATGGGTTATCATCTTTTGACAATAACCTTGATATTTGATACTACTAACTTGAACATTACTTTTTCACTGAAAATAATTCTCAGCATCAAGCAGAGATTGCATTAGACATTTCTCAAATCAGTGTGACATCTGTAAGGTGGTGAAAGTGGTTCAGAGATTTGATGGCTACCTATACTACAACTAGAGCTCTACTACCACCACTGAACACTCTACTCTCTTCCCCCGTCTAGCACACACATACACAAACAGGCTTTATGTGTACTGCAAGCACACCCACTCTCTCTCTCTGCTACATTTTTTTTTTTAAAGGTTAGAACCAGTCAAACAAAATAACAGCTGGTACGTCTGACCAACTGGTGAAATGTTTTCCAGTATATCATTATATGCTATGTGGATCTTAATAATACAAACCCTGATCACGACCCAACTCTTTTTTTGTGCACATTGTTACTCACAAGTTTAAAAAACCTGTGTACTTTAAAATCACAGTATCAGGGAGAAACTTTCACATGGACCCAGAACAATGCTGGAACTAGAAGTGGAATGGTACCATTGTTCATGCACTCTCTCATGTCAAATTATAAGACAGACAAAAACATATAGCAGAAATGAGTATCAAATTGTATATTGCTTTGGTAGTTTTAACTGGACATTTCAAAAATATCCTTGGTTCAGTACAAAAATACAACCTTCACAAACATGGCTTCTAGTCATGATGCTGAGACAGAAACAGGTCCTTCTCCTTCAGGAACATACACATATAAAAATGACTAATCTACCAATCACAGTTGGTCTCAGATGGTAGTGCATGTAAAGGTATTTTCAGTTTACCATCAATCCACTTTGGGACATAATCATCATGGACCAAACTGCATGAGTACTTCATATTTTAGCTTCAGGATGTAAATTTAAATTACAGATCAATGTATACTCTGTCTTTTTTACCAGGCTCACATAAAATAAGTGTTAATAATTATAAAAGATTCTAGCCCAAGACTAACAGGTTTGTTGCTGTCCATCATCTGTCCCCATAAAATCCATTCAAATATGCAATAAGCAAGTATATTCTTGCTAAACAAACAGTATACACCTTGTTTGGTACAACACAACAGCAAGGGTACACAGACTGTGGCAACAGGTCTCCCACATATGAAATCTGAAACCTCTTTGGGCCTTCAGCTCCTCATTGTAGTACCAATCTTTTGGGGCTACTTTTGTAAGCAGAAAGATTCAGCCATCAAGTCATAATAGCTAAACCCCAGCACTGACAGTATCACAAGCTTGCTTAAAAACAGACCTATCCAAGCGCTGACAGTATCCCATGTTTCAAAACAGCCTTTGTGCCACAAGGTAGAGGACATTTCCCCTCAGTTAATCAATTGGTCTGGGGTACTTGCACATACAGGATGCCAATAGGTACCTCCTCTCCTTCCCCCCCCCCCTCATGTTTGACTCAAGCCATAAAGGTAAGTCAACAGTCTCAGAAAGATTTTGGTTTCACGGTTCTCAATGCGCTGTGAGAAATCATCACTGACTGCTGTGCAATTCCCTCGAGTATCATACTGCCATACAGAAAGCACAACCGACTATGAACATCAAATCAACAAAACCCTCCACCATATTTCTCAGCTAGAGAGACTTACCCATGCTAACTCTTAACAGCAACACACACAAAAGCCCACCCTATAAAAGTACCCCCAAGGAGGGTTTTCATTTCTCCACTGAGGTGACCCCTAGTGCAGTTTACAGGATGTCAACATCAAATTATTAACCAATCAACCATCAAAACTTGTTCGCTCTGTGCTGGTTTGTGTGCACATTTACTGTGTGAAGGAGGGCCTGTGTACAAAGAGCCATGCAACTGTTGTTTTTCACTGGTTGTAATTTGTAATGTTAAACACACACACACACACAGCCCAACAAATATCTCTTTACAGTGGAGATAGATTTTCTTCTTGGTAGACTTTGGAGTCAATGAATACAAAACACACTACTTCTTGCAGCATCTGAACAATAAAAAAAGGATGGGCATGAAAAGTTGCAACTAAACAAACCTCTAAATGCCTCTGGACTATGTATCATTTCTTGCAGCTCATTCAGCACACTCATCAGCACTGTACACCCATGCAACAACCTAACAGCGTTGCCAATACACCACTTCCATGGATATTAAAAACATGTGCTATAAAAAGGTACGACTCATTCGGAAGCACATGCAACATGAGTGCAGTGAGTCTGCTTGTGAGTAGAGAACAGCACCATATAAAAGCAATCAATAATAATAATGGCTCTACTGTGTACACAACTTTGGCCAAGGTTGGCTGTACATCATGCACAATTTGTACAACCAAAAACACTGTAAGATATAGTGCATATAAACTGGGGGGTTTACACAGCTAATAAAACAACAAAACTTCAAAACAAATTTGGCAACACAAAATGTGCAGTCTCAGATCAAATAATGGTTTCATTGCTCTCAATGCGCTGTGAGAAAGTCATCACTGACTGCTTATGCAACATTCTTTAATCCAAAAGCTCTTATGCAACATTCTTTAATCCAAAAGCTAACAATTTACACCAGAAAGGCAGGCTCTGGGTGTTTGTTTTGTGTTGTTGCTGTTGGGGGGAAGGGGAATCTTGTTCACTGGTACAACAACAGATGAAACTCAACACGATTGCCCAAACTGATCTACTAGTGCCCAAAATGATCCACAAGTGATCACCTTTCTCATGGCTCCCTGTGACACCCCCTTTTTAAATCCAAGCAAATTCCCAAACACATACTGCTTACAGGAGGGTGAACATACAAAACTTTCTTTTATTCTCAGAGAACTGGTTACCTTGCGAGTCTGGCCAAGGCGGAGAACCTTGAGGGCAGAGGGAACAACCAGGCGCTTCTGCTTGTCATAAGGAGGAGGGATGCCTTCAAATGCCTTCAGGCGCTCCATGGCCTCTTTACCACGGGCAGTCTTGTGGGGCAGCATGCCTGGCACAACAGATGTAGGCTTCACTTTAGAATCAGACTGTCAGAATGTTACCCCACAGAGATAGACCAAGAGAGAACTGAAAATGATTATCCAGCATTACAAAAAAGTGCACACAAAAAAGACACCAAAAAGTAAGGAACCTGTCTGGAAAACACATCAATTTCAGCCGATTTTCAACTGAGAAATCCAACTAAGACAAACAGATTGAATGGAGAAGACTGAAAAGTCACTACTGAAAATGTGACATCAACGAACCACAGGTTTCAATCCTCTAGCTGGTTATACACCTAATAAACTATGCATGGGAATCCCCTTGCAAAGATCTGGGTAACCATGCACATAGTGGGCTGTACACATTTCCTGAATAAGGTATTTATTCTGAAGTAAAGCCCTCATTCATGAAAAAATAAGTGTGTGTTCTGTAATCACCTGTGGTATTAATTCAAAATATGACAAGGTCCGTCAGTCTTTCTCCTCCTTTGGCAGTGTTTCAGACCCATTGTGATTTCATTGTAAATTCAATGTAGGTAAGGAAATGATCATCATGAACACTGTCAACCTGTTTCCATCGAGACTGCCAGTGCAAGTTATCAGAATGCAATAATAATAATATAAATAAGATTTCTAGAGCACCCATCTACGGCACAAGGTGGGAGCACAGGGCACTTTACAATAATCTTACAATAAGTTACTGAAACCATCAGTAATTGTTTTTTTACCTCTCCTCACATTCTTGCTGGAATGGGAGCACAGGGCGCTTTATAATAATGTTACTGAAACCATCATGTAATTGTTTTTTTACCTCTCACCAAACGTCTTGCTGGGATGGGAGCACCAGGGCGCTTTATAAGTTACTGAAACCATCAGTAATTGGGTTTTTTACCTCTCACCACACGGACAAACATCTTGCTGGGGGCACGGAAATGGAAGGGACCACGTGATGGTTTCACATTGCATCGTTTTTTCAAGTACTCCAGGTACTTCACTGAAATAAAACGCAAAATACATAAATGAATAAAACACTTTAAACAGTTACAATTTCAGGTACATAAATACTAACTGAAGATTTGACATTATAGTTACCAAATATTTCATTATTCATTCATCAAAATATGACAAGGTCCGTCAGTCTTTCTCCTCCTTTGGCAGTGTTTCAGACCCATTGTGATTTCATTGTAAATTCAATGTAGGTAAGGAAATGATCATCATGAACACTTAAGTATACACAGTCTTCTTATTCTACTGAAGCACATCTGCATAACAGTCTGTGTCCAGTCAGAGCAGTATCTGTCAGCATGACAATCAAACAATGCAAGTCTGCCAAAATCAAGAAAATATGACATGAAAAACATACAAGTGTTTCCAATATTTAACAATGACATGCACATGCCTTTACTTTGCTTTACTCACACTTATTTCTGTAGAAGTTTCCTGAGATGTTGATGCCTTCACATCTTACAACCACCACTCGCTGACCTGGAAAAGAAAAGAAAAAAGGCTCTCTTATTCAACACTGGAGTAACTTTACACAACTACATTCTGAGAATATTAATAGACCTTGCTATAATTTGAAGATGATCAATTGGTATTACAGACATGCATGCACACAATCAAATCCAAACTTGACATTACTGTTCTGTGTATGAATATCTCCATACAATGATACAGTTCATAATCAAGATACGTCAGGAATTAGTTTCTGCTGATATTTCAACCTGTCAGCTAAGAAGTGTCATGTAAAACTACAAAGAGTATTACAAGTTTAGAAGCTATGTCACTGTGAAGCACGATGAACAAAAATGGACAGGAAATCAATATAGACATAAAACAACTGCCAATCTCAATTGCACATATATATGCACACTTTTCTCTGCACACATGCAAGCTGATAACAAAAAAGGCGAATGTTTGTATTATAATTTAATAATGACATTTTATGACATTTCTGAACATGCAGCAGAATGCAATACACACTCTCACTCTCTTCTGGTTCTAAATCTAATGCTTCTCTTCAGTTTAGAGCAATCCTGCTTTCATTCACCTTGGAGCAGTGTCTTGGAAACAATGGCTGCAAGGCGGCCAAGCAGATGCCCTCGGGCATCAATAAGGATAGGCTGAAAGCATAAAAACAAAGGTCACTCAAAATAATCTTTTTGTACAAAAGTAAGCTACCATCCTATAAGTTGTTCTCCCAAGCTGTGTACCAAAAGTGTGACATCCACCACCCAAATCAAAAATGGCTGACAATTTTTCTCACTTCACCAACAGTTTCTGAGCAAAACCAATGGGCTGCCTACCAAAGCAGACTAAGTGATGTAACATGTTCAAATACAAAGAAAAATGGATCAGAAATATCAACTGCAGAAAAAGCACAGATCTGAGATGCCTAAGCTCATCCAGCCATGGACAGGTTGGGTTATAAGCAGCCCCTGCTCTACTCCAACTGGGAAGAGGCTTGAGTTTACACAAAATAACATGTTTAACAGTTGGTAATATTCATTATGATTATTATATTTATAAATAATCATACAAATCTACTTCTACTTCTAGGAACTTTCTCTTCATCCGTAGTGTCCAGCTTCAACAATTTCAAGATTATACCTGGCATCTTTTGCACAAGCTGGGTTATTTTGGCATTTCCATAATCCATCGCACCCCGACAATAGTGACATGGACTGCTGGATCTTTAACAGGGGTACACATTGTAGACCACAGTATATAATTTGTTATTATAATTTATAGTCTCATCCGAAAGCACAGAATTTATGTCTGGATAAATTAGCTTAATCTCAGGCCAGATGTAAAGCTTAACATATATATATATTTTATTTATATATATATATATATATATATATATAGTTTTAATGACAAATGGCTACCCAATCCATCCATTTGGTGACACACTTGATCATGCTTAACTTCTGGCTTTTGACTTCAAACGAGACTGCTCTTGCTCTGGGAGTCTGACGACTCGTGCAATCCTGGCCCTCTGTGTCTACGTTCAATCTCATGATTTTGTCTTTCGAGATTTTATGGTATGGCCACATCGACACTTTGTGATATATTAATAATTATGTACCCCTTATCACACGAGTCGGGTGCAATCCAGGCCCTCTGCGTACCCCTTATCACACTAGTCGGGTGCAATCCTGGCCCTCTGTGACTATGTTCAATCTTTTGTCGTCATGTTTTCGTCTTTCCAGATTTTATAGTATGGCCACATCAACACTTTGCGATAATATTAATAATTATGTACCCCTCACCACACTAGACGACCCACTCCTTCAAAATATCTATTTCTTGCGTGCAGTCTCTTCCCCGTTTCCCCAGGATTACTTCCAAACTCAATGGCAAATTTTGAACACCATTACCAAATATTAAGTATATTCAGCTATTCTGCCTCTTTTGTGTAGTTTTACCCGGAAAGACATGCAACCTGCTTCTATCAACAAAAGATCAGAATCAGATCGACTCATCGAGCTCACGTGGTAGATGCATTTGCCTGCAATTCGAGTTTAAATGCCGAAACTGACCTTCTTAACCGAATCTAATAACGATTCAAAGATTTAAACCAAAACACTAGTACATATTGTACACAATCATCAAAGTAAGGGAATGAAAATACCAATAAAAAGGCAAACAAATACTTGAAAAGTATTCTGCACGTACCTTCGTGCTGAAACCCATGTTGGAGCGAGACTGGAAAGACCGGAAAGGGGTTTACACAGTTCCGGTACGGGTTTCTCACTTGCACTTCCCCAGGGGACGCAATTCAGTATTTGGTGAGAGCACTACTTTCGCTTTTGTTCAAGTGTCGATAGGTAGCGTTTTATGCCTAAAGACCTCTTACTTGTGCGCTGTGATTTTGCAGATAAATCACATCCAGAATATGGGCCCGCCATACCCTGCACCCAAAGTACATGTTTACCCCAATGTTAATCATATGATACAATGCACGTAGTTTCAGAAATGATCGAAAGATGCCATAAACGAAGTGTGTGTGCGTGCGCGCTCGCGTGTGTGGTGTTTAAGTTACTGTCCCACATATTCATTTCCGTTTAAACCTACAATGTTGTTGTGTTTTTTTGGTTAATAATCTGTGAATGCACATGTATGTATTCACGTGTGCAACGTATGTATTAAAAACTAGAAATTTAGTCGCCGACACTTTCCATTGATCCTGAGGAATACTACTCCCCCATGATTTTCACTGGTTCTCATTAACGAATGAACCACCAGTGAAAGAGTTGTAGTAAGATTAGAGACAGATGGGGACTCCTTTCAGAGACTGCTGTTTATTTTTGTGTTTGTCATGGTTTGTGATGTCACATGTGTTTAATGGCATCACTTTGGACAGTCACTCCCCTTCGCTCCATCAAGTAATCTTCAGCAGTAGATGGAAATTGGTTATTAGCTTCCAGTCAACCTTTTTTTTTTAAAGTGACAAACTGAAATGAAAGACAAAACGAGTGCATAAACTTTTGTTTGTTTTCATGATCCCCGAAGACAGCGTGCAGTTGTCTGAATGGAACGCTGCATACAAATGGATTTCTGTTATATAAAGTATGCTAGTACAACCTCAGTATGCCAGATTACCATCAGTTTATTTCATGGCAAAAAACTGTCTTTTGTTGTCACTAAAAGCTACTCACATATGTATCATAAATCCCTACTTACAGTAGCCAAATTCTTGTTCACCACAATGCACCTCTCCTCAGTAACAGTAAAGGTTGCTGAATGCAGACATTCTGATCAGATGTCATTCAGCTAAAGTTAGCTTTCAGATGTTAACAGAACAGCTGCACAGTCACTTCAGGTGAGTCATTCAGCTAAAATTAGACCTACTCCAAACAAAAAAGGAAGTTGACAAATAGGTGCTCAACAATTAAAATTAGCAACTGTATTTTTTAAAAGATGATAAAGTATGTACAACACCCAAATCATGCAACATACTGGAAAGCATGTGCGTTTTTCACACACATAGGTGGTTGTGCATGTGCAGGCCTTTGTGCGCATTATTTCAAGAGATGCAAAACATTTAGGCTTGGTCATGTGCTGCTGTTTTACTAGGAGAAATGATTAAAACAAACAAGAAATCTGTACAGCAAAAAACTCAAAGCACTAAGCATTGTGCGTGCGTGTGTGTGTGAGAGACTCATGTGTGTGTGTGTGTGTGTGTGTGTGTATGCATTTTGTGTTGCAGAAAGGCATATGCACGTTTCACGTTACATCCCATGGTGACATTGTGCAGTGAACAAGACATTAAAACTTTAACTGAGACTTTAACTGGTGCAAGTTCATTTACTTATATTGTAGCTTTGCAGCCAGAAAGTTTTGCCTTGGTAATAGGAAAGTCAAAAGAAAACAACATCAATGACTGGGAGGGACAAATTTACAGTGTATGCCACTGTATGTGTACAGTGCATATGTGCCATAGCCTATGACCAAACTACATGCCGAGAAAACAGTGTGGTGTCAAAAATGTCAGACGACTAACACCGTAGTTACAGTGCAGATGAACATGGAGACTCCTCAAAAGAAATGAACAACTAACCAAAACCTTTACTTCATCCCAATCCTTGGAATAAAATAAACCTAAGACACAGAGCCCTCCCTCCCCAATCCACTATTTACCACTGTAAATGTATGTAAAACAGTGACACATACAAGCAAAATCACCAGACTCTGTGCTTTCAAACTTAAGCAGATGACGAAAATATTTTGTATTGTTATGCATTTTTTTGCCCAAACTCTCCAAGCCGGAAAGGAAGGAGTGAGTGAGAAAGAGGAAGTCTTGACATTTATAATGTCCAGTCAACCGTAAGGGTTGGCTTAGAGCAAAACTTGCAAGTCACGGGATCACAAGCCTGGTCCAAAGTTCACATCACATAATTATCACTTCATGTTTGAGGACTGGGAGGTGGAAAAAAGAAAAAAAAAGCTGAATGAAACTGGAAGGCAGACATTTGAAAGGCAGAATTCCTGAGAGTAGCTGAAGCATGCCTGGCTATAATTTGATGTACTCCAGGCTTTAAAAGAGTAAACCTTAGCTCTGGGTTCTCAGCAGAGAGGTCAGTTAGAAGTACTTAGTCCTAGGATTTTAATACCAGGTCAATCACACATGGTCATTTCAGAATAACAGCAAAGAGTACCTCTGAGAGAGAGAAAAATAAAATATGGAACAAAATAACATTAACAGCCTGTTTTTTCTTCTTTTTCATATTTTTTATTGTCAAAACACTTGAGCACAACAATGTAATACAAGCACAAGCCCTATAGTATAATTGTGGGTGAAATAATACCTTTAACACCATGTATCGTTTTTTTTCTCTCTTTTTTTAATTTATGACTTGAGCATTCAAGTTAATGGAATCGTGCACTCTAAAAGTGGACATCATCATCATCATCATCACAGGTTTAGTGATCAGCGCTAAAGTAATGCTATAGAATAATAATAATAATGCTAGGTGGTTACACAATTACAGTGATTTCTGGAATATTCTACATGTACGCCCCTACCCCAAGCATTCTTCACACCAGGTAGAGGGTACTTGTACAAGCTGAATGAATTTGTAACAACACATGATTGCTTCCCTTCATTCAGTTCTCTAGAAAATGAGACCAACTAAACATACTTGTGTCTGATGATGCCACCAGGGAACAGCACATGACAACTGAATGCTTACAGAAATTTCTACCTGTTAATGCCACCGCTCTTCTTGGTAGTGATAAAAAACATTGCACACAAACAGCTCTGAATTTCTCACAGTAATTGAATAGCTGTCAATATGCGTAAATGACACAGACTGATATGCAGATTTGTCCTAACATGTTCCAAAGATTCACGCAGAAGCCTCAAAAACATCCCAGAAGTGTAAGACAATTGCACTGGTTACCTGACAGAGGTACACCTGTGCATACCCGTTACCTAGATTCTGCACTGGCATTTGAACTATGCTACACCATCATTTGTTTTTTTCAAGTTAGAAGCATATGGGGCTTCACCTCAGACCACAGACGTCTGGGTAGGTAAGTGCCAAAGGATGCGTGTGAATAGTACCTACTCAGACCAGAGGGCTGTCACCAATGGTGTTCCCTAGGGTTGGGTCCAAAGACCTGCCCTTTGTTTTTCAGCAACAATTTTACCAGCACTGCGAACAGCATGTGCCAACATATAATTATGCAGATGATACAGGTTTTTTCTCTCCAAACATTGCAACAGAATGCACACCAAAATTAGGAGAGTCTGGCTGACTGGACGGGAGGAAAGTAACTGTGACTTAATGCAAACAGATATAAAGTTCTCAGTATGGCGCATGAAACCCATACTAACAACATAAAAACATGTGGAACTGGGGAGATGTCAATAGTCAAATTTTTCACGCATACATGTACAAGCACAGGTTAACAAAGACAACAGAGTCCTTGTCCAAACTGGGTCACATTGGTATCTGAACAAAGAAAGCATGAGATGCTTTTTACTGCACTATGCTCCTGCAACTGTATTTGGTATTCACCACTGTTGCTTGGCTTTTCACATTTCCAAAAGTGTCCTGAGACAAAGTTTCTGCTCCTGAAAATCTTGACTACATAAAGGGCCTTAAAGGCATAACTTGCAAAGTATACAGTACCACAAGAGATAGCAGACCTGACTGAGGTACAGAAGTGTAAGAATGGTACGTACAATGTCCACAAAAGTCTCTCAAAACCATATACAACATCACTGATACGGGGTCATAAATATAAACTGACAAGACGTTGCACAAGAATCCCTCAAAAACATTTCCTTTAGAGTTGCTGATGGCTGGAAGTGGAACACACTGCCACCTGACATCTCCACTCTCCATCCCACCACACTTTCCACAGCAGCCTTCACCTAGCTGGAACGGAAGTTCCTAGTTCCTGCAGTAATCTGCCCACCCAAAAAGTCACAGTGACCTCAGCATTCAAAAGCACAGCTAGCATGATCTAAGCTGGCAATGACCAGTCTCACTGGTTTTTAGCTAAAGTATTCAGATCTGAAAATCATATCACCAGAGCCAGTGTCAGCAGTTTGTGCAAATCACCATGCTGCTGGTTAAAGAGGCTGAAAAAAGAACAAGCCATATTTTTGTGTGTGTATGATTAGCTGAAAAATATTTTTGAAAGTACATGTATGGGTGAAAGTACTGTTTCACTAAAAGGAAACAACAAAAAACCCAGAGTAAATGCCAAACCACCAGCCCCAAGAATTGGTGTCACAAATTACAGGTGAAATCTGACAACCAGAGCCAGTGTCTCCTGACAGGAGTTGTGTAATCAACCTTAGTGGTAAGCTCAAAATGTTGTCTATTGAGGCCCTATATAAACATGTCAGTTAACATCCAGCACACAGCATTAACTGCCAACACACAACATCAAACAAATGTGTGATCACACAGTCTGGCTGAGTCTCAAGGCTAACTACATGAGGCGATGATCATTCATTTCACTGAAATGCAGTAAAACATAAAACTCTGTTAACTGCAACTCCTGAAAGATTCAACAGAAACAGCTGAGGTTGTGGGAGAATAAATGCAGTATCCACCAGAAAACCAAATCAGTTCTACACACACTGCTTGCACTGCACCTTGACCCCACCAAAACAAATAATATATATAATACCAGCCAAATATTCTCATTTCTCTCACTATTTACATGTTATCATTCTCACACAGGCTCACAAGAATATCTTCATGTTAGTTTGAGGAGCTGGCATGCTTGGTCTCTGGAGATGGTTCTGACTGGTTCTTGATCTTGTAGTCGTTGAGTGCCGCTTTGATCGCATCTTCTGCCAACACTGAAACGGGTCATAATTGTTTTGTTTTTAAAATTGCATGGAAATCTCATTAATAAAAGATAAGAACATAACTCTACCCCTCCCCCTTCCCCCATCAGGTTTTGGATCACTTTTGATTTTACTTCGACACAAATGTACCACTACCACTGTACCAGTAATCCTGACCAGATGCCTCTCATGAACACCACTCCATTTTACCTGACTACTGATGAGGGCTCTTGTTCAAATTTTGATTTTTCAATAGGATCAGTAATAATAATCCTGCAATACTTACTCAAGTTACACTTACAGTAAGTGCATGGATGTTGGGGAACATGCATGTCAATTCTATGAAATACATTGCATATGGGAATGTTTGTTTCACTGTAATATTTGTGAACTGTTTTATGTGACTGGTGAGCCAGATGCCAAACTGCAAGAATGTTTATGTAAATCTATGTTAAGATCTGCTGTTTCTGCATTTGAATTTGATGGATATTTTTACACTCAATAATTGATTAAACTGTTGAATGTTTTATTGTAATAGTAATATAGATCTATTCAATGTTTTAATCATATATATGTGACTGGAGAGCCAGAAGGCACATTTCTGTGTGAAAACATATGTCACATAATAAAGCTGTACTATCAAGCACTGACTTGTAGTTGTACAATTTCTAAGTACCATTTAGCATCTGTAGTTACACAGTTGACATTTACACTAACTTACAGTTATCGCTCGTAATATAAGCCAAAACAAAGTATAATTTACAATTACAGTCAGATGGTCTGAAATGAACTTACTGGAGCAATGGAGCTTGACTGGAGGCAAAGAGAGTTCTTTTGCGATGTCTGTATTCTTGATTTTCAAAGCTTCATCCATCTGAAATAAAATATAAAAAATGTTAGAATTATATGAAGTGTTTATTTTATTTCTCTGTTTGCTTTCTTTAATGACTCAGAACTCTTCATCCTTTGTGCTTGTGCATACAATACATACTGAAACTCAAAATGATGCACTAAAAGGTTTTACATGCTCAAACTCCAATGCAAAACCCATGGCTTTCTCATACTTCAGCCTCTGCATCTAGAACAATCTTCCCCAAGACTTTAGGCTACTCTCTTTTCCTTCAAAAGCAAACTAAAGACATTTCTCTTCTCAGAATATTTCAGTTAAGCAACATTGTCCTTTACCCCTATCAGTCTGTACAGTGTATGTGTGTGTGTATGTGTATGTGTATGTGTGCATCTTTGACATAGCTATGCTTCAACCTTTTTTAATGTTTACATTATGTTAGCTTTTTTGTTAAATTGCTGGTAACATTTTCCATCTCGATGTACACTATGTGTGTCGTATTTTGCTTGTTCAGCGATTTGAGCCACAGGGTAGGTGCTTTACAAATTCCATTATTATTATTATTTTGGACGGGGTCAGCTGATGCAATAAAACTGAAGATATGCATTCTCCAACACATGACACAGAGATATCTACTATTATGCATTTATTATACGTATATCCAAAATCAGGGTCTGGGTTAGTGTGACACAGAATCTTGGTTTCTGGATTAGTGTCATCATGATCCATGCTCCACTCCACTACCTTCCGTGTTTTTTACAACTCTTGTGCAGATGTCCTGCTTCAGTGCAAATGAACAAACACATGAAGGGATGACCTGAGAAATCTGAGACTAAAGGCAGAAATCTATACAGCACGCCATGCAGAGTATACTTGCCCAGGCAATAACGTTACCTGATCCTGGTTACACAACTGTGCTTCATTAGCATTTCTGCTTGGTAAACTTTGGTCTATATTTCACATGTACCAAGTCACTGCAGACCTGAAGTAGTTCAGCTGTTATTCTGTGTGTGTGGGTGTGGGGGGGGGGGGGGGGGGGGGGGGGAGTGAAGGAAAGCTGAGGAATTTGCAAAGAAAACCAGGCAAAGGCAAAATTACAATATGCCGCCACCAAAGTTTAAAATGTTGTTGTTTTTGTGGATAAATTAGTGGAACAGGTAACCAGCAACAAAAACAAAACAGAAGTCCCAATCAGCACTTAAACAGTACCCTAGTCTAGACTCTAGAATCTAAAGTCTAATTTTCCCCCAAAAAAGTCTGGCACTGCCTCAGAAACACCAGAATAAAGTAAGAAAGAAGCACCACAAGTTTTCCATGAGCTGCTTGGTCTGCCACACATCAGACCAGAGTACCTAGATGCAGTCTACAAGATTGAATAGAAGAAGGAAAGTAGAACAAGATAAATCATCGTCCACTCTGCTTCATGGAAGGCCAGACAGAAGGTAATACTAAGAGTAATACTAAAAGCAACAGAAACTCTGAAGTTGCAAAGATCTGACCCAAAAAAGATTATTGTCAACGATTTGACAGAGTATTTATCTGGACATCAAAGTACTCAAGGACACTCAAATCAACATACACTGTGATTACTGTTTAAGTATTTTAAACTCAATTTTTCATCATACCAATTATCACTACAATCTTTTCTAGTACTACAACTGCTAGTACTACAAAGAAACTTCCCATGACTGCTTTTACTAATTCAATTTCAACAGTGAGGGTTTGACTATGGAACATGGTGAACAATAACTTCTTTGGGATCTATAAATGTTTTATAATCAATCCTATGCATCATTACTTCCACTCACAGTTTTTCCTTTCACCCATTCAGTGGCCAGAGAGCTGGAGGCAATAGCTGAGCCACAGCCGAAAGTCTTGAATTTGGCATCAACAATCCTTCCATCATCATCAATCTTGATCTGAAAGAAAGACAAATTTCTTAATACATATTATTAATAGTATGCTAAAATAGTAAAAACAACAACAATAAACAACAACAACAAAAAACTTAAAAAAATTATTACTGTGCTCTCAACTCTTGGAGAATACTGAAGTATAATAAGACTGTTTATTGTCCATGCTACAAATACAATCATGGAAATTTGTCTGTCTGCACATTATGTAACATTAAACTCTACTTCACACACACCACCTATGTAATTTATGGACAAGCAGCAATCACCAATCACATCAGGGGATCCAGCATAAAATTACTGTCACACAAAGCCAATTTAAAAAGATTCATTAAAATTTATAAATGCATACAGTAAATCCCACATTTCCAAGACACTCATACACACACACAGTTGTATAATATTCACCCCCCCCCCCCCCCCCCCCACCTCTTCTGCATCCAAATGCACCCTCTTATCATGTATGTGTATGGACCATACTGGCCTATGGTGTATTATGATAAAAATTATTAAGAAAGTTAAAGATAAAAGATCTATAAAAAATATATTATAAAACATGCTCATGATGATGATGATCATTATATTTATAACTTATGTGACACCTAAACAAAAGTTTTGTAATTTGATTTAAACAAATTAGTTATTACAGTATGAGCCTAAAACCTGTGGTTAAAATATCCCAAAATTGCAACGTACGATTGTATTATCCCTGCCCCACACACATGCAAGCATGCACACACACCACCCACTCACTCACACACACACACAGCAGCAGCACTAAATCCCAGAAGATCCAGCAGAAAGCAACACTATTTTGATTTACACACTTAGAATTAGATGGTCATTGTCCAGTCTGATGGCTGTGGGAAGAAAGGACTTATGGTATCTGCTAGTCTTTGCTTTCAACTTCAAGGAGAGCAACCTTTCTGACACTTCTCTGACTGAAGTCTAGGCCTTGAGTTCACTGCTCAGAGAATGAGGTTCATCAGCCAAGACAGCCTAAGGACCTTCCCTTCATAGTTGCAGTCTTCACCAGTTGATGCAGTTTGATAATTTGTAAAATTAAGACCTCAACTACTGGAGTCAGTTATAATTAGTGTATGTGTGTGCACATGCATCCGTGGGTACATCCATGTAGATGCTTCTCAACATATCACATGGTCTAGTGATGTGATGGTATAACTACAACAGTACAAGGGATCTTGTGTGTTTGACTTTGAGTCTGGTATAATGTGAATTAAAACCAAACACAACACACTAAAATTAGTAAAACTTTTTGGAGAGGGTAGGCCAGTGCACTAGTCATATCCATGCATTCTCCAAGTCCTACTCATCACACTGAGATATTGTGCGTATCCAAACCATTACAGCTGTCTCTCGGTGAGCAAGCTGACCCATCGCTACCGGTGTCAGTTTGTACAATGTTCAACATTGCACTACAGTCTCAAAAGCACGTGTTTTTGTTTGGTTTACTGTCACATTTCACTGCAGACAGTTGATGAAAAAATGCACAAACAAACCTGCAGCTTCATGACATCCCCACAAGCTGGAGCTCCAACAAGGCCTGTGCCAACTTTTTTGTCCTCCTTGTTCATGGAACCAACATTGCGTGGGTTTTCATAGTGATCAATTACCTGCAACAGACAGTATGCGATGTAATGCCATTGTCTGGACTCTCACGCAACAGCATATAATATTAATAATCAATTATCAACATCAAGAATGAACAAAAACAGTACAAACAGTAAACACTGCCACTGGCTGTGTAACACTTGACTTGTTCAGTTGTTGACTTCAGTTTTTGAGCACTACTGCGTAATTCCGTATCCTTGGTAATTACCACATATTTTTCAAAGTAAGAACAAGAAAAATACTATGCATAAGACAAGCCAAAAATCGATGCAAGATTCCTGAATGCTAGCGATGCATGGGCCTACTACAGCAACAGAAACATATCGTTCCACACGACCACCCTGTACGCAGCAAGAATTGCCGCTGATTTTGTAGTATTTTTTACCCTCGTTTAAAACAAAACACTCCTAATCATAATACGTCATATCCCCATATACCTTACATTTTTGTGATACAAGGCTGAAGGTGCAACAATTCCACTGTCAACGGCAGCGGCTAAAGCTTTTCCAACGGCTCTCGAACCTCGAAACAGCGCCATGTTTGTTGTGGTGTTTTGTAAATTTGTTGTATAACCTTGACCGATTTTTGCACACGGCTGGCGCATCGATTCGGGACTATTTCCCGGCAATGATTAGAGCTCTAGCCATGAACGAAAAAGGATATTGAATATTCTGTTGTCCTCTCCGGGGAAAACTCAGCGCTGATCTAATACTTT
This sequence comes from Alviniconcha marisindica, assembly GCA_018857735.1. NCBI lineage: Eukaryota > Metazoa > Mollusca > Gastropoda > Provannidae > Alviniconcha > Alviniconcha marisindica. The sequence goes on along the minus strand of JABMCL010000011.1, from coordinate 664,005 downwards.
CCAAATGAAAAAATATATCCGGGATATATAGTTTAAAAAAAAAAAATTAAATGGAGATACGGGATTTGCTCGCACGCGAAAAAGAAGGTCCTATGCTAGTACTGTGGTAGGATCAGCCGACTTGCTTGCTTTATTTGGTTTGACGCGTGGGGTCACTGAAAGCGGTACTGTCGTAGATTAGCGATGCCGAGCGCTCTGGCTCCACCTTTAGTATAATACACAGAACAAAACAAAAACATCGGCCCATAAATCAGTGTGTGTGTGTGTGTGTGTGTGTGTGTGTGTGTGTGTGTGTGTGAGTCAGTCAGTGTGTGTGTGTGTGTGTGTGTAGTGCGTTTTTTTTTTTTTTTAAATACTTTATGTAAATTGTTTTGGTAGAACTATGCTCTGCATGTGTATAGAATATCATATTTAGGTTAATATGTATCATGTGAGCGCTCAGGGCGTTGATGAGCGCATGATAAATGTACATTATTATTATTATTATTAAATGGCAGACTTTTATTGAACACAACCTCTCGGGTCAAGGGTCAAGTACAGGCAGGGGAGACGACTAGCTCAAAGCTCCTGGAGAGAAATCGAAACAACAACGAATATGGAGGATGGTTTGCTTTTCAAGGTGATTTAAAAAAGAAGAACAACAAAAGATACAGTAATTCTTGACTACCGCAGAGATACGTTATGGTGTAGATCTTGATCTTGATCTTGATCTTGATGCACACTATAACTAGTATAAGTGCGATACGCTGACAGGACCCAATGTTGGGTATAGCGTCAGCGGACACGGGGGGGTGGGGGGAGCACCCGATGTTTTAGGGGCAGCGAGAGATTTGTGTCTTAAAGCTTTCTAATGTCTTGCTTCTAACTATTTCCTGTTCTAAGTTGTCCCAGTCGATGGTAGTCCTGGGAAAGAAAGAATATCAGTTTTTTTAGGATCTACTCTATAATTCGATGACTTGATAAGATCAAGGATGTTTCTGTTTCTGTAGAATACGTCGCTAGCATGGAATCAATCTGGCATTGGTGCGACGGGTTGGCGGGGAGTGTAGTGGTGGTGTTCAATTGGCGCGTGGCCGAAGCCAGGGCCAACTTCTTCTGTCTTTTGTTGTCTGCGTGGTTCCACTTCCAGGCTATGATAGTTCTTGAAAAGAAGGATAGAGGCTTTGGTAGTTGTTGGAAAGAAGGAGAGATTGTGTTGTTCGGTGTTACACTTACAGGGTGGCCATTTCGGATGTAGTTTCCAGTTCTACCGGCTTTCTGCCACAAGGTCTGTAGATCTGCTGGGTTTGAACTTTGATCTGGGAATCAAGACAGTATCTGCTGGCACTTAATTCTTGCATCAGCTTCTCTGCCATCTTGTACATGATGCTGGGAAATAAAAGTATGCAACTGAGGATTCGAATACAAAACTGCTTTAGGGAAGGGAATTTTATGTTTAATGAGTAAATACTGAATTCATTGACTACAAAACGGAAACTAGTAAAAGTACTAATATGGGAGTTAGTTATTTCTTGGAGTTTTAAGTCCTGCCTGCTGCACATACAGGGTCACCTCTGAAAACTGAAAGGAGCAAAGGACAAAAGTGAAGGCAGATAAAAGATCATTGACATGAACTGATCAAGCCGATTACAGGTGTAATGCTTTCACATCCATGAACATAATGATAATTGTTAAATTACATGTAAAACTTAATTTAAACTTTCACCCATCCAGTACATGCACACACACACACATGCACCAGCACCCTCTCTCCCTCTCTCAACTTTGCATCCACTTTTCTGTCTAATGAAAGTAACCTGGTGTTCAGTTGCCGTCTATCTGTCTGTCACACTGTGCATATGGTACGTCACTATGTAGTAAGTGTGTTGGACTCTTCCAACTCTGAGGCCAGGCAATGGGCACCTCCCCTTTGCCTGTGGGGAATGGGCAAGTGTGTGTAAAGAGGGAGAGAGTTGCATTCACTGGTTGCTGTGAAGCCACATCAGTAACACTAGCACTGTAACAGGTTGTGTGGCTCTAGAGACATATTGCATGTTCACCACAACAAGGCTCAGTGTTATATCAAGTTAGAAAGTACTGGTGAGCTTGAGAGGCATCACTTGAAAGCTCCATGTCATTGGGACCTTTTTGTGTGTGTGTGTGTGTGTGTGTGTGTGTGTGAACTCTTGTCAGGTGGGCTTGTATCTCATGAGCTTTTGTTCTATCTTAATATAAAGGGGGGGGGGGTATTGTTTTGTCGGTTTGGTCTTTGAAAAAGGTGTGGTCAGCTGCAGGTATATATTAATTATTATGCTCTTTGATTAAAGTTATTAAATGTTCATATATATATATATATATATATATGATAATATCATACTGTATTTATCTTTCTGTATTCATCCAGATGTGTTCATAACCATGCAGACATGCTGTAGTAATAACTACTAATTTAGTGGAGATCTGTACTGAAATTAATGTTTGCAAGTGCTCTTCTCCCCAGAACTGCCGAGTCCATGCACTGAGATTTCACCATGGAGGGTAACTTGGCATGCTGAGCCAGGTTCACTCACTTACCAATGGCAGGCAGACGCTCTCAGGGATCATCAGTGCCTGACAGCATCATTGTCAATGTGTGGTTCAAGTCACACCAGAAGCCTTATGAACTTGACCAATGTAGCACGGTTGCTGAACTTCGACAGCGATTGGCAGCTGACTATGGTGTGCCCATGTCAGAGATGAAAATCTTACTTGGCGGCAGCCTGCTGGCTGATGATTTGACCATTGAGGTATGTGGACAAACCTTAAGGGTTAGGGGATAAAAACTTGACCTTTGAGGTATGTGGACAAACCTTGAGGGGACAAAAACTTGACCATTGAGGTATGTGGACAAACCTTAAGGGTTAGGGGATAAAAACTTGACCTTTGAGGTATGTGGACAAACCATGAGGGGACAAAAACTTGACCATTGAGGTATGTGGACAAACCTTGAAGGGACAAAAACTTGACCATTGACGTATGTGGACAAACCTTGAAGGGACAAAAACTTGACCATTGACGTATGTGGACAAACCTTGAGGGGACAAAAACTTGACCACTGACATATGTGGACAAACCTTGAGGGGACAAAAACTGTCTTGATCTTGGCTGATGATGTGACCATTGAGATATGTGGACAAACATTGAAGGGACAAAAATTTGACTGAGGTATATGGACAAACCTTGAAGGGACAAAAACTTGACCATTGACATATGTTGACAAACCTTGAGGGGACAACAATTTGACCATTGAGGTATGTGGACAAACCATGAGGGGACAAAAACTTCACCATTGAGATATGTGGACAAACTTTGAGGGGACAAAAACTATCTTATCTTGATTTCATACCTTGCAGGACCTAACTGTAGGTATAGATGCAATGCCAATGGTGGTGGGGGGGGGGGGTGCATGTGTGTGAGTTAGATGGTCCTTTGGGGTGGCGATCAGTCATTTGAAGTCTTCAAGTGGGGGGGCCTTTGCCTGGTTGTCACTGAGGTGGTTCCAGTCAGTGGTGGTGCATATAAAACAAAATCTTAATCTTATGCTGCTCAGTATTTGAGTGGGAGACTTGAAAAGGTCTGGCATTATTGTTGCCTGTCTATGATGTTCTTTACACTAATTACAGTATAGTCTTGAAATTTTGTTGACCTAATTTGTCTTTTGTTTGCAGGGAGGGGTTAGATACTGATTTTTTTCGGTACTTTTATTGCCTCTTTTACTGTTTTAGTTCAGCCATCAGAGGTTCTCTTTAATTTTGACTGACCACCATCTGATTCAAGGGAATGTTGATATGGCTGGGAACGTGGGTGACCTTTCTAATATAATCTGCCTGTAATACAGGTTCTGCTAAACTGTACTGGTGGGGTATTCGGTTTGATTCTTGCTTTCTTGATACTGATGCAGTGATAAGGTGTTGTTAGTGCTCAGCAGAAAACCTCCAGATCAGTGATGTTAGATTTAGAATGTAATTGTGCGCTCAGCTGCCTGCATTTTTTGCCATTTTGGGTGGCTCTTTACTCTGAGGTAAGATATTGCGATTTTATGTTGGTAGAATGGATTATTAATATATATATATATATATATATTACGCCTTCACACATGTCATTTCTGTGAGCAGGGCAGTGGAGTAGGAATGCAAAGTACACTGTTTGCCATCCACCAGCAGTCATCACCAGCACAGTCAACAACAACAGCAGCAACGACATTCAGCTATGTGCTGACTGCAACAACAGCAACAGCCGAGGGGACTGGAACAACTACTTACAGCAACCGTTCTCAGTCCCAGACTACTGCCAGCGGACAGGGAGATTCCACTCCAGAGGTTGCCCCTCTAACTGCTAGCAGGGATGGTAAGTCATCTTTACAGTTTCAATCTCTGGTTCTTTTGTGTTTTTTAAGAATATTTGCTGCTCCCTGCTTACAGTTTCAGTCTCTTAATAATAATAATAATGGAAATTTGTAAAACGCCTACCCTGCAGCTCAAAGCACTGAATAAGCATACACACACATAGTGTACATCGAGATGGAAAATGTCATTAAACACTATGCTAGAGATGGACGCATGCACGCACGCACGCGTGCGCACATGCACACACACACACACACACGCCTACCCTGCAGCTCAAAGCACTGAATAAGCATACACACACATAGTGTACATCGAGATGGAAAATGTCATTAAACACTATGCTAGAGATGGACGCACACACACACACACACACACTGTACATACTGTTAGGGGTGAAGGACAATGTGGCTTCACTGAAATATTCTGAGAAGAGAAATGTCTTGAGTTGGCTTTTGAAGGAAGAGAGAGCAGCAGAGTGCGTGATGTCTTGGGGGAGACTGTTCCAGATGTGGGGTTTTTTTTTGGGGGGGGTGTTTTTAAGAATATTTGCTGCTGCCTGCTTTTTTTTGTGGGCCATTTTGTTTGTTATTTTGTTGATTGATTGTTTGATTTCCATGAAGGAAAGTGGGAGGGTGAGAGGTCATGTAAACATTCAAATAAACTAAGACCACCACATTTTCAAAACCTCATTGTTCACAGACTAGTGTTGTGCCAGAGAAGACCATCTGCTTTGACTGAGCAAATAACGTACACCCATACCCCTCCCACACCCCTAGACCACACACAAAACAAAGAGAGGGTTGAATGATGCAACTGTCTAGCTATTTACCTGCATTGCATCTTACTAATTACAACGTCTCACTGACTGTTTTGGTGTGTGCATGTAGATTGTGCAAAGCAAGTTCTGCTGGATCAGTACTTTGTGTACTGCAAGCTGTGTGGAGAGGTTCGACCAGGAAGGCTGCGTGTCAAATGCAGTGTGTGTGGGGATGGAGCTGTGCTTGTGGACAGGGTATGTGTTTGTGTGTGTGCGTGTGTGTTTGTGTGTGTGTGTGTGTGTGTGTGTGTGTGTGTGTGTGTGTGTGTGTGTGTGTGTGTGTGTGTGTGTGTGTGTGTGTGTGTGTGTGTGTGTGTGTGTGTGGTTGTTTGTGTGTGTGTGTGTGTTGTGTGTGTGTGTGTGTGTGTGTGTTGTTGTGTGTGGTGTTGTGTTGTGTGTGTGTGTGTGTGTGTGTGTGTGTGTGTGTGTGTGTGTGTGTATGAGTAAGTGTGATGTTGTGTGTGTGTGTGTGTGTGTGTGTGTGTGTGTGTGTGTGTGTTGTGTGTGTGTGTGTATGTGATGTAGTTGTGGTGTGTGTGTGTGTGTGTGTTGTGGTGTGTGTGTGTGTGATGTGTGTGTGTGTGTGTGTGTGTGTGTGTGTGTGTGTGTGTGTGTGTGTGTGTGTGTGTGTGTGTGTGTAGTGGATATGTGTGTGAGTGTGTATGTGTGTGGTGAGTATGTGTGTAAATCTGTCAGTCTGTCTGCCTGCTTGTCTGTGTACCTTTATGCTTGCGTAGTGCATGGACCTGATTTTGTGAAGCAGAGTTTCATGACAAGATACACATTTCAGAAAACATCAGCATCAGCAAGAGTGACTGAGACTGCATGCTTTGCAGATTTGTTTTTGAGGTTTTAGAAGTGTGCATGACAAATTTACACACACACGCACGCACGCACGCACGCACGCACGCACGCACGCACGCACGCACGCACGCACGCACACACACACACACACACACACACACATATGCATGTGCAGATCTTTGAATCATGTGAACTGCATGAAAGGGAGAACAGAACTTGGATGTGATGAAGGAAGGTCTTGCCTGTTTTCAGGGTCCAGGTAGCTGGGAGGATGTGCTGACCCCTGGCCGAGTGTCCGGCACCTGCCAGTCACTGCATTGTGAGCAGTGCGTCCCGGTCAGTGGGAAGTTACATGTCTTGTTCTCACTGTGTGAAGCTGCTTTGCGTGTAATGACTAACTGGACATGTGTGCAGTTTGTTATAATCATATTTAGGCTGAATTTGTATTTTAGCTATCTCTCTCCCCTTCTCTGTCTGTCTTTTGTGCTCTGTCTCTGTCTCTGTCTCTGTCTCTGTCTCTCTCTCTCTCTCTCTCTCTCTCTCTCTCTCTCTCTCTCTCTCTCTCTCTCTCTCTCTCTTCTCTTGTTCTCTGTTGTCTCTCTCAACTCTGTCTCTTGGCACTTTTTTTTTAAAGCTAGCAGTGGCAACACCTAGCCTAGTCTTCAAGCTCTTCTGCACAGACCATGACAGTAATGGTGATGTGATGCTGTGGCCTATGCTGCTGATGGTTTACTGTGCAGAAAACTGTGTGATGCTGTCCTATGCACTATGTTTACTGGTGATTACTGTGATGCTGTGGCCTATGCTGCAGATGGTTTACTGTGCAGAATGAATTACTGTGTGATGCTGTGGCCTATGCTGCAGACGGTTTACTGTGCAAAATGAATTACTCTGTGTGTGATGCTGTGGCCTAATTGGTTTGGCCTATGCAGCTGATGGTTTACTGTGCAGAATGAATTACTGTGTGATGCTGTGGCCTATGCAGCTGATGGTTTACTGTGCAGAATGAATTACTGTGTGATGCTGTGGCCTATGCAGCTGATGGTTTACTGTGCAAAATGAATTACTGTGTGATGTTGTGGCCTATGCAGCGGTTTACTGTGCAGAATGAATTATTTTCTGGGGATCCCTGTGGCCTTTGGGGGCCTGCAGACGGTTTACTGTGCAGAATGAATTACTCTGTGATGCTGTGCTGCAGATATTTTACTTCAAGTGTGTGGAGCAACACGCAGGCAATGTCAACGGCACAGTCGTTGCTCTGCATCACATCCGACCCAACCGTCGCTCTGTGCTTTGCATCACCTGCGAGGACATCATGTGAGTCGTGGGATGTATGTCATGTTGTTAGTCTGTGAATCCTTTTGCCTGGCTGTTGTTGTTGCCTCAGCATAACAGAAAAAGGTCCCGGCAGCTGAAATCATTTTTTTCTCTTCTCAACTCATTTATAGTCATGGCTGTTGGCCCCATCACCCCTCTCCCCACATCCCTTTTTCCCCAGTCCCCCCCCCCCCCCCCCCCCCCCCCAACCTTTTCCATCATCTTTGCCAAATGCAATGAGCATGTGGTTATTTACATGGAGTTAATCTGCAGTATCTGAGTATACAAGTGGACATTGGTGTTGGCTATATGATTGGAGGTATAGAAAACCGAGTGAGTATTCCATGGGAAATGGAAAACAGAGTGGACTACTTGGTGAAAATAGAGTGGAGTACTCCATGGAAACAGAATGGAGTGCTCCATGGAAATAGAGTGGATTGATCCATGAAAACTGAGTGGAGTTTCACAAGAGCATGTGTGCACATGCATTTTCACACTCACACACATACATATATGTATGCACACACACACACACACACGCACGCACGCACGCACGCACGCACGCACGCACACACACATACACACACACACACACACACACACCACACATACATGTATGCATGGACACACACAAGCACGCACGCACACACACACACACACACACACACCACATACATGTATGCATGCACACGCACACACACACACACACACATACATGTATGCATGCACACACACACACACATACATACACATACACACACACCACACACATGTATGCACACACACACACACGCACACACGACCACAACCCCCTACTTCCCCATGCTGTCCTTTTGCAGATAATGATTTGAGATTGTGTCATCCATGTAGATTGAAGACCCTTAGATGTTGATTGTTCACGTGCCTGTTGTGTGCAGGAGTCCTGTGGTTGTGTTTCCCTGCGAGTCTAGCCACGTCATGTGCCTGCACTGTTTCATGACATACTGCATGGTCAGACTGCAGGAGCGGGCCTTTGTGCAGAACCAGCAGTATGGCTACACTCTGCCATGTCCAGGTCTGTAGTCACTACACTCCACATACACACACACACACACACGCACACGCACATACACACACTGGCACACACGCACACACATGCACACACACACATACACACACCAAACACACACACACACACACCCCACACACACACACACACACACACACACACACACACACACACACACACACACACACACACACACACACACACACACACACACACACACACAGTGACGTGCATACCAATCTCCGCTCGTCCACTCAGATACAAAAATTAATAAATATTCAACGCTCTTTCCTAGATCTCTCTCCTTCCCCCTCTCCCTCCCCCTGCCCCCCTCCCTATTCATCTGCATCCGTCTACATTCAACAGCCACACACAGACACACACATTTTTCAGACAAAGTACTAGATTTTACATGAAAGCCTGGGCAAACAAGAAGGTTATTGATATGAATGTCTTTTAGCAGTTTTAGCTTGTGAGAGCCTCCATGTATGCACTGTTTGTATCTGGTGCTGTGAATATACAAAGTTTTGTGTGGAAGTTTTTATGTGCCATATAGAAATTTTCATTCATTCGTTAGTGGGATGCCCAGGCTCACTGATCCAGGAGCAACACCACTTTTGCATCATGGGACGTGAGCAGTACGATCGCTACAAAGATTTTGCAGCTGAGGAGTGCCTTTTGGCTGATGGAGGCATGTACTGCCCGCGCCAGGAATGCGGATCAGGCTTTCTGCTGGATGCGCATGACACCCGGGTCATCTGTCCCCACTGCAAGGTCGCACAGTCTTCTCTTTTTCACATGACGCTCTTTTCATTTAAACGTAGGTGTTTTTGTACTGATACAGATCACTTTCTCAGGTGTCATTCTGTGATGCCAATAGGTGTTATTCAGGTGTTATTTCTCAGGGGTAATTTTCTCTTTTTTTACGTCTTGCACTCAGTTTCAAAATCTTGTTTGTCTGTTTAGGTTATTCATTGTTGAGAATCAGTTGATATTTGATGTCTGCTGCAGATCAGGGCATTTTGATCCCAGGCTAAAGCCATAGGTGATTTTTCACGGCAGTGCATGTTGCCTGCATACAGAGTGCCAAACAGGTATCAGTGTACAAAATGCTTCCTCCAAGGGCTGCTATAATTGGTTACACCTTAGGTCTCAAGAAACTGTCAGCAGACTAACAGATTTTTGTTGTTGTTGTTGTTTTGTTGGTGCTCCAATGTCAGTGAGTTTGTAACAGACAACTCAGATTGTATCAGTTATTTCTCTTATAACCACTCATATGCTTCCACTGGCACAAATCCAACCCAATTCATTTGAAATGACACAAAACCGATTTTTGTTTGTTTGTTTGTTTGTTTTTACCCAGGGGGGGATGTATCCAGTGTTTATGTGCGTGCTTGGAGGCTATTTTGATTATGCAGTTTTTGCACTCAAACTTTTCACAAATTTTATGGAGGACACTGTCATCATAAGACTCAGGGGCGATTTTGGGGGACAGATTTTTACGGAGGACACTGTCGTCGTGAGACTTAGGGGTGATTTTGGTGGACAGATTTTATGGAGGACACTGTCATCATGAGACTCAGGGGCGATTTTGGTGGACAGATTTTATGGAGGACACTGTCGTCGTGAGACTTAGGGGCGATTTTGGTGGACAGATTTTATGGAGGACACTGTCGTCGTGAGACTTAGGGGCGATTTTGGTGGACATATTCACAGAGATAAGTAGCGCCCCTTCAACAGCGTAATTAGTTATGGCAGAGTTTGGAGAAAGGGTGCTGGAAAGTAAGGCTTGGAGTGTGGCACATTACATCTATGGATATTACAAGTTTTGTGTGTGTATGTTCTGCTACCCATGATTAGTTTCTCTTTTCTTCTCTTTTTGGGTGGGGGGGGAGGGGGGGGGTCAGTTCAGTGACCATCGCTGTAAGGCATAAGAAGACTGCCATGTAAAAGCTGGCTTGTGTTTTCTGTTTCACAGCTGTGTAAAAACTGGCTTGTGTTTTCTGTTTCACAGCTGTCTAAAAACTGGCTTGTGTTTTCTGTTTCACAGTATGTGTTCTGCCGCAGTTGTCGAGAAGCAGCTCATCCTGGTGACTGTAGTCCCCTTCATCAGACTATAGGGCCATCCCAGGTAAGACTTGGGGTGGGGTGGGATGGGTGAGTAGGTTGGGGGGTGGTGGTGCGGGGAGGGGTCTATGTTGGCATGGTGGGTGGGTAGGTTGGAGGTGGAGGGGTCTATGATGGGTGGGTAGGTGGGGGGATAGCTACTGTTAGTATTGAACTGAGGAATAGAATTGATCATGGGTACTTAGAGCACCAAACCCACACAGGCTCTAAGCACTTAAACACATTCTTTAACTGCACATGTTTTCGAGGTTCAGTGCATACAACACACGTGCACAAATGTACACACATGCATGTACACACACACACACACACAACACCACACACACACACACACACAACACACACATGTGCATGTACACACAATATAACACAACACATACATACGCACACACACACACACACATGTATCTCAGAGCAGTGGGACTGAAGACAAGGTTTCCAAGGAAGATTTGAAAGAAGTGGCCAAGGCAGAATGATGGGTATAATATGATGGTGTTAACTGTTCTGTCAAGTAGGAGTTTAGTGACCCCAGTCGTGCAGAGCGGGCCCAGTGGGAACGACAGACAGCCCACACCATCCAAGTGACCACTAAGGGGTGTCCCGGGTGTGGCACACGCACAGAGAGGGACGGTGAGTCAGATTGTCATAGGCTTATGGCGCACACAGAGAAGGATGATGATTCAGATTGTTGCAGGTTTATGGCGTGCACAGAGAGGGACGGTGAGTCAGGTTGTCATAGGCTTATGGCACACACAGAGAAGGATGGTGATTTAGACTGTTGTAAGCTTATGGCACACACACAGAGGGATGGTGAGTCAGGTTGTCATAGGTTTATGGCACACACATAGAGGAATGGTGAGTCAGATTGTTGTAGGCTTATGGCGTGCACAGAGAGGGATGGTGAGTCAGATTGTTGTAGGCTTATGGCATGCACAGAGAGGGATGGTGAGTCAGGTTGTTAGGCTTATGGCGTGCACAGAGAGGGATGGTGAGTCAGATTGTCAAAGGCTTACAGCATGCACAGAGAGGGACGGTGAGTCATGTTGTCATAGGTGTATGGCGTGCACAGAGAGGGATGGTGAGTCTGTCATAGGCTTACAGCATGCACAGAGAGGGACGGTGAGTCAGGTTGTCATAGGCTTATGGCACACACAGAGAGGGATGGTGATTCAGACTGTTGTAGGCTTACGGTGGACACAGAGAGGGACGGTGAGACAGGTTGTCATAGGCTTATGGCACACACACAGAGAGGGATGATGATTCAGATTGTTGTAGGCTTATGGCGTGCACAGAGAGGGGTGGTGAGTCAGGTTGTCATAGGCTAATGGCACACACAGAGAAGGATGGTGATTCAGATTGTTGTAGGCTTATGGCACACACAGAGGGACGGTGAGTCAGATTGTGATAGGCTTATGGCACACACACGGAGGGATGGTGAGTCAGGTTGTCATAGGCTTATGGCATGCACAGAGAAGGACAGTGAGTCAGGTTGTCATAGGCTTATGGCAAACACACCCAGAGGGATGGTGATTCAGATTGTTGTAGGCTTATGACACACACAGAGAAGGACGGTGAGTCAGGTTGTCATGGGCTTATGGCAAACACACACAGAGGGATGGTGGTTCAGATTGTTGTAGGCTTATGGCACACACACAGAGGGATGGTGAGTCAGGTTGACATAGGCTTATAGCGCACACATAGAGGAATGGTGAGTCAGATTGTTGTAGGCTTATGGCACACACAGAGAGGGACGGTGACTCAGATAGTCATAGGCTTACGATATGCACAGAGAAGGACGGTGAGTCAGATTGCCATAGGCTTACAGCACACACACAGAGGGACGGTGAGTCAGATTGTAATAGGCTTACAGCACACCAGAATGTTCTTTCTCTGTTTGCTGGGCTTCATGAGTAAAGTGCGTGTCAGTGCTTCGGTGGAAATCTTATGCTGAGGGTCCCAAAACAGAAAGAGCCATTTTGGAGCAGCAGTAGCTGTGTTCTTAAAGTTCAGTTTTTATTTTTAACTCTGTAGATGAGGAGAGAGAGAGACACAGAGGACAGTAAATCAGGAGAGTAAAAATCCAGTAACAGAGAGCTTCTTTAAACTTGTTTCCTGGTTTAGCTCAGGGGTTAGAGTACCGGACTCATGATCAAAAGGTCACGGGTTTGAGTCCTAGCAGGAGTGGCAGGACACTTTTCTTCTCTGTGGTCAGCTTTCTGTGCTGACTCTTATTTCAGTACCCATTCCGCCCCTGTGTTACTGCAGTAGCATGTAAAAGATCCCAGTCATTCTGCCAAAAGTGCAGGTGGCAAGTTACAGCTAAACATGCAGGCACCCTACATATGCGGCGTTGCACGAAGTGACGTGATATGGTGCATGGTTTTTGTTTGGTGTACACAGAACATGCTGAGATGGCAGCAGCTTCTCATGGCACAAACCATGTAACAACCAAACAGTGCTGTAACTGAGTACACCACTTCAGTGGATATTTTAAAAAGCGACAGTCACGCATTTAGAATCACATGCGACAAAAAGCGCAGTCAGCCTGCCCAAGAGCAGAGAATAGCACTACATAAAAGCGATCGTCATCATCATCACGTGCTCACATACAGCTTCCAGGCGAGATCAAGAGGAGGGAGGTGGAGCTGGACCCTCAAGTTAGCCCAGAAGAGATCATGAGCAGGGAGGTGGAGCTGGGCTGCGAAAGTTGGACTTCTTTCACTTCGGGTTGTTCCTCAACAGCAGTGCAACGGACATTGTCCTTGTGACTCTGCCCAGCACAGCAGTTGAAACAGCAATTACGTGGTGTACTAGTCGCTGCACAATAGCAAGGGGACACCGCCTTAACACTTCCATTGTTTCGGCGGCAGTCCATGGTCTCTCCGGTCTTTTTCGGGCGGTATCCATGGTTGAGCCTTCACTCTCTCGCCCTCTTCCACCCCTGTCCCCATCCTTAATAAGCAACCTCGCTTCTGTGGATGTAAAGCAACATGGTCAAGGTCATCAAATGCCTTTTCAGGGGGCTGCATGCATATGGTGTGTGTGCGGTGTGGCGAAGACTGGTGCTGGCTGTGTGAGAAGTCCTGGGACAGACAGTGCCAAGGGGCTCACTGGTTTGGATGACGGCAAGCAACCTGCTTCCTCTTTAAGTGTTTTCTCATCTTTCTTTTTTTTAATGCGGAAATTAAAGGGGATCTAGTCTGAACCCATGAAGCATCATGGGCCCAATCAGTAGGAAAGGAATTTGAACATTTTTATTGCTGATGACATTTCCATCTGGGTGTACATTATGTGTGTTATACTATGCATATTCAGCGCTTTGAAATTTCCATTATTATTAAAAAGAAGAAGTTACACAGCAGTTTTTCACTTGCTCTCTCATCCTGTTTATCAAAAATTGACATTGAAAGTAGCGAAAACACAACCAGGGGTGCTTCCATTTTGTGTCCAGCAGCCTGTATCAGTCACCTTATGAACAAAGGCTGGAATGTGTGGCAGAAGTTTTAAATGCATTATGATCCAGCCTTTTTTGCTCTTCATTGGTAAAGAGCGAACTAGAATGGTGGCACCTTTATGAGCTGAAATTCGAATTCTAAGGTACTTCTTTTGTTTAAATACTGATAGAGCAACAACCAAAGAAAGTTTGGAGATGGGAATATTTTTGCACTTTTTATGCATTTTCAGGACAACTTGCAGCTTCTTTTCATTCTTTTTCATATGGTTCCTGTTGAGTAGCTATCGCCCTGATACAACCGTAATGGTTGGCTGGGCATAAAACACCAAGTTACTAACTGTTGAGTAGCTAGGAGATGACAGTTGGTAGGTGGTATGTGCAGCTTGCTGCCATTTGGCACTGGTTTTGCCAATACGCATTTGTATTTATAATGATTTTAATTTTTAATTGTTACTGCCAATTCCTTTCTTATAATTTTTGTTTGATCTCATTTCAATAAATTAGGATGGTCAATGATACCAGCATGTCCTAGCTTTATGTGCTCTTTTAACTAAGGTAATATTGAAGGAACTAACTCTTCAGAAATTTGTGTTTGATGTTTGTGGATGTGCGTTTTGTGTTATGTTTGCATTGGGTATGGTTTTGTGGATTGACTTGACAAAAGGTTTATATATACAAAGTTTTGAAATGTGTGTTTGCTTATGATGGAGTTTGATTGTCCTAAGGTGACTGTGCAGTTGGCAGGATGTTAAAAATCAAATTACTAACTAGCTAGCTTCTGTTCCCCTTTAAGTTTCCTTCCACTAAGTGTTCAGAGCCATCACAGCTTCTCTCCAGAGATTGTGAAGAAGGTTAGAGTGTAGCCTCGCTGCAGGCTTCACCTGCTGCTGGGAGTTCTGCCTCTGTGGTTTTTGCCTTCTCTGTTAATAATAAGTATAATTAAAGTATTTATAAAGTGAATATTTTGACCATATAGACTATTCTAAGTGCATACACGCACACACACACACACACACACACACACACACACTCATACACACACACACACAGCACACAAGTATACTGACTCCACAAAACTTAATTTACAGACAACAAACAGAAACTTGAGGTGGAGGAAGATAGAAGTGCAGAACTGATCAAGTTGGCAGGTCCACTGATTTGAAAAAAGAATGTTTTGAGGTTTGATCTGATGGAGTCCAGAGAGCATTTCTGCCGGCAAGGAAGGGGAAGGTCATTCCATGTAGAGGGGCCAAAGCCAGACGCCCCGGAACCAACAGTTTATTTGACTTTCTTTCTGTTTTTAACAGGCCTTCTTCAGTCAGATTTGAACTTAGAGCAATGTGTAGCGTGATCCACTACTTCAGACTTTTGCTTGTAATTTGATGACTTGTGTTTAGACCTGATGATTAATGCTTTTGGGTTGACTAGCCCCCTAGGCTACCAAATTGCAAGCCTTCCAGATCTTCAAAGCTGCAGCTCATAACAGTCTTGCTTCGTGCAGCAGTACTACAAAAGCGGCAGAATGTTAGGTGGATATATATGCTGATATGTGATGATATTGGTGTGCATTTCTTTAAAGTGTATGGAAGGCAAATGAAATATACAGCTCTATTGGATTATAATCTATTAAGTTTCAAAAGTATAATGAAATATTTTTTGCTCGAGCAGCTCTTACTTGATACAACCCCTGTGTTGTGAATGGCACTGTTCATAGTGTTAATGTGGGAATGACATCCTGGCTGGTAAACGCAGATACCAGTCAGTATAGTTTTTAGCATGTGCAGTTGCGAGTGTGTGGCTCTTTTTTTAGACAGATGTTGCAGCTGGTCCTTCAAAATTATTTTTGCATCAGTTTGTTACAAAAAGATCATTTTAACCCCTTCACTGCCGCAGTCTGTAAATTTTTCAGGCTAGAAAGTGCTAATGCACACCTGCAAACAGAGCATTTTCCTGTCATGTAGCACCAAAAAAAGATCTTTCTTTTTTTAAGCAAATCCTTACTCATGCTGATGAGAAAGGAAAAAGTAGAGAGAAAAAAAGCATAATTTCAAATTATGCACATTCTTGTTTTCAAGTGACAGTACAGCAAGCATGGCAGTGAAAGGGTTAAACAGGGCATGACATTTTTTGTTGTTGAGTTTTTTATTTTTTTCTCCCTTACTAACTGTGATACTTGGGTAATTTCAGTTTGACCTGCATGAAGGATCAGGAAAACGCAGCTCTGTAGGCTGACCTTTACATAACATGTAGGGCAGAACCCTCTTAAGACAAACTCCATGGAGCTATGAAAAATATTTTTTATGGAAAATGTCACTGTTTTAATAATAGCTGTCCCTGTCACTATGTCTTACAGGGGTCCTCCTGTGTAGACTTTTTTCGGTCATGCAAATTGAATGAAAATGACACTGAAAGTTGTTACTGTTTGCTAGCAATAGCAAGCACATCCATTTTTTTCACTATTTTCTTTTTTATATCCAGTGGTTAAGACCCCTATCTGATTTGTTTACTATTTTCTTTTTCATATCCAGTGGTTAAGACCCCTGACTGATTTTTTTACTATTGTATTTTTTATATCCAGTGGTTAAGACCCCAGTCTGATTTTTTTACTATTTTATTTTTTATATCCAGTAGTTAAGACCCCTGTCTGATTTTTTTACTATTTTATTTTTTATATCCAGTGGTTAAGATCCCTGTCTTATGGAGGTCCTCCTGTGTAGACTTTTATCGGTCATGCAATTTGAACAAAAATTACACTGAAAGTTGGTATTGTTTGCTAGCAATAGCAAGCATGTCCATTTTTTTTTTTTTTAAACTATTTTTTAAATTTATATCCAGTGGTTAAGAGTCGAGTTTTAAACTGGCCTAACTTTCACTGTTGACTCATCATGTCTTCTTAGTTGTGCTGAGCTTTCCACATCCCCACACACAGAGTTAGACAATGTGCTAAGTGTTATGTATTATATATTTATACTCTCTTGTAGATCAAACACAGAGATAAAAAATATATGTTGATGCGTTGTGAAATAAAACGGATTGTTGCTGAATAATACCAGATCTGAATCTCAGACGGGTGTTGTATAAAGCCTGTAAACAAAATATATATGTGATTGTCTTGTCTGTCTGTCTGTCACACAAACACACACACACATACAGGCAGAGGCATCCTTCTAACTGGATACAAGTTACACTAATAAATTGAATCTGTCTTTATTAACCAGACAGAAACATTTGCATGACTGTAAAAAACAAAAAAAAAACACACACTTGAATAAACAGAACTTGCCGTAATGAAAACCACATTACATGAACATGAAAAGGCAACTTCAAAACATGAAACAACACCAATGGTATAACCTCTCAAAGCATACCACCTCTTGCCGATCTGATTCACACTGCACATCACCAACAATCATAGCTACTGAAAGCTTTCTGCATCAGTCTACTGCTGAAGGCCATGGAGAAACTTCACACACGAAGACCATACGTGTTGAGCCTGCCGATGTTGCCAGTTGCTTCAGTTTGTTAAACAGTCTACTTCTGCTGAAGGCTGTGAAGAAACTTCACACACGAAGACCATACGCGTTGAGCCTGCCTATGTTGCAAGTTGCTTCAGTTTGTTAAGCTCGAACACACTCACACAAAAACAGTCAAAATTCAGTGTTCCTGATCAGGCTCTGTGTGCTTGCAACTGCTGCCTTGCAAAATAAACACCTTTTTTCTTTTCTTTTTGTGACCTGGCAAACACAGAGTATGCAACATTTTTGTTTTGGGCTCATCTAGGGAATCCTGAGAGAATTCTGTTCTTCAAACGCTTTAAACCTTGATCCCAGCTGGGTCTCTAAAAAACACAATTCTCCAGTGATTCCCTCTATGAGCTAAAAAATTAAAAACGTGTCATTTCTTTAGAATACTCTTGACCTGCTGTTAAAAGCACGTTTTTTTAGTTCTTGTTCAACAAGCAATTAATTTTTTCTTCATCATCTTTAAAACCCTGAGAGCACCCCGTTCCTTATTTATAAGTATTTGCAACATCACAAATAAGAATTCATAGCACTGAAAAGTAGTTTCACACTGTCAAACTTTTGTGGTTTGTTAAATAGATTGAGCCAGCAAGTAAGCTTCACTGAATGAAACAAAATGTACAGTAACTCCATTTAAACTCTTCACAAGCAAGTATTGTGAAATCTTTCAAAAACGTTTTATATTCAAGATGGTAATCATCAGGAGCATGCACTGATTTCATACACCAGAGCTACTTGATGCCTATGGGTGAAAATGAAAGAGGGACATGAATGACATGTAACATGATTCATCAGGATGTCAATGATGCATCATATTTCTGACAGCAGTCAGCCAAAAATGTTTCTGAGATAAAGCTCGAGGTCCTCAAGATATTTCCTTTAATTAAAAAAAACATTCTCTCACAATTTATTTTTTTAACATAAAAATTGGGATTTGTTTATAAACTTCAGCATTTTATAAACTTCAGAATTTGTTTATAAACTTCAGCATTTTAATTGTGCATGTACACATGATTTAGCCTCTCCCAGAAGCTCGACTTGTTCAATAAGGCTTTTGGATGTGTGAAGAATGTTTCAATAAATATTTCTGATGTGTTTCTTCTAGGCAATGTCGATTCTTGATTTCAGTGGATTCAGGCTGGGTTAGAAGTTTGGCTCAATCATCAGCCTGTCCTGTTGTTTCTCAAACAGCAAAAATGCTTTTTGACACAAGCATTTTAACAAAAAGCTGGCAATTTGGAGTGCATAAACCTACACCACAAACCAAATTTACCCACACACACACATGCATGCACACAGTTTTCTCAGTCTGAACACAAGAATATTTCATTATCCACAGTTAGGTTGTGACCATCAATGCTTATAAATATCCCTTGGCCTTGGCAGTGCTAATAAATTAATATAAAATGTGCAATTATTACAATACTATGCCTACAAAATATAAAAAAGAAGTGTTAACTGATTTCACAGCACAGTCCAAGAAAGGTCCACACGCACAAGGCGCTGTGAACATGCATGGTTTTGTGTGGGAATTTGTATGCACCATATATACATTTTCATTCACTCATTCACACACACACACAAAAAGCAGTTTTGTTCTGTCCCAAGAGGCTGCCAACATGCCACTGGTTAGTATGATTAAAAAAAAGCCAAAACGACCCCTTCGTTTAACTTGTCAATGCGAATGCCGGTACTGAGCAGGCTGAAAAATGACCATGTCTTCATTTGTGTTCTGTTGCTGTAGTGTTCCCCAGCTGAACAATCTTGGTATCACCTAGTACAGGCAATTGCACATGAACAAACGCATTCAGCAGGGTGATAGGATTGCCTGTGCGATCGTTTTCATTACCCCCATCACATGGGCAGCCACACACTGTCTTCAGATTTTCTCTCCATTTCTGGAGGATGGATGCTGATCCTCAAGGAGCTTATCATGGCTGAAGATAGTGCCCCCCCCCCCCCCCCCCATCACCGCTTAAATGACCCCCACCCCATCATGGCACCAGCATGCATGTGCGTCATGAAATAAAATGGCTGAAGGTCTGATCCCAATATGGATGACCATCCCCCCAACTCGCCCCCTTTCAAAGTTCTCAAACAGTCCATTATGACAAAGCACACTGCAAAATACACAAAAAGCACAGACATTCATACTTATGGTCTGCAGGTTCCGTGAAATGGCATGCATGACCAAACAGAAAATATCTGACAATGATGCAGAAAAAGAAACAGAAAAAAAAACAAGGTCCAGCTGTCCCCAACTTGAGAGGGCTGAAGAAACTGTCCAAGCAGTTGGACGTAATCTCTGCAGAAGGAACCAAGAAAGCTCAACCCAGCACTGGGACCAGCAGAAGAAAAGTCAGCCGCCAGAGACTTACCATTTTTGGAAGCCCGAATCACCATCCTATTGCTAAGCATGAAAAATTCTCCACGATCTTCCAGCACATACAATTTTCTTTTAACATATATTACGTCCATTTAACTAGTCGAAACTGTCAAACGAGGTCACATTTTCAGCACTAGAGTGGGACGCTGCACTTTGCCCACGCCACTTTCAGAATTATTAATGAGTGAATAAACAGCTGCTTCCATTGAGGAGTATATGATTGGTTTTAAGAGCCAAGAGATACCAAAACCAAGCAAACAAACCATAAAAACCTATGTAAAAGTCAAAATAATTCAATTATGCCTGGTGCGCACGCACACACACACACACACACTTTCTAACACATGCATACACACACAGGACAATTTGACAAACAACTTATAAATAACATTGTATAAGGCACCAATGTCTTGTAAAACATTTCTGGTACAATGTTTTCCATCTTTCTCTAATAAGTCACCGAGATGCAAAACATTAAAAAAAAAATAACAAATCAATAAGCAGCAAAAAAATGGTGAAATAATGGAGCATTCAGGGCATGTTTCACGCCCAGTCTCTTCAAGCTCTAAACCAACCTGGTTTGTAGTCAAGGAATGGCTAATAAGAATAAGCATAACATACATTTCCTCAGATACACACATCCACAACAATGAGAGTCGGTGGTGCGGAACAAGAATACTTGCTCTCAAAAGACAAAGTTAAGCTCAATCAAGCGTGGTCACCAAATGGATGGGTGACTGTTACATGCTAGGTTTTGCGCCCACCTCAAGATTTCTCCAGAGTCAAACTGTGCACTCTACAGAAAAGTCCTTTGGATGAGACTATAAACTGAGGTCCCCCTGTGTGTATACACATGCAAAAAGATCACACTGATCTGTAATCAAGGAATGACCAGTAAGAATGAACAGCATAACATATATTTCCTCAGATACACGCATCCACAACAACAGAATTTCATGCCCAATCTCTTCAAACTCTAAACCAAACTGGACTGGTCTGTAATCAAGGAATGGCCAGTAAGAATGAACAACATAACATATATTTCCTCAGATACACGCATCCACAACAACAGAATTTCATGCCCAATCTCTTCAAACTCTAAACCAACCTGGACTGATCTGTAATCAAGGAATGGCCAGTAAGAATGAACAGCATATTTCTTCAGATACACGCATCCACAACAACAGAATTTCATGCCCAAACTCTTCAAGCTCTAAACCAACCTGGACTGATCTGTAATCATGGAATGGCTAACAAGAATGAAGAGGATAGCATACATTTTTTGAGATAAAATACCCACTACATCAATGCTTTTCCATACAGATGACACTCTCTACCCATCCTAAACATCAGGAAAGAAAAGTTCACAATGAAACAGTGAGTGTGTTCATGTTTTTTATATTGCGTTATAGTATTGCATTATTGTTACAATACACCACAGCATTATGTGAGGCGCTTTGAAGTATATGGATTTGCACCATACAAATACCATTTTAACTGACTGAAGCAGGCAACGTGATTGAAACAGGCAACCTAGCTTCACCCTGAAGACTCATTCAGCTCTGACTGAACGCCAATGTCCACCTATGCTCTTGGACTACTCAGGCAGAGAAGCCAGAATTTTTTAATTCCAGGTGTGTGAGTCAAAACAGTCCTTTGGGTGAGGCTATAAACTGAGGTCATCCATGTGCATATACGCATGCAAAAAGACCACATAATTTGCAAGTTAAAGGTCCTGTAGTCCATGTCAGAGTTCAAGGGATTATGGAAACCACAAATAGAATCTAGCACGTGTCAAAAGTGTCAGTCTTCAAAATGTTGACGTTGGACCTATAACAGTGAAGATGAAGAAGAAAACTATGCATAAACATGGGGTACAGGGAGGTAACTGCCATTCACTTTTTTCTTGAACACAGCTGTGGGTTTTTTGTGGTGGGTTTCTAACAGAGCAGTTTGACTAAAACTGTTCACATGTTATGAGATTTGACACAATGAGTAAACGAATGTGGCACACCATCAGGCAAATTCTTGAGAAAGTGTCTGCTGACAAGGACAGCGGTTACGGCCCAGAATCAGAATATTATGACCAAATTCAGGTTAAAAAACGTGCCTGAAACTAGTGAGAATGTCAGTTATGTGTTTTTGGACATACCCAGCCAGGCCATGGGTGCAGCACCCATGCGAAATTCTGAGCGGCACAGCAACAAGTGCAAACTCCAAGCACTGGTACCTCCAACCACTGCCATAACTGAATACACCATAGGTCTTGAAAACTGTCAGCTAACGGACAGTTTTTTGTTGGCAGAAAATTTGCACAAAAAAAAAAAAAATCCATGCTTTTGGAGATATCCAGCTAGGCCCCGAGTGCAGTGCCCATGCGGAAATCTGAGTGGAACAGCAACAGGTGCCCAGGTTGCCATCAGGCTGCACAGGTCTCAGTGCAAACTCCAAGCACAACCGGTTTATGACATCCTTCCTTCAACCACTGCCGTAACTGAATATGCCATAGGCCTTGAAAAACTGTCAGCTAAATCCTCCCCCCCCACCCCTTCCTCCACCATGCCTCCCACCCCCTTCTTCCAAGGATATACTAGAACAAAAGTTTGACAATTCATGCACTCATCAGCAACTCACTAACTGATCCCTGAAGCATGCAAATACACACAAATATACAGGCATACACACACAATTATCAGGTAGGAATTCTTTGGCACAGGTGTGGTAGATTTGAGTACATGCACACACACACACACACACATGCACGCAAACCAGGCAACAACAAAAATCCAACAACACCCACACACCCACACAAACCAGGCAACAACGAAAATATTCAGCAATCAAGAGGATTCTTGGTTACAATTGACCCGGATCATCTCCGTGACAATGTGCTCAATGTCATCCTCGCTGCCCAGGTCAACATCGGGCACAATGAAGGACAGGAGCTTGTGCACGTTGTGCTGCAGGCTGTGGAAGCGCTGCGTCAGCAGTTTGTATTTGTGCCGCAGGTGGCCTAGTCTGGTGTCCTCCTCTTCCTTCACCTTCACGTCATCGGCACCGTCCCCGGCATTCCCTGACCCAGCCTCTACGCCCTCCCTTTTGCCGTTCTGCTGCATCTGTCTGTCGAGTTCACTGACGTCAGGTTTCACATCCCGACTTCGCTCGGTGGAGAGGGGGGAGGGGGTGGCCTCGCCGGCGCCTCCCTCCTCCTCCGTTGTCAGGTCTATCACCCTGGCTTCTGCTGCCTTGGCCGCTCTCTGAGACCTTCGCCTGCCGCCACTTCTTGGGGTAGAGGTGTGCTTGGGCCCATTGCTGCCTGCCACAGGCATGCTAAGGGTGGGGTCGGCGGGAGTTGGCGCCTCGCTTGCAGAAGGGTCAGGAGCTTCCACTTCTTCCACAGCAGCTGGCAGTTCCGAGTCAACAGCAGGCACTTCACCAGCATCGTCTGAAACGTTCACAGCATTGCTTGACTGGTGTCATTTACTGCGTGTCCCACGCAAGCCAATCATTCAACTTAGTCTTGTTCAATCACTTTCTTTCATGCATGCTTTCTCAGTTATGTGACTGGTGTCATTTACTATCTGTCCCATGCAAGCCAATCATTCAACTCAGTCGTGTTCACTCACTCTCTCTCGTGCACGCTTTCTCAGTTATGCATGCTGCAATCGTGTATGTAAACTGCACATTAGGATCATGCCATGGTGCTGTAAAAAAGAGAGTTAGAGACAGACTGTTAATTAAAACAGATTAAAGGTTCCATTTAAAGGGCAACAAAGGTTGTTCAGCACCCCCCCCTTTTTATTTTTTATTTACAGAATTAACGGGATCACTATAGTTTTATTGGGGAAAAAAAAACCCACGTAACTTTAGTTTTTAAACACCCAAACCACGTCAGTACTGATGTCTTATCTTCACACAAATGAAAACTTAACCCACCCTCTGCATCACACATCTTCCACAACACACAAAAAAAGGGTAAAATACAAACGAACCAAAAGTTCAAAATTCAAAGGCAACATTACCTTCCATAGTGTCCGGCTCTGCTTCCTCTTCTTCGTCCGTGTCTGCTCTCTCGATGGTCATCATGTCTCCCTGCTCTGTGGTGATGTTCATGATCTTCTTACCACCGCCTCCGCTGCCGCTAGACAACCTGCGCCTCTTACCTCCGGGCTTGCCACTAGCAACAAAAGGGCATCACACCATCACAGCCCCCTCCAGGAACTTTTTTCTTTCTAGCTTTATTATTTGATGAACAGTGTGTGTGTGTGTGTGTGTGTGTGTGCACGCATGCATGCGTGTGTGCATGCGTATGTGTGTGTGTGCATTCGTGCATGTGCCTGTTTGTGTGTGTAGTCGCACGCGCGTGGGATAGTGTATGTGTGTTGAAGTGTGACTATAGTAGTAGTGAAAGCTTAAGCTAATCTATGAGTCATGTATCAGTGTGGGTATGTGTCCATGTACATTGATCTGTTTTTTTAACTATCTGGCATATTTCTCTTGTTGATATATAATGTGTGTGGAAGCTAAAAACATTTATTTTGTCTCCCCTTGTTGAAAGGGCTATTTTAAGCCAAAGACGATAAACCATCAAAGTGTCAAAAGCCCCCTGCACGGTGACTGCTCAAGGACCTGTAATTCTCAACACTACCACTCAAGGACCTGCACTTCTTAGCACTACCACCCAAGGACCAGCACTTCTTAAGACTACTGCTTGAGGACATGCACTTAAGACTTCTACTCAAGAACCTGCACTTCTAAACCTACCACTCAAGGACTTGCACTTCTTAACACTGCTACTCAAAGACCTGCACTTCTTAACCCAATCACTCAAGGACTTGCACTTCTTAACACTACTACTCAAGGACCTGCATTTCTTAACACTACCACCCAAGGACCTGCACTTCTTAACCCTATCACTCAAGGACTTGCACTTCTTAACGCTGCTACTCAAGGACCTGCATTTCTTAACACTACCACCCAAGGACTTGCACTTCTTAGGACTACTTGAGGACCTGCACTTCTTAAGACTACCACTCAAGGACCTGCACTCTAACACTAACACTCAAGGACTTGCAGTTCTCAACAGTACTACTCAAGGACCTTCCCTATAAAAAAAAAAATCCGGAGAAAGTTTGATTGTAACACAGAATGTGGCTAATTCACTGAAACTGCTACTCTGTCCACTGAATTATATAAACACAGGGTTTCACCCATGAAAAAAATGCCACATCACTGTACGCACAAAATATGAGGCAATTACCTACCTTGTCGAGGACACAGGACTGTCATCTGTTAAAGCAGACGCCACTTCCAGCAGTTCCTGCAGCACACAAACCCAATACAACTGATCAGTGTCCTAAGTCTGGGAAGTGTGCCATGGTTAGTCAGTTGATCATAACGACTTCCCAGTCCGCTGCGTGAGTTATATTGAGGCCAAACGTGATGCAGAATGGAATGAAAAACAAAATCAACGTAAAACGCAACTTAAAAAATCAGTTTACAAAACAGAAACAATGCCTCAAAGGCAGTAACAATTTTAAGTACAATGAATGTGTTTTAGGGGTTCTACAGGCACTGCATCACCATCATCATCATCACCATTATCACCATCGTCGCTACAAGCTGTACAGGTTGTACTCTCATCCCCCCACAGAAATGTTGTATGCTTGTGAAAACCTGGCACCTCCTGACAGAACTACTTCATAATGCTTACCCGATACTCTAAAACTGGCTCAACTCATCCTGCACATCAAATACAACCTTCAATACTTTGTTGTGATGCCACGCTGGTTTTTGCATGCTCCTTGCTGTTAAATGAGGTAGAGAGGCAACGTAAGTAACTTGTTGTTTTATTATTTTTATACCCAGTCAACCAGGACAGTTATACGAGGGCAAATAAAAACAGCAACAACAACCACAACCACAAAAACGAGGTGCAGAATTATTTTTATACCCAGTCAACCAGGATGGCTATACGAGGGCAAATAAAAAAGGTAACAACCGCAACAACAACAACAACAACAACAAAAAAGACAAGGCGTAGAATGTCCCCAGCGAGCTCCAGCTACTCACAGACGAGGTGGTGGTGGAGGTCTGCAGGTTGTGAGCAGCCACCACCAGGGAGTTGTGCTGGTCCTCAATCTGCTTCTTCTGGTTCTGAATCTTCAGGATCAGGCGCTTGTGGGACTCCTCCCGCTTCTTGGCCTCCAGCAGAGCGCGCTGCAGGTTGGCGATGTCCTGCTGACTCTGGTGGGTGCTGCTCACCTGCCAGCAAGCAGCCTGTGGTACAGCCAGAAATTTGCGCACACAGCACAAAATGTTATGCTTACTTAGTAGTTAGTTAGTTAGCCAGTTAACTGGATTTTAACATCCTGTCAACCGCACAGGGTCACTTCAGGACGATTAAAACTCTGTCAAAAGCGAATGCACATTCCGAAACTCTTCTGATAGTATATATATATAGCCTTTCTCGAGGAGGGCTCTGTACCATAAGCGCCAAGACTCAGAGGAGTGCTGCTGTACCTCATTCTGCTGTTGCTGTCTCTGGGCCTCCAGCAGGGCAGCCTCCCGAGCCTTCAGCTCCGCCTCCTTCTTTGCGATCTCCACCTGTTGAAGGGCAAACACTGGATGACACTTCAGCTGCCACTGACACTTCCTGCCTCTTTTTTCCCCCTCATCCCCCTCCCTGCATCCTTTTCCCAGTCCCCACAGTCCCCTCCCTACATCCCTTTCCTTACTCCCCCCTCCCTAATCCCTTTCCCCACAGTCCCCTCCCTGCATCCCTTTCCCCACAGTCCCCTCCCTACATCCCTTTCCTTACTCCCCCCCTCCCTAATCCCTTTCCCCACAGTCCCCTCCCTGCACCCCTTTTCCCCACAGTCCCCTCCCTACATCCTTTCCTTACACCCCCCTCCCTAATCCCTTTCCCCACAGTCCCCTCCTACATCCCTTTCCTTACACACCCCCCCCATCCCTCCCCACCCCACTCCCTTCCCCACAGTCCCCTCCCTACATCCCTTTCCCCACAGTCCCCTGCCCTCCCCCTCCCAACTCCTTTAACCAACCCCCCCCCCCCCCCCTCATCCCTTTCCCCACAGCCCCCTGCCCTTTCCCCAGTTCCCACCCCTCATCATCCTCACCCCTTTTTGCACCATCCTTTCCAAGCACAATAAGAAATGTAGCAATCCACATGGTGTTAAACTGCATTAGTCAAGTGGACACAGACGCTGACAGTTCTTACTTCAGTGGCAAAACACTGGCAGGTGTATTTTGTGTTTATTAGTAGCACATTGTAGGCCAAAATTTAAGGTACAGTCACTTCAAAGTATAGGCAAGTGATTTTTTTTATTTTGGGGGGAAGTATTATGGACACATCAAAACACCTGTTAATCATACTAGATAAATGATTTCTTTTACCAGTTTTAGTTCGCAGAGACGCAGTAAATCTTCAACAGTTATGATACACTTAAAAAGCAAAAAGAAAACATGCTTCATTAACACTCTGTCCAAGAGCAAAAAGACAGTCCTCGTGAGCACTATTTCTTCAACGAACGACATGCAAAAGGCAAAATCTTACCTGCTTTTGTCGCTTCCTCTCCTCCCTAAGAAAAAAAGACAAAAGCACAATACCTTCAGCACCTTAAAAACTGATCATTATCTCTGACCTTTCAGTGCAAACCATCAACAACTGTCTTCTGGAAGAGTAAAACATTGACATTTTTTGCAGCATGTAATATTACAACACTTTGATTACAACTGGCTAATTCAAGCATAGATGACCAAACTGCAAAGTTGGAGAACCACAGCCAAGATGCTGCACTGGGAAGAGTTCTAAAATGAATGTATATTGGTCTTACACATTGTTGCTTGTTTTTTCTCAGCTCACACACCAAACCCACAGTCACTATGTACCTTACAAAAACATAGCATTAAATATTAACTAGCAAGTTACAAAACTATTGACTTACTGCTTCTTTTTGAAAGTCTTTTCATAGGTTGGTCGCTGGACAGCCTCGTCTTCGTCCTCTGGTTCCTCACTAATGTCACAGCGACTGTCAACACAATGAATCACATGCAACAGCTAACAGTACCTGCGAGTTGTGGAATTAACAAGAAATGTGAAAAGGAGGGGGAAATGTGAGTGTGACCCAGAATCAAAACACGTACATTCTAGTCAACAAATGAACTGCAGCCAGTGTTCCAAATTTGATGGCAAAGCAAAACTTTCTTTTACATGCAGTATATATGCATCTTTAACCATTTATCTTTTACTAATCACATATTCGTGCCAGCACCACAGTTTTGAAAAGCAGACTGCATCACCAAGAATTCTGAAAAACAGCACTCATCCTTCTTTTACAACTATGTACAAACTGTTATCAATAAACAGACATACTGGATTAACTCTTTCATCCCTGTTTTGTATTTGGCATTACTTCCCCTTATTCCTATGTTCCTATGTACATAACAGTCCTTTCATTCCTGGGTTTTCATAAGGAAAAAATGTATGAAAGAGGGTATGTGGGTTTGAGTCATCTGTGTCTGCAAGCTCTTAGTAAAACCATGGCAACCTATATATCGCTGTGTAGGTAAATGAAGTCAGAAGGCAATGGTCACACTTTCAGAGTCACTGTCACCAGGAGGGTGACACACAGGTGCAAATAAAGGTGACACATACCTTTTTTAAGACAAACAGATGAAACCAACGTTTTGCAGGCCCACAGAACATGCCAAGAGAAATGGAACATGCTCCCTACTTACAGTCTGATGTCCCAGATAACATCCACATAGAAACTGTCTCCAGAAATTCTGTTTGTCACATTGTCTGTGTCCTTGAAATGGTGATGAAAAGGTGACGGTTTGCACAAGAGTAGGAAGTATGAGTTCACAGTGTGATTGTTTCATTTTAGTGTAATCCATGCGCTGTCTCTATCATATATATATATATACACAATGTTTGCACCTAACTCTGTACAACTATATTTACTATGTCTATGTACACATCTGCACTGGACATCAGAGGTATGTCTCGTGTCACAGCAGTGTCCCCACCTGTCCACTCAAAACGTGGCTGAGTAAAACACAATGGCAGGTTTTCATCATCCAATTCATCACCACTCTCACTATCCTCTTCTGTCAGTTCAAACAGATCAAAATCATTTTCACCCAGATTGTCATAAACATCATCGTCAGAGAACTGATCACTGTCATTGTACTCATCCGCCGCCATCTTTCCAACTGTACAGAATAACCTAACCCCATCCCTAGAAATGGACAAATTTTGTGCACTGGACACTTTCCCACACTCTGGCAGTGGCCAGGCACGGCTAATCAAAGCATTGTGCGGCTTATCAAAACATTCCTCAGGTCCCGTTACACTGGCCGGGGGAACTACGTGCTGACCATGTGACAGATAGGCGCGGATTTCAAAGGCAGAACCGTTGCAGCGGCCGGCCGGAAGGAAGTGAGTGTTTATGCCTGCCCCTCTCTAGCCTTCTCAGGAATGAAGGGAAAGGTTCTCTCAACTGCTGTAGCGGTTTTTGGGGATGAAAGAGTTAAGGGGGAAAAAAGTATTTCTGTCAGAATCAGTTCAGACAGGAACAGTTAATTTGCCAGGCAGCTACTGCAGTAATGGCAAAAACTTCCAACACTTGAACAAAAAATGTCCCAAGACTTATTCTGGAATGACTCAAATACACAATAAAACCCAAGCTGCGACTAAAGCCCATACACAGCTTGCGCTCAGTGTGTGTGTCATTGGCAAACTGTAAACAGGCTTTTCAGCTTCAACTGGCACAAGCGTACAAATATAATTATGATGAACAACAATGAAAACTGTTACTCTTCCTTCATAATAAATGACAAACAACTGGGTGCTTTTTTCTCTCCCCCAACAAGCAAAGATGAAGGCTGTTGATAAAAATAAAAATAAATTATACAACTGACTTGTGCGTGGGGTCCGGGTTCATGTGACAGAACCACTGGTTGGGTAGCTGGGACGCACGTGCCGAGTCGGGCAGGCGGCGCCACTTCAGGCAGCGTTCGCACTGCGCCCACAGCCAGTCCGGCATTTGGCTGAAACGGAGCACAGCAAATGGTAAGCCTCTTCATACATGCATGTACAGTAGACACTCTTCCCATAAGCCTCTTCATACATGCATGTACAGTAGACACTCCTCCCATCAGCCTCTTCATACATGCATGTACAGTACACTCCTCCCATCAGCCTCTTAATACATGCATGTACAGTAGACACTCCTCCCATAAGCCTCTTCATACATGCATGTACAGTACACTCCTCCCATCAGCCTCTTAATACATGCATGTACAGTAGACACTCCTCCCATCAGCCTCTTCATACATGCATGTACAGTAGACACTCCTCCCATCAGCCTCTTCATACATGCATGTACAGTAGACACTCCTCCCATAAGCCTCTTCATACATGCATGTACAGTAGACACTCCTCCCATAAGCCTCTTCATACATGCATGTACAGTACACTCCTCCCATCAGCCTCTTAATACATGCATGTACAGTAGACACTCCTCCCATAAGCCTCTTCATACATGCATGTACAGTAGACACTCCTCCCATCAGCCTCTTAATACATGCATGTACAGTAGACACTCCTCCCATCAGCCTCTTCATACATGCATGTACAGTAGACACTCCTCCCATCAGCCTCTTAATACATGCATGTACAGTAGACACTCCTCCCATCAGCCTCTTCATACATGCATGTACAGTAGACGCTCCTCCCATCAGAGCAGGAGGGGGAAAGGGCGGGGGTGGGAATATCAGAATAACTTCTTCCTGACAGAAATTTGTACCAAGAGAACTTAAATTACACGGAAAAGTGGATGAAGCGGGTTTGAAGATTACTTGTTCTAACTCAGAACATGTGCAGAAAACATAAACACACACACACACACACACACACACACACACACACACACACACACACACAACACACACACACAGTTTTATTTGCGAAAAGTAACACTTACTGAAAACAAACCTAAACATGGTTAACACACACTCAAACAAAACCCATTTTATCAGCAAGCAATGCTTCCTAAAAGCAGACCTATAAATGGTTCACACACACACACACACACACACACACACACACACACACACACACACACACACACACACACACACCTACAATGACAAGAGAAACACTCACAAGAAAAATAAACCCAAGACTGATTTGTAACATTACTAATCAAACTTGAAAACCATCAAATCCCCCTGTAACACACTGTCACTGAAGGATTCTGCAAACATCTGTATGCTCTATAAGGCCCAATTTCAGACTGAATGTTTCCACATCCTATCTATGCTTGAACTGGTGAATAATGCAGGGTTTATGTTAATCAGTAATTTCCAGTATCTTACCGGTTAAGATCAGCGTATACTCAAAAAGAAATCCACAATCGGTCAGATGTACTGGTTGTTATCTTGCTTCACCAGATCAAAAACAAAAACAAAAAAAGCACACACAGAGAGGGTATGTGTGTGCATGTGCATGTGTGTGCGTGTGTGTGTGTGCGTGCGTGTGTTTGTGTATTCTAGACAGGGAAAGAAAAATGGTGTCAGCTAGTAGAGCTCTGGTAGCAGCATAGACGGCCGCATGTCTGACCGGTTACAGTAACTGTCTGACCCGTTTAAGTGAACCACTTTCACCTCACAGATGTCACACCGGTTGCATCATCACTGGAATGCCATGTGCACAAACCTGGGAGTGGGTGCCACCACACCTGCCTGCCCGTTCTTCTTCTCGTTCCAGTAGTCATTCAGCTTGAGGCCGATTGCTGACATAATGGCACTGCACACACACACACACACATTACAGAGGTCCACATTATCTGTGTAATGTAATGTCCCAGGCCTTGATTCCTGCTCTGATTCAACCCTGGAATTGAACTGAAGCTGCTGAGACATGTATTACAGTAACAACAACAAAAACAGGGGCAGTGTAATAACCACACATTACCCCCCAAGAAACATATACGCGCATGAATATTACCCTGCATTCAAACAGGACAAAAAGGACAAATAAACTACAGGCATGGGAATTCACCAAAGTAAAAACTTTCAACAGCAAAAACAAATGTGCATGATGAGTATCACTTCTGTTCATGGCAACAGTCAACTTGCAATGACAAACTGGGGGAAAAATGGTGCTGATGTTTAAGCCAAACAGTTATCTGAAGCAGTGACATAAATGTCCCATATGAGAATCTGAGCTAACTGAAAACATTCCCCTGGAAAACAAAACATTTTGATTGTTTGTTCCCCCCCCCCCCCACTGGAAACTCACACAATTCCCATGCCTGATTTCGTGTTGAAATACTGCTGAATGGCAGCAGACCTGACTCCCCCACACTCTGTGTGTGTGTGTGTTTGTGTTGTGCTGTATTTTTGCGTGCATGCGCAGGTGTGTTGTGTGTGTGTGTGCATGTGTGCATGGGTGTGTTGTGTTGTGTGTGTGTGATGAAATTAGCATATGTATATATATATATCCTTATGTCTTTGTAAGCACTCTGGGATCTTACACGATGGGGTGGGACCAATGATCTTTTATGATTATTATTATTATTACTCCCCTTCAAGTGTAGAGTACAGGTGTACACTTACTTGTACTTCTCGTCTTTCTCAAAGTCCTGCTTGTTGTGAATGGGCTTGAGAAAGTCCACCTGCACCACGCCCACCACGCCCATCCCCAAGTCGTTGGGCTGAAAGTGAAAGTGAAAGTAGACAAGATCACTCTCATCTGTCCTGGGTACCAGACAGCACGTGTTTTTGCCCCTGCACATTTCACTGGAGGCCAAAATCTATGACACAGCTTTACTGATGCCAAGTGATAGGCAGTTTTCTCTGGGATTTTCTCTTTCTCTGACATTTGTGATAAAAAAAAAATTGAAAAAAAAAATGAAAAAGGTATTCTTTAAAGTAACCATGCACAAAACCAGACAAATAGGTTTTTATTACTATAATTTCTTCATTCAGGACTGATATAATACCTAGAGAAAAGACAGTGATAAGAAACTGGTTTTTTATATATCACTTTCAGGTGTGCGCCATGCTAATGCTGGAAAGCTTCTTCTTTTTTCTCTCAATGTTTCTGGCTGTATTCGCCTGTTAACATATTAATAAAAGTGTCCACTATTGATTGATTTCCTTAAGTCCCCAAGGGATAATCAGGTCCAGTCTGACTTCTGTTCTTACCACCACATACTAAAATCTGCGATGTATTTATATTCTACACAACATCACAGCTGGCCTGCAAATGATGCAGCGGCTAAAGCTTTTCTTACATCCCCTTCCAGCCACTGCCTCTCAACCTGTATTTCACTTTTACCACCACATATTAAAATATGTAGTGTATTTATATCATACGCAACTTCACAGCTGGCCAGTGCTACTCACCTGCTTCTGGTAGCCAAGCTTTTCATATGGCTTGATCAGACGATTACGGTTGTAAAACATTACGCCATAGTCTTCTTTCAGGGGAACCTTTGTGGAGAACCCAAAGGTAATGCGCAGTGGCCGACTCTGTCGAACAAAATTGAGGGGAAGGGGGAAGGGGGGGGGGGGGCAGGATAATTTGCATGTACAAGCATAATCAATGTAGATCACACGTGAATGCACTAAAATCCTTCACAAATCATGAAAGCCACCCATGAAAGACTACAGCCACGAAGGACCACACCCACACACAAAACACACCCATGAAAGACTACAGCCACGAAGGACCACACCCACACACAAAACACACCCATGAAAGACTACAGCCACGAAGGACCACACCCACACACAAAACACACCCATGAAAGACTACAGCCACGAAGGACCACACCCACACACAAAACACACCCATGAAAGACTACAGCCACGAAGGACCACACCCACACACAAAACACACCCATGAAAGGCTGCAGTCTAAAGGCCACACCCAGATATGAGACATTTTATTGCCCAGTCAACCGTAACAGCTACATGAGGGCAAAACCACACTCACTTAGCCACAAGAGGAGCGCTCCCCTGTCATAACAATGTGCGTGATGCTTTCGCTTCAGCGTTTACTTGCAATGGTGAATATCTACTTACTTTTCCAGGGCAGCTGAGAATCTTTTCTTTTTTTTAAAATTGCTTTCTACTACTCTTTAAAAAAAAAAAAAAATCTTTCAAACAGCCCAGGAATCTTTTACACACATGACCAGAAGCACACATGACCTACATGCTTCTCATCCCTATCCAGTGGACTGGACATTACCTGGTTTCCCTGCCCAACTAGGAATCCAAACACCTGCATAAAAACCTCTAAACCACTTTGCCCTCCCCCCCCCCCCCCCCTTCCAGCTGTGTGATAGCAGGTCTAATTCCTTCTCCTCTCCCCCCTTGTCCACCTCTTTCCATCATACCTAAACACAACACAACACGCCCACACGCATGCACACAGACACACATGTACACATACACCCACACCCATGCATACACACACAAACCCACCATGACACACACACAAACCCATGTATGTGCACACACAAACCCATGCACACACTGACACATGCACACACCCATGGTCACACCAACGCACACACACAAACACATTCATGTGCACACACCCCCACATGCACATACACCCATACAAACACATGTACACACACACACACACACACACACACACACACACACACACACACACACACACACACACACACATCCACAGAGACATCCACTGACATATGCTGAGTGCTCACCAGCCATGTGGGCTTGTAGACATCAATCTCAGTGCTGGAAAGTGATTTGGAGATCAGCTGCGTTTGCACTTTGACGCCACGGATGTAGATCTTCATGCGCGGCCGCAGGAACAGTATGCCACAGTACACCTAGGAACACACACAGGCTAATGGCACACCATTCAGAACAAAAGATGTTTACAAGACAGATACCCTAACTGTTGTTGTTGTTGTCTGGGGGGGGGGGGGGGGGGGGATGTTGTTTTTTAAGGAAGAAAAAACACACACAACCTGGCAGTCAAATCTCAGTTCAAAGAAAATCTAAGGTTGAAATCTTTTCCTGAGCTATGAGGGCCCATCAGGACAGTGCCTGATCCTGTTAGCAGCAGTGGACAAAAGCCACAGGCCTCCTGAATATGCAGCCACTGTACTGCAGGTAAACGTCCTCCACAAAGTTGAGCACAGTAACACCTTTTGTGGCACAGTGGTTGGGACCCTCAACATCACTTCTAGCAAAAAAAGTGTTACAAAAAGAACTTACAAGGATACCGAAAAAAGGGAGAAAAAAGAAGTAATGTACGCATTTTTGTCTCTCTTTGCTGTGAGCACATTTTATCTCCAAGGGATTTATCTTGCAGATGGCTACATTGCTCTTATTACAGCTGAAGAAAGTGTACAGGCTACAGTATTGATCTTTTTTATCAGTTTGGCTCAGGCAGAATTTCATCTAAAACTACCTAAAGGGGTTTGTGTCAGGAGAGCTCCCCCTGTAGTCATTTATAAAGCTGGGTAAACACAGAGGGAGAAGAATTTTAACCCAGCATCATACCAACAGCAACGTATCCACCAACTTCCTTGAGTGCAGGGTTAAACCCTACCTGTATCTGTATCATGCCAACAGTCAAACCATTACGCTACTGGTACCTCATTCAAACCAAACACCTACAAACACAAACTCAAAACGGACTCTATTAACGCAAAACATGGGCGTCAAACCATTACACTACTGGTGCCTCATTCAAACTAACCAAACACCTACAAACGCAAACTCAAAACAGACTCAGTTAACACAAAACATGGGCCTGAGTGAAAAAACTAAAAAACTAAAACCCAATTGTAGCTCCAGTTACTACTCACCCTGAGAGAGCGCAGGTACTCCGAAGACTCCACCTGGCTCGTGCGGTGGTAGACAGACGTCAGGTCCACCTCATGAGCCTCAGGGTTGCGGATGTCCTTGCTGTCGCTCTCAAAGTCCAGCTCCAGCTTCCCGCCCCGATGCCTGAAGTCACAGTTATTGGGACAGTCACTCAGGCAAGGTCAGCATCATGCGCTGCCATGCTCCAAAACATGGCACAAAGGAGGACAAGAAAGAACAGGATGAAGAGAAGAAAGAGGACGAGGAGAAGGAAGAGAAGGAGGAAGAAGAGAAGGCAGAAGAGAAGGCAGAAGAGAAGGAAGAAAAGAAGAGAAAGAAGAGGCAAAGGGAGAGAAGGAAGAGGAGGAAGAAGAGAAGGAAGAAGGGGAGGAAGAGAAAGAAGAGGAGGAAGAGAAAGGAGGAAGAAAAATAAGAGGAGGAAGAGAAGGAGGGGGTGAAGGAAGAGGAGGAAGAGAAGGAGGAAGAAAAATAACAGGAGGAAAAGAAGAGGAGGAGGAGGAAGAAAAGGAAGAGGAGGAAGAGAAAGAGCAGGAGGAAGAGGCGAAAGAAGAGGAGGGGAAGGAGAGGAAGAAAGAGGGGGGAGCCAAGCTTAGTGCAGAAAAAAGTTTAATGCAGGAAAGATTAAGGAGTAAGTAAGTTGGTGTTTTACGCCCAGTCAACTGGTGCAGTAAAATCAGGGCGAGAAAGATTAAGGACAGGAAGACAAAGGACAGAGACAGCTGACAATGCAGGAACAATTAAGGACAGGAAGACAAAGGACAGAGACAGGTTGACAATGCAGGAAAGATTAAGGACAGGAAGACAAAGGACAGAGACAGAGGCTGACAATGCAGGAAAGATTAAGGACAGGAAGACAAAGGACAGAGACAGAGGCTGACAATGCAGGACAGATTAAGGACAGGAAGACAAAGGACAGAGACAGAGGCTGACAATGCAGGACAGATTAAGGACAGGAAGACAAAGGACAGAGACAGAGGCTGACAATGCAGGACAGATTAAGGACAGGAAGACAAAGGACAGAGACAGAGGCTGACAATGCAGGACAGATTAAGGACAGGAAGACAAAGGACAGAGACAGAGGCTGACAAGGAAGGAAAGATTAAGGACAGGAAGACAAAGGACAGAGACAGAGGCTGACAATGCAGGAAACATTAAGGACAAGAAGACAAAGGACAGGAGGCAGCAGTACCTCCTGAGGTTAAAGAGCACAATCTTGGTGCCTGTTCCTGGACGGGTCTTGAAGAGGGTCTTCAATTCCGCCTTCAGGTCCTGTTCTGTCCGGAAGGGCGAGTACTTTAGAACAGCTTCCAGATTGTTGCGAGATTCCTGGGACTTGAATCGTTCTAGTATTTGTGTTAAGGTCGATTCAACAACAACAAAAAGTCGCAGCTTGCTGTCACAGAGGGCTCACGAGCAAAAGTAAATCCATTGTTCATAAATTGTGCAGGTCCATATCGCAGACATGCACAGTGCATAATGAAGATCAAAATGTTTCTGTTATGAACTACATGTCCAGCCAACATATCTACAAAATCTGGCAACACAGTAAAAAAAACAAGTTTACATAAAAATATACAAATTCCATCAAACAACAATTAATATCAGAGCATGACAAACTGCTGATTGTACTTTTGTAGCCTGTCAGTAGATCTCTACCAGTGCCACCTCAGTTAGTGATACACTTGACAACAATTAATATCACAGCATGACATTTCCAAGCTGTAGGTGCTGACTGTAAAAAGTGTAAGTAGATCTCCACCAATGCCACCTCAGTTCCTGGTACATTTCCAAGCAAACCTCAGTTAGTGGTACATTTCCAAGCAAACTGCCATCATTTAGAAACACAATCCGCACCCTGCTAATGCTACTGCTATGGAGAAGGGTTGGGAAAGCCAAACTGCATGCCGTCTATTAGTAACATGTTTGAATTGTTCAGCACTTTTGGGTCAAGACTCAGGTGTAGGTGCTTTAAAAAATTACGTTATTATTATCGTTATTACATAAGGATGTCGTGAGGATTCCCCCACCTGTCGTTGTCCCCTACATCTTTACACATGCCAGTGTACAACACAACCTCACATGGTAATTCACTTGGCAAGGATATGGTGAGGTAGACGGTACTCAATCATGGGAACAAAGACGCAGTCAGCACCGATCGATTCCAGGTAGGTCTGAGACAGGAAGCCGACGCTGGCGCCCGTCTTACACACTGTAAACACAACTGCATCTTTTCCCAGCCGCATAGATCCTGATTTAAATCCATTGCCGTAATGGCCAATGGGAAGGTGATCGGTGTTTTCAAATGCATCCTTTTCACAATAGCCAAAGCTGAAACAGAACAGAGAACATAGTCAGTTGCTAGACGTCAGCCCAGAACACCTAACTTTCAAATTCCTCTGGAAGCCATAATGATGTCAGGATAAAACTCCATGCCACCTCATCCCGAGATGACCCTGCTACTTGATGGAACATTAAAATACAAGAACTAACTTGAAGAGACAGCTGTTTCAGTCCCATTTAGACTTGAAGGGACGGCTGTTTCAGTCCCATTTAGACTTGAAGGGACAGCTGTTTCAGTCCCATTTAGACTTGAAGGGACAGCTGTTTCAGTCCCATTTAGACTTGAAGGGACAGCTGTTTCAGTTTCATTTAGACTTGAAGGGACAGCTGTTTTAGTCCCATTTAGACCTGAAGGGACAGCTGTTTCAGTCCCATTAAGACTTGAAGGGACAGCTGTTTCAGTCCCACTTAAGACTTGAAGAGACAGCTGCTTCAGTCCCACTCAGACTTGAAGGAGAGCCTGTTTTGAAGTGCACATGGGTGGGTAGGCAGCCTTTGAACCAAGGCTTTAAGTTATTAATGTTAAGAGACTACTCTCTGGAGAGACTTATTTTAAAGTGCACATGAGTGGGTTTTCGGCATTTGAACCAAGGCTTTAAGTTATTAACAAACCACTCCTCTCTGGAGAGCTATATCTTTTCCCTAAACACTCTTTAAGCTTAATAATCTGTCTCAGAAACCAAACCAGCAGCAACAGCATTGCTCCAACACTGCTTGTCCCAACACTACTCTGCCCAGCCACATCCAGGGTTAACACCACTTATGACCTTATTATGGCTCTGCCACCAGCGGTCCATAAGGATTACCATCCAGAGAAGATCCTCCAGTGCCACTGAGTCACTTTGGAGGTGATCACTATTCAGATCAGTGATGCCTTTCCATGACACCATCTGCTGCATTCCCTACTGACAAGTACCATGAAACTCAGCAATCTCAGTCACGGAGCCAAAGCATGTGATCATTCCGGCCAGAATGCAGACCTCTGTGAGTTGCCAATCTGCCGATCTGAAGCACTGGCCACTACATTGCAGCAGCTGCATAAGTTTCTATTTGACTTTGCCCAGTCTGATTGTTTACTGTTTGGTGTTTTCTCCCTCCATAGGATTTTTTTGTTTTTGTTTTATTCACTTGCAGCTGGCTCAGTCACAAAACTGGTGGTGGTGAGGTTTTAGCAACAGTAACATTGTTTCAGTAACTGACAAATATCATCCACAAAGATACATTTTCTGCAGACCTTTTACCTGAGCATTTTGAGGTGTTCAACGCCTGGAACGCTAACTGATAAATCATCAAGAAAAAAAATGTTTTAATAATTAACACTTTCTGCATACCTGAGCATTTTGAGGAGGTGCTCAAAGTCCATGCCTGATCCATTATCTTGGAACACTAAGCAAGGCTTGCCGTGAATGACACACTTGTCAATCCGCAATTCACTTGCTGCC
Organism: Alviniconcha marisindica; assembly: GCA_018857735.1. Classification (NCBI taxonomy): domain Eukaryota; kingdom Metazoa; phylum Mollusca; class Gastropoda; family Provannidae; genus Alviniconcha; species Alviniconcha marisindica. The sequence goes on along the minus strand of JABMCL010000011.1, from coordinate 624,479 downwards.
ACATCTGGGTCATACGCATTATCTGCACACAAAAGACAGGGAGGTTTGAAACCAAAGGCAAAGCCTACTTCAGTATGTGTGTGTGTGTGTGTGTTGTTTAACTAGTAATACCAATGGTATTAAGATAGGTGGAATTGGAAAATGGTTTTTAACACCCTGTCAACCGTGAGATCTGATGGGTGGTCTTTCTGTTAAAAAATACACACTCATAGTCATAGTCATACTGAGTCAGTGAGTGATATGGTTTTTACTGATTCAACTTATATAACAGTTTAAAACACATCTTTATTTTTATTTTCTTCTTAAACTTACTGAGTACTATAATACAGTATTAGACTATTAGTATTACAAACACAATCATCACCTAAAAGCGAAACAGATTCTGTTTCGACAATAAAAAAATATTTATATATATATATATATATCGTATATATATATATATATATATATATATATATATATATATATATATATATATGGCAACAACAAAAATTTGTTGTTGTTTTTAAAGATGAACGAAAAACGTTTTCCCCAGACTGCAGAGTAACTGTATTTTAATGAGTTAATCATGTACATTAAAAGTTGTTAAACATGTTTCATTAATTTATAATAAATATAAAATTATAATGTATCACTATCAGATTCAGTATGATCACATCATATAACAATTGTAACAAACACTGCTGGCACAGCTTAGGTAGTTTCTACCTCATACTTCTATAGCATAAATAATAAAGACCATGATATAAAAAAGAAGAAGTTATATTTAAAATGTAAACGGGTTGAACACCCTGACAAAATCACAAGTGCAACCATATGACCTACCAATAAGTTCTGCAACTGCTGAAAATGGCCAAGTATGTGAGGTTGCATTTGAATGCAAGAACTTGGGTGAAATCTGGTGAAGAAGAAGAAAAGAAGAAAAAAATCAATATATATAAACACTGTCAGTGTCAATAACACTGGAGAGGCGAACAAATTCTAATACCAGAATAGAGTTGCACAGGAAAAAAGTATAAACTCCATGATGATTCAAAATAAGTATGTAGATTAAACAGTAAACTACTACTACTAGTACTAGTCTACTACTGTACTACTACTAGTACTACTGTAACAATACTAGAGGATACACTCTGAATCTGATACAGACATAATATGATATAGTTACACAGGGATCACACTAGGATTTTTGGAACCATGTACAGCATATATATGCAAACAATGAAACATATATCCTCTCCCCCCACCCCACCCCCAAAAATACAACAAGATATACAGGTAAATAATTTTTGTGTCCATGTAAAATGTAGAAAGCTGGACTTGCAGCACCATGTTATTGTAAGTCAGCTGTATGGTCAAACAGCAAGATCTGGGGAGCAGGGATAGCTCAGTGGTTGAGCACTGGACTCACAATCAAATTCAAAAGGTCTTGGATTGGATTTGGAGTTCCAGCTGCATAATTTTCTTCTCTTGGGTCAAATTTGTGCGTTGACTTTTATTGTGGTATCCATTCCACCCCCATTTAACTTGATGCAAATGGTGAGTTCTCACAGTCACTTGTCAGTGTGACTGTGAGAGTGAGTGCATCACTCCATGGCTATTGGCTACTTTGTGAACGAAAAGGGGGAAGCTCATCAGGACAGCTAATTTTCACAAATGCTTGCAGGGTAGCATTTTTACTTCATTCCAATACTATGTCAGGTCTAAATGCGTCAATACAAAAATCCAGAAAGAAATCACTGAAAAATTATAGAAATTAGAAACAGAATACCTGTTAGTGTTACTGTGCGACCGTTCATCAATCTAGTCCCGTGCTAGTTCACAAACATGAACAGTGCTTTTCAAATTATGTACGATAAAAACTATCAAACGCACTTTAAAAGAATAAATCCCGATCCCTACAATAGAAGAGGTCATTTTTTGAATAGCAAACGTTTAGACCGCCATGAGGCCTAGACAATGAACCACTGAAACCTCTGCTGCACGATATTGAACGAAGGCTTCCGAGTGCCATGAAAGATTATTTAATGTGACACATTATAAATGGCTGTTTTTAAGTAAAAAGACACACGAACAATCGGTTTTAGCCCTGCTTATAGTTGTGACTGGTGTTTCTTCAGATTTTATCTGCAATACCAGGCCAACCCGTGGCGAAGGCGGAGCAAGCCCCTGACACTTCGCCGAGGTTCAAAAATCAGTTTAATATCGAAGCCCCCATATAGGGAGCGTATCAGATATTAAGCTGATAAGAACAGATACTACACTTTGATCTTAGCCAAAAGGCCGAGAAGTGATAAAATTAAACCACCACACTTAAAACGTGGGCTCTACAAACCTTTGAAAGGGGGATCCCCCGGGTAATGCTCGCCATTTTCAAAGAACTCTTTTGTAAGGAAACAAGGAAAGTGGAATTCCAAGAAAATCCAAGGAACGTCACTCTATCTTCTTCACACTGAATGTGTGCAGCCGTAGAGAGTAACAGGTACAGGACTAACGACATAGAGGTAATGATATCATGAAAGAAGTGTTAGTGATGGTGTCCGAAAAGATGACCCTATAAAATCGATATAAAATGAACAGCACGGTTCAACTGCATTTTTTTTTTACTGCAGGTCATGATCTTTTGTTAGTTTTAACCTGCTCCAAGCACTCGAGAAGTTATACGATAGTATGGACAGATCATTTAGTACAGATACTGAAGAGATAGATAGATAGACAGATATACCAGATAGTTCCTTTAAAGCACTCAGCACAGTCCGAGTCAGTGAGTGCCCATAACCAAGTGGCCCCAGGCTATGAAGAGTATGATAGCTCTTGGAAAGAAAGAGTGCTTGTGCGATGTTGCAGTATGATTGAAGTGTAGAATAGTGAGATTCATTCTGCGCCTTACGGTCGGCCAGATCTGCAGTAATTTGAGAGGGGCTATGATCTCCATCTGTGTGTGTGTGTGTGTGTGTGTGTGTGTGTGTGTGTGATCAGGAGAGTAAGGCTAAGAGCCAGCATTCACCACATGTAGTTTATTGTAAAACCCAAAGGATTTTTCCACATTACTGGCATTGGCAAGGAGAAATGTTCAACATTTCATTGAACTGTTGCATTGTTTCATCAAACTGACAGTAGTGAAAGTTCATTGACATTGCGTTGTTTCCAAAAGACCAACATTTTGTGATGTCCAGTCTTCAGTGCTGCTACTACAGTCTAAGTTCCAACACCTGACACCTAACAATTGATATAACACACACAAACACACACACTTGATATGATACACATGCACACTCACACGCACACACGCATACACACTCACACACACACACACACACACACACACACACACACACACACACACACACACACACACACACACACACACACACACACACACACACACTCACTCACTCACTCACTCACTCACTGACCATTCTAATTATATACAAAAAGTGGTCCAAAGACCAACTTACAAACCCTTCCCACCCTCCCCCAGACACACAGTGACTGCTCCTTTTTTGTCAGTTTGGCTCTCATTGACATTGTGTTTTACTACTACAGTATTAGCCATTGACATTGTAAAAGAAAAATCCAACGCAAAAAAATAATAATAAAAAATGCTTGGTAGCAAACACTTCAACTTTAATTTCCCACTGGGATCAATAAAGTATATTGTTATTGTTTTAGTTTTACAGTGGATCTCTGCTCTCACTTGCGTAGACATCTGTCTCACTCTCAGCCTGCTTTTCTTTGATTCACAGTCAGTGTCACATCAGTGTAAATGTCCACTTGTGTAATGATATCTCAGCTTAACTCCATGCAGGAGGGACTGTGTGAAAAGAGATCCAGTGTAACACAGCTTAACTCCATGTAGACAGCCACATGCTTGTTGTACTTGGTGAAGTAGATGGAGAAATGGGGGGGGGCTGTGAGGAACAGGATGCGGAAGGGACTGAAGAAAAAGAGATCAGTGTAACACAGCTTAACTCCACATACACAGCCACATGCTTGTTGTACTTGACAAAGTAGATGGAGAAATGGGCGGAGGGCGGCTGGGGGAGGGGGGGGGCTGTGAGGAACAGGATGCAGGAGGAGGGACTGAAAAAAAAGAGATCAGTGTAACACAACTTAACTCCACATACACAGCCACATGCTTGTTGTACTTGACAAAGTAGATGGAGAAATGGGCGGAGGGCGGCTGGGGGAGGGAGGGGGGGGGGGGGGCTGTGAGGAACAGGATGCAGGAGGAGGGACTGAAAAAAAAGAGATCAGTGTAACACAACTTAACTCCACATACACAGCCACATGCTTGATGCACTTGGCAAAGTAGATGGAGAAATGTGGGGGGGGGGGGGGGGGGGGGGGGGGGGGAGGGTGAAACAGGATGCAGGAGGACTGAAAAAAAAGGATCAGTGTAACAATTAACTCCACATACACAGCCACATGCTTGATGCACTTGGCAAAGTAGATGGAGAAATGTGGGGGGGGCTGTGAACATAGGGCTGTGAGGAACAGGAGGAGAAGGAGCTGAAGGAAAAGAGAAAAGAGATCCAGTGTAACACAGCTTAACTCCACATAGACAGCCACGTGCTTGTTGCACTTGGCGAAGATGATGGGGGGAAGGGCGGGGGGAGGCACTGTGAGGAGAGGGATGCAGGAGGGACTGCAGAAAAAGGGAGCCACTGCATCCAGTGAGGGTCATTTCACATCAGAAAAAGTCTACAAAGAAAGATCTCTGACTTCCTCACCAAGTGATGGATTGAGTGAACTGCTTGGTTTGTGTGTGTGTGTGTGTGTGTGTGTGTGTGTGTGTGTGTGTGTGTGTGTGTGTGTGTTCTTTTTGCTTTGGTGTTTTTTCTTGTTTGTTTTTATGATGAATTTGTGGCGTACTTTGACTACCTCACAAGCCTTTTTCCATTTTGGTCAGGATTTCATTTTCATTTGAATATATTTATTCAAATACTTTGCATGCAAAACTAAAATTTGCGACCTCATTGTGATAAATGGGACTTGTTAATTAACACCAATAAACTCTCATAATTTTATTTTAATAACTGTTATTGCATTAATGTTGTTTGTTTGTTTTCATACTTTATTGACCATATTTCTGATCATTTTTTGGCTTGAATTTCATACCACTGAAAGTGGGACTCCGTCCCCAGATGAATCATGAGATGGGCAGGGCAGGACGCCATCGGAAAAGACTTTTATTGCATTAATGTTGCTTGCTTGTTTTCATAATTCATTGACCATAAATATTTCTGATCATTTCCTTGAATTTCAGATGAGTGGAAGTGGGACTCCGTCCCCAGATGAATCATGAGACAGGGCAGGGCAGCACGCCATCGGAAAAGACGCAAACTCAGACAACAGCAGCAAGGTCTCTCTCACGCTCAGGCTGATACATGCGCAGACTTGCGGAAATGGATGGTACTGCACTCATCAAGACATGACCTAGCTGACACTTTCAACTTGGTGCCGTTTCACTTTCCTGGTAAGTGAATGACTGAAGTGTGATGCACACTTTTGGAAAATGAGGTTCAGTTTTGACTTCTCAGTCGCTTTTTTGTTGATGTTGTTTTGTTTGTTTTGGGTCACTATTATTTTGTAAAGAACTCAATTTTAAGACTGCCGTTAGCTTTATACTTGATACAGTTAAAGCACAGTAATTGTATGCTCTTGAGTTTGTCATCAGAATCTTTTGTTGATTACTGATTCAAAACAGCATCTAAGCCTGAAATCATACTAGAGATTCACTTCCTTTCTGGACCAGTCCACCACATTTAATGTGTTGTTTAGTGGAAAGTGGAAACATAGTACATTTGAAGTTGAAAAGTGGAAACATAGTACATCAGGAATTGATGTGTTGTTCAGTGAAGAGTGGGAAGATAGTACATGTATTTGAAATTGATGTGTTCAGTGGAAAGGTGAAATATAGTACATTTGAAACTGATGTGTTCTTCAAAGGAAAGTGGAAACAGTACATTTATAATTGATGTGTTGTTCAGTGGAGAGTGGAAACATAGTACATTTATAATGGATGTGTTGTTCAGTGAATAATGGAAACATAGTACATTTGTGATTGATGTGTTGTTCAGTGGAGAATGGAAACAGTACATTTATGATTGATGTCTTGTTCAGTGGAGAATGGAAACATAGCACATTTGGAACTGATGTGTTGTTCAGTGGAAAGTGGAAACATAGTGCATTTGAATTTGATGTGTTGTTCAGTAGGAAGTGGAGACATAGTACATTTGAAATTGATGTGGACAAGTGGTACATTTGGAACTGACATGCTGTTCAGTGAAAAGCAGAAACATTGTACATTTGAATTTGATGTGTTTTTCAGTGGAAAGTGAAAACATAGTACATTTGAGTTTGATGTGTTGTTCAGTGGGAAGTGGAAACATAGTACATTTGAATTTGTATTTTTCAGTGGAAAGTGGAAACACAGTACATTTGAGTTTGATGTGTTGTTCAATGGGAAGTGGAAACATAGTACATTTGAATTTGATGTTGTTGTTTTCAGTGGAAACATAGTACATTTGAATTTGATGTGTTGTTCAGTGGGAAGTGGAAACATAGTACATTTGAGTTTGATGTGTTGTTCAGTGGGAAATGGAAACATAGTAATATGTTTCCTTGGTGCTGGGAACTAAAATCTAAGAATGACAGTTTTGCCTCAAGCATTCTGCCACTCTGATTCTTCCTCCTCTTTCAAGACTCTCCTGTTGAATAACTATTTTGAATATGTCCATCTTTTTCACAGCTATGTCTATCCCTCCCCCGCCCCATCCGACATTCTGTGTGTGTGTGTGTGCTCGCACACGCATGTGTGTACGTGTGAGTGTTGCTAGTGTTATTGTAAAAGGCCCTGTGCTATCACCTTGTGTGGTAGACAGGCAACATAGAAATCCCCATTATTATTATTATTAACTAACTAACTAACTGGGTATGTGTGTGCAGGTACAGGCCGGGGCTTGAAGACAAAGACTGCAATAAGCCCTGGTTCACTCATTGTGTCAGTTCCATATTGCCTGCTCTTGACACCAAACACTGTGCTTAACAGTCACATCGGCTCTCTCATCAAAAGGTAGCGTCTCTGTGCATGCTTCTCTATCAGCAGTGTTTTAACAGTCACTGCAGCAGAAATTGGAACACGTGTAATAACAGTGAGAAGTTTTTGAGGTGCCTAGTCTTACGTTCACAACCCTGAGCATGTGCATAAAGGTGACAAACAAACCTGCAAGGTATATAACAGAGACCACTGTGCAGTGATCACAAACCACAAAACTATATTACGATATGTCATTCACACATGCACACACATGCATGCACGCACGCATGCACGCACACACGCACGCACGCACGCACCACACACACACACACACACACACATGCACATCCTGCAAACATGCATACACACATCAGTTATGGGAATGGAAGAACAGGAGGGAAAGACTCACAACACAAATTTACAATCCCCTCAGCTTTATCGTCCCTGTTAAACTAAAAGAAGTCTCTAACTCCCCACTTGCAAAGTTTTTTTAGGCTGCAACATTCCTTATCCTTGGTTCAGGAAGCATTGCTCAGTGCCAGGTTCATGGTCCTCATCACATGATGGTGAGCAGGTTCATGGTCCTCGTCACATGATGGTGAGCAGGTTCATGGTCCTCGTCACATGATGGTGAGCAGGTTCATGGTCCTCGTCACATGATGGTGAGCAGGTTCATGGTCCTCGTCACATGATGGTGAGCAGGTTCATGGTCCTCGTCACATGATGGTGAGCAGGTTCATGGTCCTCGTCACATGATGGTGAGCAGAAGAGGAAACAGCAAGCAGGGGTGGGATTTTGTTACGCATCTGACAGGCGGATTCTGTTGTCGTGGGTTGCAGATGGAGGTCTTCCTTCACGCCGCACCAGATGCTGGCGTTGTTTCTAGCAGTCGAGCGTAACAGGGGCACCCACTCCAAGTGGCACCCGTACATCGCGAGTCTACCCACCGAGGACACGTTGCCGCACTACTTCAGTCACGAAGAGCTCAACGCCTTACCGCCTCATGTATCCCTGGTGGTTCAGAGGATGGTGCAACGCTCACGCCATGCGCAAAAAAAGGTTCTGAAGTTCTGTGCAGCCCACTGGGAAGATGCTGACCGCTGGGCAGCCTGGGATAATTTCTGCTGGGCGTGGTGCTCCATCAGCAGCCGCTCCGTTTTCCTGGAGGCCGAGGAAGCAGCCAAGCCGTTTCTGGATCTGGACACAGAGGAAGAAAACAACATGGCTCTTTGTCCTTACCTGGATCTCCTCAACCACACCTCCACAGCAAGGGTGAGAGGCAGTGTGATCTTGGGCTTAGTTAGCCACACATTGTGCGCTGTCATCGTTCTTTCTTCTGCCATGTCTGTAGTGTAGCTTGGTATATGTTGTGTCTGTCAGTGTGTGCATGCAAGTCATCTGTCATGAGAGAGATGGTGGCCTGGGATTATTAGTCCTTTTTCGTGTGCATTTGTGTCTTTTGTCCTGCTTGTACTCAGCTGTAAATAAGAGGTGGTGATGTCCTGCTTGTATTCAGCTGTAATAAGAGGTGGTGATGTCCTGCTTGTATTCAGCTGTAATAAGAGGTGGTGATGTCCTGCTCATATTCAGCTGTAATAAGAGGTGGTGATGTCCTGCTTGTATTCAGCTGTAATAAGAGGTGGTGATTGCCTGCTTGTATTCAGTTATAATAAGATGTGATGTCCTGCTTGTATTCAGTTATAATAAGATGTGATGTCCTGCTTGTATTCAGCTGTAATAAGATGTGGTGATGTCCTGCTTGTATTCAGTTATAATAAGATCTGATGTCCTGGTTGTATTCAGCTGTAATAAGATGTGGTGACATGATTTATTTTTATATGAACACTTGATTGATATATTCATCTCGAGATGAGCCATAAGCACTTCACAAATGTGACTGAATGAGGGACTGTAGCTGTACATAGTGCTATTTGAATGTCCACCAAAGTGGTTACAGCACTCTTTGATTGTTACATGGCTGGCGGCACGTGAAACTGCTACGGTCTCAGCCCACATCCTGTGTACACCATACAACCATGCACCCGTTTGCAGTGTTCCTTTGTTCAAAGCCAAATAGGCAGGGTGCCACCTACACTTTTGGCAGAATGATGGAGATCTTTTATGTGTTACTGCAGTAACACAGGGGTGGAATCAATACCAAAATAAGATTAAGAGTCAGCACAGAAAGTTGATGCTGAAGAAGAACATTCTTTTCAGCCTGTGTAGGTTTAATTTGTCAGCAGCATTCATTATAATTTTCATCATACTAGCAGTTGGAGCAAGGTACATACAGTTTATGGTAATTAACGCACAATTCTGATAAAGAGTTTTTGCAGATGTTTGAAGACTGTCCGTGAATTTGATTCACCCTGATATAACTGTATGGGTTGACTGAGCATGAAACACAAAGTTACTTACCATGAATTTTGTTGTTGTTTTGTTGTTGATGTTCTTCTGATGTCTTTTGTACTCATTTGGTAAGCATTCACTCCTGTTGTGTTTGTGGATGGTGTATGTGTGTGTGTGTGTGTGTGTGTGTGTGTGTGTGTGTGTGTGTGTGTGTGTGTGTGACAGGTTCGTGCTGGTATGAACTGGCAGAATGGAAATTATGAGGTCATCACCGATGACACCTACCAACCCCATGAGCAAGTCTTTCTTGATTACGGTCCCCATGACAACACTACGCTGTTTTTACATTATGGATTTACGCTACCATATAACATTCACAACAAAGTCTGCTTTTCTGTGGGTGAGAATTTTTTCAGTCTTCAATTTTAATTCTCCTTCATTTACTACTACTCCTGAAAGGAGGCTGGGGATATATCTGATGTTAGCCCCCTGTCTAGAATTTCTGGGTTATTATTTGATCCCTTTCCTATCTCCTCTCTCGTTTTTCTGCCTAGTTCTCTTGCTCTTTCTGTCTTGTCATTTTTCTGCTAATGGTCCTGATTTTTTTCCAAAATATTCTCAACCATTTTTTTAATTAAGAGTTAGGCCTTTTTGTATGGCTTGTTGAGCAGTTAGGAGATGATAGTTGGTAGGTGGTATGTGCAGCTTGCTGCCATATAGCACTGGTATTTGCCATTATGCTTTTATATAACATTCCTTTAAAAAAAATGTATTGCTTCCTTTTTTTCTTTCTTCTTTAACCTGGCATTGATAAATTGGACTGAATGGTCAATGATACTAGCATGTGTTAGCCTTATGAGTTATGTGCTCTTTTATTGTTTAACAGGGGTGAAACTAAAAGGACTATCTTTAAAAATTGGTGATTGATGTTTGTGTATGTATGTTTTGTTTTATGTTTGTGTAGGGATTGGTTTTGTGGACTGACTTGAGAAAGGGTGTATATATATATATGTTTGTGTATGTATGTTTTGTTTTATGTTTGTGTAGGGATTGGTTTTGTGGACTGACTTGAGAAAGGGTGTATATATATATATGAAGAGGTTTTTGGAAGTGTACGTTTGCTTATAAATGACTGAGTTTGGTTGTCCTGTGGTGACCCTTAATAGTTCACAGGATGTTAAAATCCATTTACTAACTCATTTGCTACTTTTAGTGTGTACATTATCAGTTATGGGTGTCTTGGTTCTTTTTCTCTGTGTGTCTCTTTCTGTCTCGCTCTTTCTCTGTTCGTCTCTCTCTCTCTCTCTCTTCCCCTTTTGTGTAGGGCCTCTGGCATTCACAATAAACATTGTGTCAATGTCAGTCTCTGTTTGTCTGCCCGTCTGCCTGTCTGTTTGTCTGGCTGCCTGCCTGCCTGCCACACTCTCTCTCTCTCTCTCTCTCTCTCTCTCTCTCTCTCTCTCTCTCTCTCTCTCCCTCCCTCCCTCCCTCCCTCCCTCTCCCAGTGTGTTTCATGTGTCCACATGTAAACAGCCAGTCTTTGTTGCAGATGACTTTGTGACAGTGCAGAAGCTGTTCAAAATCACATGCTGGGAACAAAAGCTGACTGTCCTCCGGAAGCATAGACTTCACCAGTATGTCAGTCAGATTGTGGCTCTCTCTTTCTCTCTCTGTCTGTATATATATATATATATATGCTTGGACTTTGTTATACTCTCTCTCTATATATATATATATATAGAGAGAGAGAGAGAGAGAGAGAGGGATAGCACGATAGAGACAGGGGTGATGGGAGTGGGTGAGGGTAGTGTGTGTGCGTCAGTGCATAACATGGGAAAGGGAATAAGGGGAGGGGGGGGGGGAGAAACTCACAAGCCGAGTTGACTCTTTGTGAACACTTATTTCGGTCTTAGTCATTGTTTTTTATTCTTCGAGTTTTAGTCACCTGATATTTTAGAATCGTTGTGTGAAATGTGTTTTTACCCTCGTTCAGTTGTTTAGAATAAACCCCCGAGGAAGACATCAGCCGAAAATTTGGGAACTTTTATGCCAACTTGTTGTTTTTCTTTGATTTTTATTAGTTTTATATATATATATATATATATCACTGAGTACTTTTGGCGAAATGGTTTGAGATTTGGAATGGCATGTAAAGTACTACTCATTGGTAGATGAAAGGAGATCCAAACACATTTAAAATAAATAAATAAAAGGTTCAAAAGAATGCTGTTCATGAGGACAAAACACAATGATGAACGATGAAAGGGTCCAGCGGCAGTTGGACGAACAAGCTTCTCTTTGTTGAATGGCTTTTGACAATGTTGTGGATGTGGAGTAGTGTACACTGCTGGAAAGGATGGAGCAGTTACAGAGGGATGACAAGCTCCACGTCATCAGAATGAGACATTGATTTTGACATGGTTGTTTTGGTTGTAGACAAGTGTATATCACTGAAATTATAATAGTTATTTTGTTCACTGTTCTACAAATACCTGTTTTATATTAGCGCAGTTTATTATGTATGTAATATGTATTATGTGATTGTGTGTATATGTCAGTAAACGTAAATGGTACATGTACATGTATGTGAACTAGCACATTGAGCTCGCTCAGCAGAGAATAGCAGTATTGAAAATCTTTGTATTATTTTTTTTATTATTAAAGGGAGAGAGATGAGAACGTCCACCTCACTGGAATGCAATTTTTTTTTTTAATGCTTTTCTTTAGTTACCTGAACGCCTTTGACAGTGACATTGACCATGGAGCAGAATACATTAAATAATGATAACAATAACAATATACTTTATTAATCCCAGTGGGAAATTAAAGCTGTCATTTGATCGCACAGTGAAGAACATAATAATTCTAAATCATGAACCACACACACATACACATTCTTAGACATACACCCCCTTTCTCTCAATCTGCATACACTAATACTTAGTTATAGCAAACCCAGAATTACCTGAAATAATGCTTTCTCTGTGTCAAACGAAAATGTAAAAACTCTCTTACTGGTTAACGGTTGAAAGGGTGTGGTAATAGACAGATGTATGGGCAAGCAGTAGGTACAGAGACAAGCTCCACTCCATCAGAATGGGATTTATGTCACTGTGCTTAAAGTTACTGAATGCATTTCATACAAGATCCAATCACATAAAAGGTTCAAAAGAACACTTTTTATTAGGACAAAACACAAGATGCAAATTTCTGGGGTAATCCACTTTATCAAGCTACAAAATGACACGGAAACAAAGGTTAAATGGTGAAAAACAATGAAAAATGAGATGGAGAGCTAAGCCACTTACCTGTTTTTGGTTGAGCTATGTTGATTTTATATCCAGTGCTTGGAAGACTGTTGGCATGACAATGACGTGTAACAGGTGCAATGTAATAAATATTATATAATGTGAAACTGTTCATACATTCATTTTGGATATGGACTATGGAGCAGTGTACATGGTTGGTTACTGGACGAAAGGGGATGACAGTATTAGATGGATATGGATAGGGAAAGGGGGGAGGGAGAGAGCATGAGAGATCTAGGCAAGAGAAGGAGGCACGGGTTGGATGGGTGAAAAGACAGATTCAAATCGGTGTCGTTGTTTGAGATCATTAATATTTTGTTAATTGTTGTACAAGTGGACGAGCGGAGACTGGTGTGCGCATGTCATTGTGTGTGTGTGTATTGTTCGATAGGCAATACTGGTAATTAAAGCTACAATAATTAAGGTTTTGTTTGCTGAAATGTATGTGTTTTTTGTGATAAGATGTTTGTACAGCGCAGTGAGTTTAACTCTGGTTAAAGAATAGCGCTTTATAAGAATTATTTATTATGATTATTATTACTTACTGGCAGGTTTCAGTGACCAGTTCCAGGTAAGCTTCACATAGTTTCTACAGTATCACAGACACAGGCAGCTGACAGAAGAAGAAGGGGAAAAAAAAGAAGAAGGAAAAACATGATTGATTGCCTCACTCATTGACCAGTTGTAATATTTTCTCTTGTGTTTTTTTAAACTATTTTAGAGGGCTGAGCTGCACGATGGAAGGTGTTTCGTGGAACTTGATGGCAGCGCTAAAAATTCTCTCCATGAACTGGGAACAGTTGTGAGTGCCTGAATAAAATTGAAAAATATCATTAATTTACTACCCCTAGTTCCACCCCTCCCAGTCCCCACCCTCGCCCCCAACACACACACACACACACACACACACACACGCACGCACCCGATCCAGCTGTTGCCAGAATGCCCACTATACCAGACCTGTGATCTAAAATATTTTTTTATAAATATGTGAACTGTTTTCATTACACATATGCACACATGCACCATGCACATGTGTAATGTTGTTGGTTTTTGCTTTGTTGGTTGTTTGTTGTTTGTGTCCTTTCGATCCATTCAGGCCAGTCAAACTGAAGTCGAAAGCAGTCTTCTAAAGGACACTCTTTATTCCTGTCTTCTCTCTCTTGTCTTTCTCTCTGATCTCTCTCACACATTCCTATCATAGTATGTATAAAAAAAAAAATATATATATATGCTGAGAACAGTTCAGTTGTCAACCTGTGTTGCACAGAACTCATGCAACACAATCACATTCATTCATTCCATTGACAACTTACCCATCCATTCGCCTGCAAACACATTCACATTCAACTAACCATTTGCTCATACCACAGGCACATGCTATCATAACACTACATATGCATGCACACATGTGCACACTAGTACACAGACATCACATAGTCACAGTTTATAAGCTGGTGACCCTTTCTTCCAGATACCATTACATGTTGGAAACTTTTCATGTTAGAAATATTTCAGGATGCAGATTTGACTGTTGTATCTTAAACAAAGGTGACTCCCCACCTGCTGGATTTTTATTTGTGTGTCTGAAAGAAAATGCCCTTTTCATGCTGTTTGACTTTTCATGATTTTTGCGAACTTTGCAATTTTTGCCAACATTCTTCTTCTTCTTCTTTGTTTTTTATTTAAAGTCTTTTCACATAAGCAATATTAGACTGTTCTTACAATTATCAAGCTGACAACATATATCAGCAAGTTACACCAATACAACAAGAGACCTCAAGAAATGATAACAAAAATATATCAAAAACAAAACAAACAAATAGCTTTCAAAAACTCTCAATAGTTTTTGACACACTTAATGTGGTTACCACTCATATTTTCATACCACCCACTCCTAGACATACCCTCACATACATCATCATCATCAGACATACATCATCCTCCCTCCCCCCCCCCCCCCCCGCCACCCCATCTCATTTGAGAAAGGGTACTCTAAGACCCCAGTGTTATTATTATTATTACTAAGCTTTTAATGCACACACACACATGCGCGTGCGCATGCACACATCACATGATGATGATGTGGAGCTTAATGTCCTCGGAAGTCAGGTTGACATATTAGGGACAAACTGTGACCAATGCATGTACATGGTTCAGTGTTGCTTTACGTCCACAGAAAGCATAAGGCTCATTAGGACGGAAAGCCCAGGATGGCCACCTCGACTCTCACACAGCTCCTGAACTCTAAGACCCCACTAGTATTATTATTATTTTTATGCTAAGCTTTTAACTTTTTACCAACCCAAACTTTCAGGCAAAATTCAGAAAGGGTGATGACCAGGGAGGCATTGGCACCCGCCATTGAGGCATCTGCCCGCCGCATGGCCCAGCATTTGGTGCATGAAGCTCTGGCTAAGACTCAAGCACTGCTGGCAAAGGTTGGTAGATTGTGTTGCAGGACTTTGTCCACGTGCGCGTGCAGTTGCGTTCGTCTCCACACATTCAAAATTTACTTCTGGTTGTTGTTTTTTAACTTTGTCAGTGTGCATGATAGAGTTGCTCTCACCTCCACGCTCCAGAAGTCAATTATCTTTTTAAAAAAATCAAAAAATCTTTGTCTGTGTGCATGCAGCTGCATTCATCTCCACACACTAAAAGTTTACTTTTATTTGTTATGCACTCATCTCCATACACTAAAAGTTTACTTCTATTTTTTGTGTCCATGTGCCTACAGTTGCACTAATCTGCATACACTAAAAGTTTCCTATTTTTTAGCTTCTTTTTAAAGCTAGAAGTCTTTTTTTTTTTTTTTTAATTATTATATTTGATATATTTCACTTTTTGTGTGTGCATGCAATTACATTCATGTCCACAAAGATTTGCTTCTTTTAAACTTTTGTCTTTGTACATGTGATTGCATACATCTCCACACACTTGTTTCTATGGCTTTTGGGTGGGAGTGGGGGGGAGGGAGAGTTTTTTTTTCTTCTTTTGTTTTTCTCCATTTTTCATCAGGACCTGGCCTTTTTCTGCTGTAATTCTGGAGTAATGAGATGTTTATTCTTCATTTTTCAGCAAGGGTTCCATAAGGATACGTGTGCCCGCTGTGCACTAGCCCGAAGCCTGGTGTTGGATGAAATAAGCATCCTGACAGCAGCCCTTCGTGATGTCAGTTGACAATGTGGCCATCCACACTTCTGTTGCCTGGTGTTGGATGAAATCAGCATCCTGACAGTGGCTCTTCATAATACCTTCATGACGTCAGCTGACAGTGTGACCATCCACAGATCTGTAGCCTGGTCTTGGATGACATCAGCCTCCTGACAACGGCCCCTCATGACATCAGCTGACAGTGTGACCGTCCATAGATCTGTAGCCTGGTCTTGGATGACATCAGCCTCCTGACAACGGCCCCTCATGACATCAGCTGACAGTGTGACCATCCACAGATCTGTAGCCTGGTCTTGGATGACATCAGCATCCTGACAACGGCCCCTCATGACGTCAGCTGACAGTGTGACCATCCACAGATCTGTAGCCTGGTCTTGGATGACATCAGCATCCTGACAACGGCCCCTCATGACGTCAGCTGACAGTGTGACCATCCACAGATCTGTAGCCTGGTCTTGGATGACAGCATCCTGACAACGGCCCCTCATGACGTCAGCTGACAGTGTGACCATCCACAGATCTGTAGCCTGGTCTTGGATGACATCAGCATCCTGACAACGGCCCCTCATGACGTCAGCTGACAGTGTGGCCATCCACTGATCTGTAACCTTGGTCTCGGATGACATCAGCTTCCTGACAACGGCCCCTCATGACGTCAGCTGACAGTGTGACCATCCACTGATCTGTAACCTGGTGTTGGATGAAAACAGCATCCTGAAAATGGCCTTTAATGCTAACAACTGAGATTATGACAACTCTTTTAGTGTTGCCCAGCATTTAAAAAAACAACGTATGGCATTTATACCGCCTGTATATATGTTGTAGTCAGTTTTAGTGTTTGAATGTTTAAGCAATTAAGGAGTGTTTGTTTTAATATTTTTTGAATATTTTAAGTGATTGGTGAGCCAGAAGAAAATGTGTGTATGCTGTGTGTGTGTGTGTGTGTACATATGTGTGTGTAATGATGCATACTGTTATATATTGGTTTTGTATTTGAGCAGCTTTCAGCTCCACGTTTTACTGAACTGTTGATGTTTTATCATAAAATCTGTTGAATATTTTATGTAAATGACAAGCCAGAAGGCAAATTTCTCTACACAGAGACAATAGAATTGTACTGTATCATGACATAAGCTGATACAAATTTTGTGACTACCATGACTGTAGCATCCGCAAGTGTGTATGTTACAGCTTTTTCATTTCATGATTTTAGCCTGTTTTATGTACATATTAGACAATAGAATTGTACTGTATCATGACATAAGCTGATGCAAATTTTGTGACAATCATGACTGTAGCATCCGCATGTGTGTGTGTGTTACAGCTTTTTCATTTCATGATTTTAGCCTGTTTTACGTACATATTAGGCCACCATGAGCTGTTGAGTTTAGTGTGTGTGTATATGTGTTGTTATTTCAGTGAAATGGACAATTTGAGGGTGCAATAGCAACGAGTGTTATTATGAATAAAAATTCCCCAGCTGTGGTCTTTTCAGACGGCACTCTACAGCAAACACCACTTTACAGTTGTATGACCTGCTACTGAAAGAACATGGCATTATTTGCATTGCTCTAATGTGAATTGTGAAAATGTGTGTGCCATTCAGCATTTGCAAGTAGCGAGTTCATAATGAAAAGAATTGACTGTGATCCATCACTTGTGTGTGATGTTAAAGGAATGTTCTTAATGCAGCAAGTTGCTTGATGAAGTCACTCTGACCACTTTGCCAAGGCTTTTCTTCGCTGAAGTTACATCACCGAAGAGAAGACTGCAGTAAAAAATAATAATTTAAAATTGCTGTTTTAAAATACCCAACACTTAGTAGCACACATGACCATGCATTCACAACACATTGCTGATCTGAAACAGTGAAAACGTGTAGGTTCCAGAATACAGACACTTTATTATGATAAAGTAAACAATCCTCATTCATCCTGTATTCTTCAATCAGGAAACCATACAACAAAGATATTCACAACACTACAGAACTTGTACAATCCCATGACAATAAATATACTTTGTATGAGGATAAAACGTCTCAAAGCAGGCAGTAAATTGACCCAGCAAGAATTGATACATACAGACATGGCATTATATACCGACTGTAAACACTAAATGAGGCAATCTGCAATAACAAAAGTAACATGTTCCTTGCCTGCATGCACTCTTGTATACACAAGCACACAATTCGGGGAGGATGGGGGGAGGGGGGATAATAACATTCTCCCTTTTTCTCATGATGAATGACCAAACATGAAAACTCTAATGCTGCCAATTGCTAATGATTATGATCAAATGAACACACCATTAAATTTATGCTTTACAAAAATATCAAATCACTAACCACAAAATCAGGCCAACACAAAATGCGCGCCAAAAAAAATGAGCGCCTAGCCATTATACACATGTATATTTATTATATATATATGTATTTATATTGCTAATAAAAAATAAACGGGTGGGGATTGGGGGGTAGTAAGTAACTCAGTGTTTTACGCCCAGTCAACCAGTACGGTCATATCAGGGCGAGGGATTGTGGGGGGGGGGCAAATTTCAGATCTCCAGACACAAAATGCATCTACTTCCAACCTGATCCAATTTCTCCTGGAACAGTGCATGCCATCAATTCTGAAATTCAAACTGCTTATGCTTCACGGCAATGGACTACTATGCTTCATGACACTGGACCACTCCACTCCACCAATCAAAAAGCATCATAAACACACCCCAGCCAATCTGGGGGCTGCTGAGTAATGAGGCTGTAAGTCTGGCAAAAACACACTGCCCCACTTGTTGGCCAGACTTCAGGGTGGAGCTTGCCCAGTCCGTGTGAACTGGCCTATTGGTATTATTGTTATATCCCACAGTAACATGGTATCTCCTCTTGCAGGACACACGCATATATTTCGTGAGATGGCAAGTACTGGATCCTCTTTACGAATGAATCATGCCTCATGCGAAGTGGCTTGGAACAAACCGACCACAAAGCTGATATGGTTATAAACCTTTTTTTAGCACTAGCAGTAACGGACCCTGGAGCACCAATAAAAGCAGAAACTGCATTTTTTGCCAAACTGTGCCACAAATACAGTGGACCATGATTTGCCGACCTGTAAACCGTTAAATCGTTCAAAAATTGGAAACAAGAATGACTGCTAGCGTTCTAGAAAAAGATCCCAACACATAAAAAGTTCAAAAGAACGTTATTTATTAGGATAAAACGCAACACACAACAACAACAAAGCCCAACCAAAAACAGATAAGTGGTTTAGCTCTCCATCTCATTTTACGTCATTTTTTTCACTGTTTAACTGTTAAGTGTCGTTTTGTAGCTTGATAGAGGGGATTACCCTGAAAATTCACATGTTGCGTTCTGTTCTAATAAATAGCATTCTTCTGAACCGTTTATGTGTCTGGATCTTGTTAAATCATTCAACGACTACACTTCTCAACAGGCTCCTCTCGGGGACAGGTCTGTCCAGTTTTCATGGGCGAAAAGCCACATCTTCTCTGCATCACAGGGCGCAAAAAAACAAGCAACACACAAAACACTTTTGCCCAGATCCAGCACTGATATGTATCTACCAGCGCACACAGTTTCATCGTGATCTGATTTTCATGGTGACTATGCTTTAAGGAATCTTGCATAACCTACTCCATTGCTTTTGTGTGCTGCTAGTTCAAGCATGTTTGCAAAACTAAAGTGAACCCTTTTTTGTTGTTGTTGTTTTGTTTTCTGTTATCAAACTGGTACTGTGGGGCGGGGAGGTGGGGTGGGAGTGGGGGAATGGGGGGTACACATTATATCTGGGGGAAAAGTCTGAACATATTCTCTGCCAAATTTCACATCTTCAAAATGCCAGAAATGTATCGACTGTAAGTCTGTTGTATAGCACCAACACCCTTAAAAGATTATGGCTCATACATGGGACACAAAGATTACAGGATTATGATGAGGAGTTGGACAAGGCAAACTAGAGACAGACAGCATGAAAGGAACGTAACAAAATATTGACACATTTTTCCACAAGCTATTTTTGATCAAACTTGCACAATTTTTTTTTTTTTGGGGGGGGGGGGGGGGGTTCTGGGGGGTTGTCCCGACTTATATTAGTCAGTTTATTCCTTTGTAGCCTTCAGCTTTGCATTACAGTTTATTCCTTTGACTTGAGTGGCTTTACACACAACGGATGCCAAACGAAAGAGCGGTCACATGGTTGTTAAAACAGTAACGTGGGTGATTAAAGTTTTCATTACCTGAATTAATTACTCTTTTGCAACCAGTTTTTAATATTTTTACACTGGCATCACAAAAGAGCTAACTACATTAAAGCTATGACATGAAAATCTGACACGCAACTGACTGACTTCATACCATTTTGCAGACAAGACAATCACCGGATTTATATTAATCAGCAAAACAGGAGATTTATAAATGTACACTAACTATATTATTATCATTATTATTCACATAATTGTGCATTTCTCTATTATGTAACAATAGGTTTTCCTTTTTACTGATCGTTATTGAACACCACAATAGCATGCAAAGCAATTCATTACAATCATTGCTTTTGGGTTTTTTTAAAAGAAGACGTTTTTTTTACAAAACAAACAAGTCGGAAATCAAACATATAGCACCAACTCAAACTGTCTGGCCTATCACAATCAAACACAACAAAACCACAACATTCTTATAATGATACAAGTGGAGGAGAATGCAACAAAGAAGTATGAAACAGAAATGAAATGGGGGTGGGGGTCTCTGAATATCTGCACACAGACACAAAAGTGACGGCAACCGCACAACCATTTTGCTGTGCAGGCATCCAGAGTCGGACAGAATGCACGTGGGCAAAAGTGCGGATACCCTTACTAAGCCAGCAGTTGTACAGGAATACTGAAAGTGGAAGGAAAGAAATTTCATATTGAGGCTCAAATACTTCGCTTTCATAGTACGTAAAAGGGTAAAAACAGCAAAGAATGGGTACGGATAAGAAAGGGTAACCTGACCTGAAGCAGTGCAGACACAGTAAGATGGACAAAATGAACCAGCCAGGCCTTTTTTGTATGGTTTGTGTCTGGTCTTGGGGGTTCCCCTTTGCTGCTGTTGCACGCACTCCTTCTCTTCTTCCCCATCCCTAAGTATCAAATCTGGGCGTAGAGTTATGTACCAGTCAAAATCAAGGATACAATTCACCAGCGCAAGCAACCCTGTGTCAACAAAACACTGGACCACCTTGATTTGAAAGATGAACAGCAGCAGTCGTACCGACAAGGACAGATAAGACAAATAACTGGTTTTCGGCCCAGTGAGCCATAATGACAAGAAGCCCGGCAGCTGTTACAGGTGCAGAGGCAACGCCTTTTAGAGTCTTTCAAGTTGAAGAGCAAACAGGATTTGTCAAAAACAGAAGGAAAGAATCTCTTAGATTAGTGACTATTAATCAGCCTTTCAAAAATAAAGAACTGAGATCAGCGAATGATGCATTCAATATTATGCAAACTGAAAAAGTAAAAAATGAGGAAAAGAAAAAAACGGGGAAAAAAGATACACTTAGGGCACATCGTTTATTGTTCACTAGTGTTTTAATTGGACCACTGCCAAATCTACTGGAGAGATTAGCAGGGCCCGCAGTTTTCCTCCTGAGATCTTTACCCGACAATGAACGGATCAGTGAAGGGGAGTGAAAGAATTAAAAGGAATCAAACGTTTCCAGTTACAGTCAGCACCAAGCAGCAGATCTCTGTTCTCTCCAGCACGCTGGGTCACGCAAGGTTCTCAAAATGGTTTGTTGTCATGGAGTGTTGGACCTACCCTAAATTTACTGCATGCTCGGTGGGGGTTGCTAGATGCTTCTCAGGGTCTTTTGCAGCCTAGCGTGACTGCTGCCCTTTGTTTCATCTCGGCACAACTGTTAGGACATGCACTGTTACAGGTAACGGTGTTCAATGCTTATACTGAGGTCACAGTCTGGGTAGTTTATTTATTTGAACACCTGATCAACCCCACTGTTGCCTCAGGACGAATGACATCGGGTGTGAATGGTACATGGCATAATTGCTGAGGTGAGGTAAGACTTTCAGGGCCTTGTTCACATGACGCATGGGTGCCTGGTCATTCATTTCAGTACTGTTCTCTTCTGTTGATACACTGGGGAAGTCGTGCATCGCAGGTATCTCCCAAATTCATCTTCCCAACGGATGACCGCCATGCAAAATTTCGCTCCTTTGTCCCTTGCCGCAGGCTTCATTTTAAACAAGCATTGATTCCAAAGACACCAGGGCAAGCTTCTACCACGGATTCACAATCTGAATAATGCCCTAAACCAACAGCCCTGTTTGAGAGAAAAAACAAAAAACATCTCTGTCTTTTCAGTTGATGGCAACTCACAGGATGCTGGCCAGAATGACCCGATTTAGTTATTTCCCACTGGCATTCATAACGAGGACTGTCCAGTCTTCAATGAGCCAGACGTTCAGGAGCACAGTTTACTGTTAGCACTGTCCCTGAAATGGCTGGTAAGTAAGTAAGTAAGTGTTTTACCCCCAGTCAACTGGTACGGTTATATCAGGGCGAAAATGGCTGGTACCGATGATGCATCTTCAATATGACACCAAACCTTGTTCTCTACGGGACAACTGCTGGAACTTTCCCGGCAGTCCAACTGCCAGCACTGTCCATAAAAAATAAAAATGGCTTCTATGGAATAAGCACTTTTAAGGTGGCCCTAAGCCCTTTTGGAGAGGCTGATATGGTAACTTTAATGTCTTGTTTGGGTAAATCAGATATGTCAAGGTCACCGTCTGTAGCACGTTCACGATGACAGGGAGTGCTGTTCATAATGGGACAATATTGTTCACGTTTCTTTTGGGTACACCAGATATATTTAGCTCAAGCTCACGGTCTCTGTGGCTCAAAAGCAAAATAATCCGACAGTCGCTGCTGAAGATGCCAGACATGCACTAATTGAACTCGACATTACTGCGGCCCTCTCTCTCATAACAGAGGGACAATGCTGATGGAATATCCTCTGATGACTAACGCAATCACATCTTTGGGGGTTTTTTAATGGTTTTTTTATCACTTCCATACGTCCTTTTGTTACTTTAACACTGCTGAAAGTATATTCTATCATGTACTTACTGCTCTTTGTCTAGACTTAAGAATGGCTGCAAAACCCCTAAAGATTTCAAGTGACAAAAGCCCATTTTGACTTACTGTGTAAATCTGTAAAGCTCACTTTTTCTCAACAACAAAAAAAGGCTGCTCTAATATCACCACCACTTCATTCTGCCGCTACACAGCACCTTGAAACTGGAAACTAAAACTCACTACACAGCACCTTGAAACTGGAAACCTTTACTCACTGAATGCACCGTTTCAACAGCAACATCAGGGAAACTTTTGAGAGACTGGGTGGAGAGCGCAGGGCCTTTTCCAGCATGAAAAAAGATCATTTTGAACTGAACTGAATGAATAAACTGAACTGAACTGAACTCTCTGCTGGCCACAGTAACTCTAAGCGCCCAGCCTGGCATTCACTCTGTCCACATTTTGTCAGCGCCAGTCCTGTTTGCATCAATGAGTGGGACTGCATGCTGGTGGTCTTGGGCAAGCAGTGCTGAGACGCTTTGCAACAGGATCGCTTTCAGCATGGCCTCTCTGCACTGATCCGCATGAGCCAGGTCCCGCGCTGCCAGGTGGTGCCGGAACAGGACAGTCAGGTGGTCTTGGGCAAGCAGTGCTGTGACGCTTTCCAACCGGATCGCTTTTAGCACAGCCCCTCTGCAATGATCTGCATGAGCCAGGTCTTGCAGGCCAGGTGGCGCCGGAGCAGTGCTGTGACGCTTTACAGCGGGATTGCTTTCTGCAAGGCCTCTCTGCACTGATCCGCACGAGCCAGGTCTTGCGTGGCCAGGTGGCGCCGGAAGAGGACGGGGCAGTCGAGAGAGATGCAGGGCTGGGAGTGGTCCTGTACCCCCATGCATGAGATGCACACCTGGAAAACCAGCAAGCGAGAGTTGTCAACTAGACCTCTTTTTTTGTGTGGCCTGCCCTGTTTGGTTGCATTTTGAGCGTAAGTGGTGGAAACATTACAGATACACAAAGACGGAGCCACAAAGACAGACAGACTCACAATAGACAGACCTGGACAAAAAAGTGCAAGAGGGGCACAAGCCAGCAAAACATACAGCTGCCACAATGGTGTCCATGTTCAGGTACACACAAAGTGTATTTTTGCATTGGTCTTGCCTACTCACACACACACACATGCACGCACACACGCACAGAATCTGACAAAAAGCATGCCTGCGAAAACACATGCGACAATGGGTGCAGAACATTTCCGCTACTTCTGGGGACTATTTTCTGGGTGGTTTCTTCACCGTTTAATGCAAAAAGCATCATACCTTGGCCAGCTTGTCCTGCACAGCTTCCCAGGCTGTGGAGCGAGAGGCCAAAGTCGCTGCCACCAGCTGTGGGTCCTTGAGGCAGGAGGCACACACTGCTTGCTTGGTCTGCCGTTCACACACCAGGCAGTCCGATGTGACGAAGTACTGGGAGATTGTGCCCTGTATTTAAAACGAAGACTGTAGTAGCACAGTTGTTGAAGTTGTGGCTATTTGCAGTTGCTAAGCATTACAGCGGAAAGATTTTGTGCTGCAAAGCGTTACTGTGGCCTTTTTGAGAAAATGGTCCTGAAAGATTTTGTTGCTAAGCATTATAGTGGCCATTTGGAGAGAGAGAGAAAAGTCCTGAAAGATTTGGTGTCACTGTGAATTTTACTTGGCAATGGGGGTTTATAGTTTGCAAAACTTTCAGAATATTTTTCACGGTAATGAATTGGACAATGGTGTATGATATGCTGGAGTTCTGAGGAGTTAAAAATGTTTTATTTGGCTAAACATCAGTTGTTTCGCATAACATTAGCATCTTTTATTTCAAGGTAGAGCATTTCAACCCAGGTTTTAACAATGCTATTTCTAAAGGAAAATATCATAACTACTTGATAGTTTAAGGTCTAAAGAGCATAATTCTGCACACACACTAAACTAAAAATCACCCAGATCGACCCCCAGCAGCTATTTCAGTCTCTAGGGCTGATCAACGACCGCGACTGGCTGGTGCCCAACACAGGGCATCCCAACAAGGTCTGCCAGCTGCTGGGTGGTGAGTAGAATCTCAGTAGTTAGTTAGCTAGCATTCCTCAGCTAAAAACCCTGTGGATCACCCAGTGTTGGGTGAGAAAGGTAGCATGAGCAGGCATTTCCCCACACTTGTACATACTGCCGTCATCCATGCAAGGTCCGTGTTACCCACCGAGTGGTAGCTGGGTTCGAACACAGGGGATTTCAACAAGGTCTGCCGGCTGCTGGATGGCAAGCAGGATCTCAGCAGTTAGTTAGCATTCCCCAGCTAAAACCCTGTGGATCACCCAGCATTGGGTGAGAGAGGTAGTGTGGGCAGGTGTTTCCCCAAACTTGTACCATCGAGTGGTAGCTGGGTTCAAACACAGGGGATTTCAACAAGGTCTGCCGGCTGCTGGATGGCAAGCAGGATCTCAGCAGTTAGTTAGCATTTCCCAGCTAAAACCCTGTGGATCATCCAGTGTTGGGTGAGAGAGGTCGTGCGGACAGGTGTTTCCCCAAACTTGTACCGTTGTGCACACAAGGTCCGTGTTACTCGCCACTCTGGCGACTGGGTTCAAACACAGGGGATTTCAACAAGGTCTGTCGGCTGCTGGAAGGCTTAATGTGTCTTAGTTTGCTGGTTCTGGTAGACGGTCACTTTCTGCAACAGTTGGACTGGGCGTGATCAAATTTCACCCTGTCCCACGAAAACAGGCGTAAGGAACACGAGCTAACTAACCATGATGATTCTACTCGCCTTCAGCCTACAGGAACATGGCGCTGAAACTCGAACTGCATGACCTCAAAGTCTCAAGCCCTGACGGAAATGAGAGGCGACCGAGTCACCACTGACCTGCTTGGTGTCCTGCGTTGGGGCCACGTGAGGTGCCAGCCTCACCACCTTGGGCATGTCGTTGTACCACTGAAAGACGCTGACCCCCACCAGCCCCATCAGGCGATCCAGAGGGGGCAGCACCTGCTTGGTGATGTAGTAGGTGACGTTGATGCGCAGGGAGGCGTCGTGCAGCAGCTCCCTGGGCTGACGCACCAGCTGAATGAGGGGCAGCCCCGGAGACCCGTGGACGATGACGTAGGGAATGCGCTCGCCCACCCTCGGCTCTGCACGGCGGTCCTCTTGCAATCGTTTCCTGGAAAAAGAAGAAAAAAAAGGATTCCACTGTCACAATGTAGAAAAGTTTCATTACCTGGTATTTCACACTGCATCAACCCACAAAGGTGATCTTGCTAGGGAAAAACACCACTGAAAAAGTTTAGTTACTTAACCCTTTCACTGCCATGATGTCACCTGAAAACCACCAACAGCAGTGCAGGATTTGCAATCCTTAAGCCTCTTTTTTTTTCTTTTTTTGCGTTACCATGTGAAAGGACTTCCACCAAAAAGGCACAGTATCGAATGTAGATTTGTTATAGTAGGACTGGAAAATATACTGTTTGCAGGCCTGTGTGTGCATACTTTTTGCAGGCCTGTGTGTGCACACACTCTTCAGCCTGGATATTTGACTGGCTGGGGCAGTGAAGGGATTACTATTTAACTATTTAACACCCAGTCAACCATAAAGTTGATCTTGTCAGGGCAAAACAAACTTTATTGTACCGCAAGTAAAAGTCTGACTTGCTGTTAGAAGACAGGTCACTTCACGTCTGTTGTCTGTACAGGACTGGGGGCAATGGAATGCACTGGGAAGCCAGAACTTAGAATACCTGGCAGAAGCCTACACATACAAAGCTACATGCCAACCAACCTGCTCCAGGATTTAAAAAGAGAATCTTCAACAGCTCCAGGCTCTTTGCATGAGGGGGCTTCAATCTGTCAGTGGTACAATACCGTGGGTAGATACATGACAGTTAGTAAGTAACTGGACTTTTAACGTCCTGTCAACCGCACAGGGTCACCTCAGGATGAAGATGTGAAGGAGGTGCTGCGTATGCACTATATGCTATTGAAAAACTGACAAATCCTTTTGATCTAAGGAAGTGCCTGCTAGGATAGAGTACCCCACCATTCCATGTGCTCTAAGAAGAACCCAGACTGTTCCATGTTCAGTCACGATTTACGTGTTAAAGGCCAAAATAGTGAGCTAAAAGAAGAGCTATGCGACAAGAGATCAAACACAACACAATCCTACCAGCAGCAGAGTTCTTCTCCCCACAAACAGAATTTCGAACCCCTGCCCTGCCTCACCTGGCGATCTCCAGCGCAGGGACGCAGGCGCCAGCCTTGTAGCCCATCATGCCGCGGAACTCCTTGGCGAAGATGTAGTCCTGCAAGCCGACGCGGCCCCACAGCATTTTGGTGAACTGTCGCTGAAGGTACGACCGGACCTGGGACACGTCGCGCATGGTGAAGAGGATCTTGATGCACCTCTCCAGCACTTTCGACGCCACCCCGCAGTTGTCTCGCCGCACGGTCTCGATGCCTTTGGCGTCAAACGCTGGTTCTTTCTGGTCGCGGGTTTCATACATGAAGCCCACATACCGCTTCTTGGTTTGGAGCACACATGGCAGGTATACCTGAAGGGGGGGGAGAAAAAAGTGTAATTTTGTCTCCGCTGTGTTTTTGTGCTTCATGATCATATAAAATGAAACCCAAAAGAGATACACATGTATACTTGTCTGAGAAGATGACATCATCCTATGGACTGCTTCATTTTTTTTGTAATAGTGCTTCTTTGTTTCATTTTCTAACTGCAGAACCATCAAGTCCTGCTATGAAGAGCAAGTTCAGGCCTTTTCCCAATATTATAACAGACAAACAAGCGTAACAACTATTCAAAACCAGCATGCAATCTTCTTCAAGATGAAAAATATAGGCCTTTTCCAGATCCTGCAACAGGCAAGCAAGTGTAACAACTATTCAAAACCAGCATGCGATCTCATTGAAGATGAAAAATTCAGGCCTTTTTCTGATCCTACAACAGACAAACAAATGTAACAACTATTCAAAACCAGTACGCGATCTCTTTCAACAGTTACCTTTTCAAACCGCAGCTTCATGGGCTTGGGAAACATGTCCGTGACAGCATCGGCAATCTCCTGGCCGATCACAAAGGCCTCATCCTTGGATCGCCCCGGCAACACGATGAAGAGGCTGTCCGTGTCCCCGTACACCACCTGGGCCTGCCAGCGTGCCGTCTCCTTCACCAGCTGAATGGCTCGCTCCAAGCTCTCCCGGGCCTTGCGAACAATGCTGTCAGCAACCTGATGAAGCACACCAACATCTCCCCGTCACTGGTTCATTTGTGGCACCAGACACGTACGTACGTGTAGCAAAGACTTGAGCTCACTGTCAACGGTTCAGTTGGAAACTGTACCCGTGTATTTGAGTATGTCTGTTATCCATTGTTGGAACAGGTGCACTGACGTGTTCTATAATTGTGTGATATTTGATATCGTGAATAATAAAATATAATAAAACAGGTGTACTGAAATGGTCTACAACTGTGTTATCTTTGATATAGTGAATAAAAGAAAAAGCAAAAAAACAAACAAACAAAAAACTGTTCAGTTTGTCACTACTCTTGAGGGTTAACAAACATTCACATCTGCAATATAATCTCAGGCGCAGCTTCGCCCTTGACATGCGACACTCCCTGGCTGACAGTGATGTTGTTACGCTGTGCTCACTCCAGATGGGCAAAAAACATGCACAGGCGCACTGACTGTCACCAGCAGCAAATGAGCGGGCTGAGGTTGCAGAGGCAACAGACACACCACTTCAGGTTTAACTTCCATGAAACTTCGCCATGTCAACGGATCTGTACCAGTGTGCTCTTGCAATTGTTTGAGAGAGTTTTTGTCAATAAAGAGTGTGTACATAAACACCTCCTCCCAAGCACACCCCCCTCCCCCATCTTCAAGAGCCACATCCCAACCAACTCACACACACACACACAATGGATGAGGGAAAGCGAGAGAGAGAGAATCTCTTACCTCAATACAGGGCATACGGCCAGAGAAAGTGGCGCCAGTGTAACCATAGGTGACGTTGGCAATCAGCTTCAGACCCAGCTGCCGTGCATCCAGCATTCTGTGTAGCACCTGAAAGTGACAAAGATACTCTGACAATGTGAAACTGGCATGCACTCTGACAATGTGAAACTGGCATGCACTCTGCACAGACAGAAATCAGCAGTTAAAAAGCTGTTTCCAAGTAACATCACACCTGTTATCTTCAATACCACCAGCTGCAAACTGAACAAACCAGTTAGGTCTTAAATGCAGAGAATTGCCTAGTATTATAATTTAAAGCAACACTAACAGTGACGATGTGAATGACTGCAATTATACACCAGAGCTTGCTTTAGCCATGTCAGCAACTGAAGCAACACCTCATGGACATGCAAACTACACAGAGAAAAGGGAGAAATTTGAAAAATTGTAGACTGGGGTTACAATGGAACCCCTGATAAAAACAAGATTTAGACACCCTGAGCAAGACCACTACTCTTCTACCAACACTTTGTCTGAAGCAGTTCCCAGCTACTTTTCAGCCTCATATAACCACAATAGTTCACTGGGCTTTAAAAAGCAACTACATACCAATCTATCCCTTCTACTTTTCACCCTCATATAACCCTAACCGTTGACTGGGCATTAAAAAAAAAAAACTATATATCTACCCGTCTATCCATTCTACTTTCAGACCACTTCTGTTTGACAGTACACAAGACAAACCTTGTCGTCCTTGTAATCTTTCATAGACTTCTTCACCATCAGCCGGGTCTTTAGGATCTCTTCCACCATCCTATTGAACCAAATGGGGAAGCAAGAAGTTCAGCGGTCAGCCTCCTTCGTGGCACATAATCAAATAATGCTGATAAACATACGCATACCTACAACTTTGCTGCCAAATGTCAACGGTTTTGTGGTGCCAAGTACGCTCATCACACATTCATACCAATCGTATCACATCAGTAAACCACAGCACCAGTAAGCATCTGGGAAAACTGTCACCGATAAATAAATACATGACAAGTCCAAGCAACATCAATCTGTGCACAGCACATAAAATGTTATTATGATTATTAGCAAGGAATAATCTTCAATCACTTCAATCAGGAAGTATCTTCAATCACAATGACTACAAAAGACTGCGCAGAAGTTCATATTCCTTTGAAAGCAGTTCATCCCAAATCAGAAACAACTGTGACATACTACTTTTCACTGCGTTTCAGCCTCTTCTAACCGAGTATTGAGAATTAAAAAAATCACATTTGTCTCCTTACACTGGCAGGATGCCTCTGCCCCCTACACATATACACGCGCACCCAGCACATACACACACAATACTGACACATTTTCTTCCTCTCTCTCTCTCCCTTATTCTGACACAGGAATGAGTGAATCTTTTGGGGCATTTGTCTACTTACATTGGCAGGACACCTCTGCGGACTTTTGATGTCACAAAAACACATCCATTTGGGGAAATGGTCACCTTTTTCCGGAGTTTCTAAAAGACAAAAAGAAACTGAAAACATGGACAATATTTTCCCTCTTACAAACCATTTGTTTATATATACCACATCTCTCTCTTTCACACACACACACACATACAATACTGACACATTTTCTCTCTTTCTCTCTCCAAACACACACACACACACCCAGCGCATAGACACACTATACTGGCCCATTTTCTCTCTCTCCCTCACACACACACACCAATGCACACACACACACACCAATGCAAACACACACACACACCAGTGCATAACACACAAACACTGCTAGATCCTCACCCTGAGAGTGTCTGGAGGTACGCTGAGTGATGTGCAGCCAAACTCAATAGGCCCATTACTGCAAGATACAAGCACAGCCACAATCAGCACAGCACATGGCAGAATAGTGCAGTTCAAAATGCAACAATACTGGAAGACAGAGGTCACTACAGGCACATTTCCACACAAATCACACCTTCTGCTATCAACTTGTAAGGATGATGCAGTCTCATCCATTATTTTTCTTAATGTTTTGCTTTCAATTTTAGGCCAGAAAAACACCACTCCGTAAACTGGCACACTGAATGAGTCTACATCCTGGCCAAACAGTAAACATGCTGACAGCAACCAGATCACTGTAGAAATGGACATGTTCACTGGGTCCATACACTGAACAAACAGTAAATGCACAGTAACCATCCTACTGTATAATAAACTGACACACCGACTGTGTCTGCACCCTGACCAAATAGTAAACGTGCTGACCGTAACAGATCACTGTAGAAATGGACATGTTCAGTGAATAAACAGTAAACACATCGACAGTAACCAGCCCACTGTACAAACCGACACACTGTGTCTACACCCCGACCAAACAGTAAATATGCTGACAGTAAGTAATCAGACCACTGTAAAAATGGTCATATTCACTGGGTCTACATCATGACTGAACAGGGCTGCAAGAACTGAAAGCAGTGAAGATGATGATGAAACATCCAGACTGAGGTCTTTACACAGCGGACACACAAACTGTGTGGACACACATGATTCTACACAAGCCAGGGTTTGCACAGGCTGAGTGACACAACTGCAGACTTTTCCAATACCTGATAGGATTTTTTTTTTTTTTTTAATGCCATGCATCGGATCTCCATTCCTCATGAATTACATCCCTTAATTTAAAAATGAACATGCTCACTGCTGACTGACACAGGGAGGTGTGCTATCACAATCTCGGTTTCCAACATCCATTGTCTGTTTTCTGTTACAATTTATATTACTGGCCTTTCAAAACAGAAAAAAGGTCACAAATCAGAAAATGTTCACACTTTTTGTGCAACGGTTCGGTTTTTGATACATTTTATTTTTCAAACTGCCATCCAGATCTTCTAAAACCCAAAGTGTGAAGCCTGACAGAACGGGAGGGAAGCAGCTGCCACAGGCAGCTACGTTTGCAATGAGACAAAAAGACCATGAAAGGTAGTAACGCCCACACAGGCTGCAACACAAGGAGCACGACAAAGCAAAAGCACTGACTGAGCCTGTGCCAGGTTTTCCACGCGCCCCAGGCAGGTGGAGAAGCAGTAGTTGTAGGCGATCATGATGGAGGGGTAGAGGGACTGGAAGTCCAGCACCACCACGGGGTCGGTGTAGAAGCGGGACTGCGGCTCCAGCGTCAGGGGGATGCACTCGGGGGCCTTCTGGCGGGCCCTCTGCTGCACGCTGGGCGAGACGGGGATGAAGTTGAGGGGCTTGGCCAGGCGCAGCATCATGGACTCCACTCGGTACTGCAACACACACACCACATCACATCACATCACCAGCCTCATTCCAATATTACACAGCAGAAAGACCTAACACACACTCCAGTTGTAAATATGCAGGCCACATGCACATTGGGGGTGATGCTAAAGAGAAGAAAAAAATTCATCAAGTGATGCAAAAATATGCATGAAACTTATCTTACCTCACAATGGCGACAGGAAAAAAACCTAAAAAACAAACAAAAAAGTGGAGGCGAATCAATGTCTGGTACCTTCAAGGCAAAAACATTTTTAAAAGCTTTGTGTTGAAGACAGGTTTTTTTCAGGCAACAGAATGGAGTGCCAAAGCACTATGCAACAAACACACACAAAAAAAAATTCTATGTAGTGCACACACACACACAAAGAAAGAAACAGAGAGAGAAAAAACTAAAATAAAACCACCACCACCACCACCACCACAGTACCTGTGATCCTCTGGACAGCACATCGTAGAACTCAATGCCAAAGACGCGAGCAAACTCGCTGGTCTTGCCAATGATGTCCAGCTGATCCAGCATGGCAAGCTGGCCGGTGACGCGCTGCGTGTAGTGCTGCACGACACGCCAGCAATGCAAGCGTGTACGGTGATTGTACCAGGCCGTCAGGGAGCGCAACGTGTAGGCCGGCACACGGCGGTGAAGGATGTGGAAGGCACAGTTCTCATATGTGTAAATATTGAGTGTTACCTGGAAGGGTAGGCAGAAACCTTGTCAGAAAGGGCTGGCAGGTGAGCAGATGAAGCAACAGATGGACAGACAGACAGACAAGGTGATTCCAAAATACCCTTCAACTTCACTATGGTGGGTGTGGGATACGATGAAGCTCTATGCCAGCTGTTGCCGTGACAATACTCTTCGCAGCATCTATTATGGCCAGTCTACGATACAATGAACTTAAGACAACTACAAACCACAGACACTGTGACAAAGTAGTGGCACCAAATCCACCCTATTTCCTCCTCACAAATGAATGCTGATACATGCAAAACAATTGACAAATAATAACAAAAATGATGACAGCAACCCAGCTGTTTTGCATAACACTCGGATGCACCACCATGCCAAGTTTGGTCACAAAAGGCCCAGCAGTTCAGAAGATACTGTTCAGACAAAACCTGGACAGACAGATACATGGTATTCCCCCCCCCCCCCCCCCCCCACATCTCTGTTATGAGGGGTATAAAACAGAAGTTCAAAAAAAAAAAAAAAGAAGACTGGCACAAGCAAAAACCGGGTTTACCTCATGCCTCAGGACTCTCCAGAGGTTGAGAATGATGCGGCCCTCAATGTGGATTTCCGATGTGTAGTCAGCTCCCCACTCGTCTCTCTCTGCACTGAAGCGGTTGCCCTGCTTGGAGCCTGAAACAGCGACGTCAGTCATCCTTTTTGCGTTGGTTTTGAATCTGTGGCCCACTTTCCACACCACCTTGCCACGCTACACTGACCGCCCTGTGCGGATCCTGAATGAATCCTGTGCCAAATTCACCAGGAAAAAGACCCAACCCCTTCCAGCTTATATGTAAATCAAAACCCACGTAAGGCTCGAAAGAGCTCTTATTTTCAATGAGGCAATATGAAACATAGATGTGTTATGCTTTGACAGACCATGCACATGATTTTGTCAAGTTGGTTGTCCAGTGAGATTAACCCGTGTTTGAGAATGATGCTAGCATAAAATATCATTATCATCATTTTGTACTGTTTGTTCACGTCAATGTAAGAATGGAATATCACCAACGCTAATTCCTGCATGATTTTAGGTCACTCAGTGAGTAAATATCCTCATATGGAAGACTGAATGCGTTTTCTCACAGTGTACTGTCATGTACACCCACCTTGGATGCGAGCAATTTGTGAGCAGAGGTTGAAGCTGAGATGCGCAGCGCGCTGCAGCAGAAATCCCCACGACAGCTGCTGCACCTCAAAACCCAGCAAGATGTCAGGGTCCAATCTGTCAGCATACAGACCGTGCCATGAAAATCGCTATCAGCAAAACACAAGCGTTTTTTTCTCTCACTCCCATAAAACTTGTTTAAGATCAAGACTTTACTTCCTGAATGCTGGCACGGAGTGTGAACAGAGCACTGCACTAAACATACCCTGGAAACATGCACCGCGTGATACAGACACCATCATCATCATCACCCACCCTATCAGCACAACAGTTAAATGCCATCAGAGACCACCCAAAACTTCAGCGTACGCACTCCGGTATTTCCTAGCGCACACGAGCGTAGCAAGACGTGCGCACAAACACATGTTCCTTGTGTACATGCCAACATAGGCACGCACACAGGCAATCAAACATGCATGCACACCCACACCCACCCACATGCACACAACACACGCACCTGCTGATGAGGTCAGTAAACTCCTTGAGGAGGTCTCCTTCAGACTCCACATAGGTGACATCCAATTCCTCCAGAATTGCACACTTTTCAAACAGGGTCTGCTTCCCCTTCCCATCTGGTGGCAAAGTGGCGCTGCCTCCCGACGTTGAGGGCTGAGGACTCTTTCTGGCACTGACGACAGCGCACGACTCTTTGTCCACTACGAGGGCTCCTGTGACGTTCCTGCGGCCCTTGTCTGGCGGGACGTCATCAAAGACGGCGTAGAAAATTATGCGGACGGCATCCATTTCTGGGTCAGGCAACATGTCACCTCGAGTGTCAGCGTGCACTTCCATACTCAGTACCGTCAGGAACTGGTGCTGTTAACAACAAAAACACATTTATCTGGTGCTATTATTTCAGTGCTACGGTGGAAACAAGCTTAAGTTTATACCAAAAACATACCAGTCTGTGCAGCAAAGAAAACACAAGACAACACAAACTTGAATGTACAAATTTGCATGGTCGTTTTTCTGTGGGCTTAGAAAGTAGGCATCACTAAGCTCTGTTATGTCTGCCTACCAGTGTCTCTGTTTTTGTCTCTCCCAAATGTGCTGTGTTGTTCTCCCAAATGTGCAGTGTTGTTCTCCCAAATGTGCAGTGTTGTTCAAGGACATATTGATAGTATTTAACCTTCTTTTTATGTCCGCAAATATACCTGCCTACTAGTAAGTGTCTCTGGTTTTCTCTCTCCCAAATGTGCAATGTTGATGTTCTGTGCGTAATGTACAAGGACTTACTGATAGTATTACTCAGGATGCACTTAACTTTTCTTGTTTTTCTTTTTGTTTTCTTTCTTTTTTTGTCATCTGTAAACTGAAGAAAAACAGTCCCCATTCCCCACCAACTTTTCAGTCACTAGAGCCATCATCTGCCCATTCTGCCAACAAGCGACGTTTGACAGATGTAAAACTCCCAATTACTAACTTACTAACTCCAGTTACTCACTCACTCATGAGCGATGTAAATGTGCTTGCTGTTTGCACAGTCAGCTGAGCTTTGTTGAATCTGCTGAATTTTCACTCTGGCAAGGAAACATTCACCTGTGCGCTGACACACACAATAATAACTGCAGAAGAATTCAACAGTTTTTACAGATGCAAACACTTCCTGTGCAGCAGCAGCCTTTGCCAAGTGCAAGCTTTGTGTGGACCACTGAGCCGTTACTCGGCACAAAGCAACACTACGCTGACTGGATTCTCTGAGCGCTCT
The DNA here is from genome assembly GCA_018857735.1 of Alviniconcha marisindica. Taxonomy (NCBI): domain Eukaryota; kingdom Metazoa; phylum Mollusca; class Gastropoda; family Provannidae; genus Alviniconcha; species Alviniconcha marisindica. The sequence goes on along the minus strand of JABMCL010000011.1, from coordinate 588,606 downwards.
GGTTTTTAACACCCTTGAAGGAGGAGAAACGGACATTATTCTGTGAATGTTCATCACACCGCCAGCACTGATGGCACACCATCATCTTAACTTTGTTGTACTGGTGGCAGCAAAAGCGACTCAGAAAGATCTGTGAGGCTGTTATAAAAACAACAAACAAATAAATACCCAAAGGAAGTAAGTAACTTGGTGTTTTACGCCCAGTCAACCACTGCAGTTATATCAGGGTGAAATACCCAAAGTACAGGAACAGGAAGCAAGGAACTAGTTTTTTATGCCCAGTCAACCAGGACAGTTACATTAGGGCGAAGGTACATGAACACAGAAAGAAAGAAAAAATCTTGCTGACCTTGTGTAATGCCTTGGCATCCTGCAGTTTTTGCTGAGTGACCTTGAACCCATGAGCGTTTCTTGGTGTCGGTCCATCAATCTGTGACACCTCTCCTTCAAATGACTGTCGCTGAAAAAAAAAAAAAAACAGCTTTCTGGACACTTGTGTACATTTGATCTAGACTTCTTTTCTTCTTCTTTTTTCTTCTTCTTTCTTTCTTCTTTCCTTTAATAATAAAAGTCTGCACTCAAACTGAACATCATGCAAGCTCCAACGAGACCTAAAAGAAAAACCAAAACAGTAAACCAGTATAAACGGTTGTACGAACAGCTTAGCTGAGATGTCCCAAATGACCCAAGGGTAAAAAGCCAGCAACACACAGGTTCCTACCCTTTGTCTCTGTAGTCAGTGGCTGGAATGAGGTGATGCAAAGCCGGCTAAATGAGAGTACCCCAAGAGATGTCCCTAACAACACAAGGATGAAAGCTAGCAAGAGACAGGTTCCTACCCTTTGTCTCTGTAGTCAGTGGCTGGAATGAGGTGATGTAAAGCCGGCTAAATGAGAGTACCCCAAGAGATGTATGTCCCTAACAACACAAGGATGAAAGCTAGCAAAAGACAGGTTCCTACCTACCCTTTGTCTCTGTAGTCAATGGCTGCAATGGGGTGATGCAAAGCCGGCTAAATGATTGTACCTAGAGAGATGTCCCTAACAACACATGGATGAAACTGAAAGCCAGCAACACACTGGTTCCTACCATTGTGTCTGTAGTCAATGGCTGCAATGGGGTGATGCAAAGCCAGCTAAATGATTGTACCTAGAGAGATGTCCCTAACAACACAAAGACAAAAGCTAGCAACACACAGGTTCCTACCATTGAGTCTGTAGTCAATGGCTGCAATGGGATGATGCAAAGCCAGCTAAATGATTGTACCTAGAGAGATGTCCCTAACAACACAAAGACAAAAGCTAGCAACACGCAGGTTCCTACCATTGTGTCTGTAGTCAATGGTTGCAATGGGGTGACACAAAGCCAGCTAAATGAGAGTACCCCAAGAGATGTCCCTAACAACACAAGGATGAAAGCTAGGGAGAGACACTGGTTCCTACCTACCCTTTGTCTCTGTAGTCAGTGGCTGCAATGGCATACGGATGAAAGCTTGCAAGACACAGGTTCCTACCCTGGTCTCTGTATTCAGTGGCCACAATGGGGTGATGCAAAGCCGGCTAAATGAAAGTACCTAGACATCTGACGCTACACACGGATAAAAGCTAGCAAGGTTCCTACACTTATCCCAGTAGTCAGTGGCTGCAACGGGGTGATGCAAAGCCAGCTAAATGAAAGTACCTAGAGAGACGTCTGACACTACACGCGGATAAAAGCTAGCAAGGTTCCTACGCTTATCCCTGTAGTCAGTGGCTGCAATGGGGTGATGCAAAGCTGGCTAAATGAGAGCACCTAGAGAGCTGTCTAAAACTGCACAGGGATGAAAGCTAGCAAGAGACACAGGTTCCTACCCTCGTCTCTGTGGTTAGAATGGCGCGACGCAGAGCTGACTCAGTGTTGGTGGACAGACGTCGCAAGGGTGGACGTTTCGGGGTGATGAACTCTGGACCCGTTTGTTCGCTCCTGCTGGCACTGCCCTCTGCTCTTTTGCCAGCTGCGACAGGGGTGCAGCCAGGGTCGAAGAGTTCGCTGGAAGAGCGGCGGACTGGTGTGCTGTGGAGGATGCTGTCAGAGTCCAGGCATGGACGCTTTGGCGTGCTGCCACCGTCTGCGCCGTCATCACCGTTGTCATCGCCAACACAGGTCTTTCGTGAGGCCTCATTTCCTGCCTGCATGCAGGAAAACAAACACTGATAAAATTAGACGCACACGACAGGTTATTATCCTCCACGTACATAGCAAAGCACAATAAAGTCAAGAGCACAAACCAATTGCAAAGGCAGTTAAAGGTTTGAATTCCAGACCAAAGGGACAAATGAGCTGTGAAAATGCTAAATGAATCATGAAACTAAAAGGACACATGACACATGATTTTATTTATCACAGCACAAATGTTAATAAAAAAGGGGAGAAAAAAAGCGTGGCATCTGTTTTACCCCCCAAAGCCAATCCTAACACCAAACCCCCAATCACCACAAATCAGCCAGCTGTGCACACAGATTTCTAGCCACTGTGTCCATGAACACCTTCCGCACACCCTGCCAACCCCGTCCCTAATGAAATCCTGCTAGGAGAGAACAAAACAGTAATAATAATTTGTTATTTATGGCACTCCATCTCGTAAGAGCCTGGAGTGTTTATAAAGACATATGGATACACTCGTTTTATCACACACATGCGCGCGCTACAAACAGATGCATTCCTGGTGATGGGTTGGTACAATGAGAAATGAGAAAACGACAGATCAGTATGCAGTAGAGAAGAGGAGTGTTTTCAGTTTTGACCTGAAAGAAGAGAGTGAAGACAAATGCCTGACAGAGAGAGGAAGTGAGCTCCAGAGCACAGGTCCAACGTGTTAAAAGGATCTCTCCCCTAGGGTCCTCCTGCCGATCCTAGGAACACAGACTATCTGAGCATCTGAGGCTGAGCAAAGAGAGTGAGAAGGAGAGTAGAGATGAAGCAACTCAGAGAGGTCAGAAAACAGTCTCACCTCTCTGCGCCTGTCTTTCAGCCGGGTGAACATGGAGTCTTCGTCATCACTGCTCTCCCTTGCGCTTGCCCCCTCCCTCTCCTCCTCGGGCGCATCAATGTCTAGCGGCAGAGTCATCTCCACATCAGCGTCGGCCCCATCCATGGGCTGCGCACCCTCCACTGGGGCGCCTTTCTCGCCGGCAGGTTTGAGGCTCTCCAGCTTGTCCTCCAACCAACCGGCGACCACTTTGCGGCAGGGCGGCGCTTTCACCGGGGTGATGATGCAAGGTCTGTCACCGGCAAGAGCGAAGCGCAGCTGCGGCTCCTGCTCCAGGCGCTGGGCGAAGGAAACGGTGGCTGGGTCCGGCTGCGAGGACAGGAGGCGACTCTCAGAGGCGCGCAGCGACTGCCATGACCGCAAACCCTTCGCGGCTCCTGGAGGTGGCATCTCCTCCAGCTCCGTTACCTGTGAGCAGAGTAAGGATGATTAACGAAGTATATCAACTGTACAGGATGATTCACAACTGCAGTGCCACCTGCATGAGCCCAAGGTCCTTTGAGCTACAGATTAGAATGAATACAAGCAGCACAACAGGTGTGGTCTAAGCAAAAAAAGGAGCTGGCGAGCGCGCACGCTTCACTGGGTCTTATACAGGGGACGCCCCCCCCCCCCCCCTGATGTCAGGGGGAGACCACTCTGTGTGGTATTAAAGGACAATAATTTTGGGTTTCAGGGGAACCCAAATACAGGTAGGTGTTTGGTCTAAGGGAGATAACTCCTATTAGTTAGGTTGACGTAATGTATTTGAAAGAAATACTACCATGTATACTAGTCAGGTGTTATTTTAAACAAAGAAAAAAATATCAGTGTATACCAGTAACACAATGTGTAACCCATATATTCTGTTGTAGCTGACAGTGCATAACCATCGAACAAAACCATTCCAAGTTGTTCTTCATATAAATTACTGTTTGGAGGCAGGCGATGAATTTATGGGTTGCAAACAAACATTTGGTTCACAAAATCTGTGAACTCAGTAAGATGATTAGTCTATGTATATGACCAGAAACCATAAAAAAGCCACTAAATACTGAACTTCCAGCCACAAAAAATATGGATCTATGTCACTTTTTGTCAGAATATATATGACACTGATAATGGACACATTAAACCCCTCACTGCCCCAGCCTGTACAATTATTTTCAGGCTGAAAAGTGCATACATATACACACACCTGAAAACTGCATATTTTCTGGTCCTATAAAATTAAATATAAATTTAATACTGTGTGAAAATCCTTCCAGATGCTAATGTGAAAAAGAAAGAAACAAGGTTTAAAGGAGTTCACATTTTGCATTTTTATTGGTCGTTTTCAAGCGACACTGTGGCAGTGAAAGGATTCAAATGAAACAATGGGACGCATACAAAAAGACCACGCTCACAACTGACCAGCCCTGTTTCAGGGCCACATTTTTGCAAACGCTTTGGCTTATACTCATGCGGTTTACATGTAAGTTGTAACCAAACCCTCCCTAAAGACCACTATTCTTCTATTTCTCAGACCACATTAATTACTTCATTCAAGTAACTTAGTAAGCAAATCTGTTAGCAGTCTCCACAGGGATTCCACTGAGCTGTAAGTGACTACAATTTGTTGAGCAAAGCCACTGGCACTGTGACTGGACTTCTCCTTCTTCAGTGTCTTTGCGGCACTGGCACAGTGACAGCCATCACTGTCTTGGGAAGTACCTGCTGCAGTTAGACCAGGCCATTTTCACACATAATCAACACCATGATCATGTACGTTGTTGTGTTAGGACTAGTAATATCAGTCAAGATCCAGTTCACCATAACCAGGAAAGTCTTTCAAAATTTCTGGGTCAAATAGTGAAAGAGCTAACGAAGTCAGCACAGTGGAACCCCTGATTAGTGATTACACACAGGTCAGCCACAGTTTATTATTAAGATTTTTTAATTCAAGTTTGTTTTCTGTATGACATGACACTTATGAACATACAGGTGTGGGGAAATGGCTGCACACACTACCCTCTCACCCACTGTTGGGTACACCTCAGGGTTTTTAGCTGAGAAATTCTAGTAAAAACTCACCAACATCTATTATCTAAACACAAAAGTCACAAGAAAGCATCTGCGAGAGTAAAACAACAAAATTACAACATAAAAAAAGAAGAAGAAGTAACTGGGCCCAGAAGCACAGAACAGCTAAAACGATTATAATATGCAACAAAACAACCATTTAAACACAAACCGAGTATTCCCCCCCCCCCTCTCCCCCCCCCCCCCCCACCAACACACACACGCAACCACCTGTATCCCCTCTCCTTCATCCAAATGCCTCCAAGTAATGAGTGATGACAAAGCATTACTAATAATGACGTCTTCCTTCTTTTTTCAGCTAACCCATCAGTAGTATAGTAGTAATGCATGAATTACGCTTGTGTGTGTGTGTGTGTGTGTGTGTGTGTGTGTGTGTGTGCATGCGCGTGTGTGTGTGTGTGTGTGGTGTGGTGTGGTGTGGTGTGGTTTGTGTGTGTGCATGCATGTGTGCGTGCATGTGTGGTGTGTGTGTCTCTCTTTCTGTCGGCATGCGTGTATGCGTCTGTCTGTGTGTATGCAAGAGATGAATGCGCACATCTGCAGGCCTCTGTAAGCCCCCTAGGCTCTTAGTCTTACAAGATGGGGCGCCATAAGTAATCTCTTATTATTATCATTAGGTCAGCGCTCACCCACCCTATTGGTAGCAAGGCGCAGCACTCTGCCCCCCAGTTCCCTGCAGGAGAGAGAGAAAACACACATGCAGCTGAGCTCGACAATGACATTGTCCAACACACCAGACACAACACACCCTGGCCTCTAGTCCAACACAACACACCCTGGCCTCTAGTCCCCATCATCACTCTTTCCACAAAACACACACAGTGTTGCCCTGTCGACACCACAGTGAAAGGGCTAAAAAATGTCTTTCGCATTACCAGTATTTTCATCTTATGAAATTATGCTAACAACAATCGTGATCCAAACACACAGAAGGTTCAAAAGAAAGCAATTTATTAGGACAAATAATTTCGCCCTAATAAACTGCATTCTTGTGAAAAAAATTTTTATGTGTTTGGACCTTGTTTTAGAATGCTAGCAGTCATTTGTGTTTCAGATGTTTTTGTTTTTTGTTTTTTAACAAGCTTAGTTAAACTAAAAGAGTCTAAGGAAAGAAGTCCCTGAAACTTTGCCACCAATATTTTGTGTTACTGCTACAGTGTTAGTTACCACTATGGTTAGTTGCCAGTGTGTTGTTATCCGTGCTCCACATAACAACAAAATTCTAACAATCAGCCTCATTCAGCTGCTTAAATTTCCGAGTTGTGTTTCAGTGACTTGTGTTTCCCATGGTACAAAGTTGTCCATCTACATACATACATGTGGACAAAAGGATTTATGAAAAGTCATCAAAAAGCGAGTCTGATGGATTTCGTTGTTGTTATTAACCATTTAATAATTCTACACATCAAAGTGACAAAGATAACACAAGCACATCACATGTAATACATACCACTTTATAACCATCTGCTGGGCACAGTACACAGTACACACACAGTACACACCATATGTACCACCAGTCCAACCAGCTTCCTTCCCTCTGTACACACGAACACAGTAGAGATCACAAGTGACAACGTCACATACACACACAAACTAGAACAGTAGAAGTGCACACACTAACCATGCACACAAGTGCTACACAACGCAGACCCACAGGACACGATATTACATTTAAAACACACAAACAAAAAATAAACTTATTACCTGGGCCTGTCAGGCAGATCGGTCGGGTGACTGCAGAAGGCGCGGGTCACCGGCTCCACCGCCAGCCCAACAGAAGCTGCGCTGGCTTCCACAGCGCTTCGGCTCGGTGGGGGCGCTTTGGGGCACAGAACATACTTCGACCTTTTGGCTTCCGGATCTGCTGCCTGCTCCTCTTCATCCCCTCTTCCTTCGGACCTGTGGGAGTCGTCAGACCCTTGCTGCTCTCCTCGTCGCTGACCGTCCTCTCCGGGCGAGGAGGAAGAGGAGGAGGAGGAGGAGGGGTTGGAGGGAGGCCCTCCTGAGGCCTTTTTCGTTTTCCTCCCCCCTCCATCCTCGGGATCACCGCCACCTTGTTCATCTCCACCGCCTCCTTCATGCAGGAGTGAACCTGTCTGAACCTCCCTGTCACTGTCCATGCAGTCCCCGACATGCCTCGCACTAGCCAACGACGGAGCCAAGGGCAAGTTGCGCTGAGCGTAAAAGCCAGGGACAGAGCTAAGGGTACCAGTTACGGATGCATCGTAGATGCTGGAACCCGCGGCTGATGTGGTGTAAACGTAGTCTTGGCTGGGAGCTGCAGAGGATGAAGACGGCCACCTCCCAGAGGCTTCCATCAAGAAGGGGTACTTAGAATGAGGTGGCATCGCAGAATTGCTGCTCAGTGAGGTGTAGGCAGACGCCATTTTGCTGGAGCTGTAGGTAGGAAAGTACATGGCCGAAGAGTACGCTGCAGGCGGGTACGTTGTGCAAGTGAACCCCCGTGTCCTCTGTGGGTCTTCAGCCACCTTCCCATCGTCTTCCTCCTCGCTGTCTGTGATGGGCTCAAACTGGGACATCACGGACGTGCTGGCTGCCGAGCCCTGCACCTGGGTGTCACGCCACGGTGTCCCGAAGCTGGTCACCAAGCTCGGAGTCTGATACGGCACCTGACCAGCTGAAGTGAAAGTGTGCTGGGAAGCTCCATCACGCTTCTCCGGGCTGGCTGCCACGCTGCTGAAAGCTCCCTGGCTGCTGAGTCGGGATGCTGCACCGATGCCAGTGGCCTGACTGTATAGTCCCTTGTCGTACTGGTACACACTGCTTGGGTAACCCTGGCCAGATATCAAAGCCCCAGGCAAGCTGGTCCTACTGTCCAAGTCCTTGACCCGGTCTGAGGAAGGCCTGGATGCAGCAGACATGCATGGCTGGCTCTGGAAGCTGTAAGGTGACCAGGTGGAGGAGATGCTGCTCAAACGACTGAAGCCAGGAAACCTGTAAGCACTAGCGGAGTACTCCTGAGACGACGGAATCACATCCTCGTCTTCATCATCCGTTATGTTCTCAAAGTTGTCCGTCTTGATGGAGGTCCAGGTGGGGCGAATGGGAGCAGTGGCTGCAGCACATGCTGTGGGCATGCTGGATGTGTAGGAAGCTGCAGTGGCTGCCAAGGTGGGCACCAGATGCTGGCACCTTGCGCTGGACAAGCCAGTGGTTCCTGCAGCTTCTTGCTTCCTGGAGCAAGCCGACAGATCAAGAGCTACGTTTGTGTCTCCGGTCACAGTCACTGGCGCATACCCCAAAGGATCAGCTGCTTGGGAGGACACCACATCGCGGTATGTACTCTTCACAGAATCCGCGTCTTGGCCCTGGCCCCTGGTCACAGAATCACAGTCCGAAACACCAGGATGCAGGCACTTGGGTGCACCAGGCGTCAACTCCGCAAACGTGGATTCGATCACCTCATCCAGATACTCTCCTATCGACCGCTTTCTGTTCGGCTGAAGCCAAGCATCGGCCCTGCCATGCCTTGCATTATCCCAGTCTTTGCCACCAGACTGACGAGGGGACATTCTGCTGGGTGATTTGCTGCTGTGCGGGCCAGGTAAGGGGACAACAGGGGACTTTGAACTGGAGAGGCTCTTTTCTCCAGTGCAAGGGGTCCTTGCACTTGCAGCAGGCATCAGTTTCTCAGGAGTGTGGCTGTAGGCAGACCTGCCAGGGCTACAGTTGTATTTCTCTGGAGTGTAACTGTACGGGGATTTTCCACTTTCACCATAACTGTCCACAGGTTGGACTGACGGTGATTTAACATGTGGGCTGGAATACTTTTCATAAGAATAGCCAGGAGACCGTAAGTAATTCCCAGACAAATAGGCCCCTGGTGATTTTGTGGTATTGTTATAGTAGGCCGACGCCACTGAGGGTGATTTGGACATGTCCTGTCCATACGCCGAGGGTGATTTTGATTTGTCCCGGTACGCTGATGGGGATTTTGCACTGAAATAGCAATACTTGTCAGAGTGAGCAGTCGAAGAGTGTGAATGTGTGTTCTTTGCTGCATAGTTCAATGGTGACCTGGCACTTTCAGACTGATAATTGTCAGCAGATGTGGAAAAAGACTTGGCACTGCTGCAGTATTTCTCAGAATAAGCAGGAAATTTCTGGCTAGCATAAGAATAGGCAGAGGGAGATTTGCTGCTGGTGTCAGCATACCTATCAGAAGAGACAGAGTCTGCCGGCTTTTGGCTGGAATGAAGCTGATCTGGAACAGGAGTTGCCAATGATTTGGCCTGGGACCTGCCAGGAGAGCAGGACGTATATAATTTTGCACCACCTGACATCTGCCTATAATTATATTGTGGGGCCTCCTTCAGGCAGTCCCTGTCACGGCTTGCCCATTGTTTCAATCCACTCCGCTCTCCACCCAGCATGCTTTCAGCAAGCTTGTGTTTGCTCGAGCTCGCAGGGGACTTGCTGGCGGCTGAGTTGGGGGGGCTCTTCCCGGAGGTGCTTGAGGAGTCCAGGTTAAACATCTGGGAAATGATCATCTCCGTTCTGCTCAGCCCCAACTCTCGGGGAGAGCGCTGTGGCTGGGAGTTGATCATCTGGTCGCCTGAAGTCCCCGGCCTGTGCGGCTGGCCACCTGCCTCAGTGTTCAATTTGTCACAGAGCCAGCTATTGCGCCGGGTGTCCGACGCTGGTGGGGTTTTGTGCCCAAACCTGGGGAGGTCAGCGTATGAAGCGCTGGAGTAAGGTGGCGTTTTAGCATTGATGCCAGTTTGGGATGCGCCTGAGAAAGGTGCCATTCTGTCATCTACGCTATGCACATCTTTTTGAGAGAAGTTTCCGCGGGGAGGTGTTTTACTGTTCACAGTGTGCACATCTCTTTCTGAAGCAAACGAGTAGGGTGGCGTCTTACTGCTCACACTGAACACATCTCTGTGTGAAACACCCGAGAAAGGCGGCGTTCTTCCACCCAAGGGAGTAAGAGCATTTGGTGGCATTCTTTCGCCGACTCTGTGAACGCCTCTGTGCAGACCACTAGAGAAAATCGTCCTTTCATCGGCATGATTGTATATCTCTTTGAGCGGGGTGCTTGAGGCAGGAAGCATTCTTTCGCTGGCTCTGTGCATGTCTCTTGGGGAAACCCCTGAAAAAAGCGGGTCTCTCGGTGAGAAGCTTGAAACAGACCGCGTCCTCTCCCCCCTGTGCTGTGATTCCGAGTAAGGGGAGGCTTTGTCCCCTGGGCCACCACCGCCGCCGTTCTGGTGCTTTTCCCTGAGAGCATCGTGAATCACTCTGTCTTTCCACACCCCTCCGTCCGGGCCATCCGTGATGACGTGCAGGGGGTGGTGCCATGGGATGGCGGGGGTTGGCAGTTTCTCTGGGTCAGGGATGGTGGGGTGGACGGAACTGGGCGACCTTGGCAGAGATGCGGAATGTCCACTCACGGCAAGCGCTGCTGAAGTTGCAGCCGACCCCCCAACGTATCCAGGTGTGGGAGTACCGCAAGAGTCGAATTTTGCTATGGCAGGCTGCTTGCTGTGGGAGGTGTCCCCGGCGACCAAACCTTCACCTTCGGAGTTGACCATACACACAGGCTGGTTCCCGGGTAAGGAAGGCGGTGGGTGTACGCGGGACGCAAGCTCAGCAGCATTTTTGGCCCTAAGCTGGGCCATACGCACAGCACGAGTTCCGCGGGGTTCTTCAAGCTTCAACTGCCACGGCACAGACCTCAGCCTCCTTTCGTGTACTTTGTCCTGATTTGAAAATTCCTCTGGCGACAGTGGCACAGGTGGGGACAAGTCACCCAAATCAGAATGCACTGGAGACGTGTAAGACATCTTTATCAGCGATTCTTCAAAACTCTCAGCATGGTCACTGACACAATCACTGTACCGTGGTAGAGAGGTGTCGCAATGGTCCGTCTTTGGCAGGCCACCGCCTAGGCTAGCCAGGGTTGCCATGTGAAGCGCGTCCAAGCTGTCCAACAGTTTGTTTGCTTTGCCTCCGCCCCTGGGACAAGCAGGCTTCCTCTTCAGCTTCTTTTTTCTGTAGCCTCTCAACTGTTTGTTTGTCTGCCGTTTTGGAACTTTAACAGTGCCATCATCTGTCCTTTCCAATGAATCTTCGCACAGCTTGTCGTTTGTCCCAAGACACATTTGTTTATCGAAGCAAACACCTGTTGCAAAAATAGCCGGCTCATCACACATTTCTTCAGTTGTCCCAGAGATAACCTTCCTCTCTTCACTGTACACTGCCTTCTTTTCAACCTCTCCAAAGCCAATGCTTTTATCTGAGTTGCAGCCGACTTTGAACATTTCACAGCTGGCTTCCAGCGAAGGGTGAACACGACTCTTCCACGCACAGTCCTCTCTATCAAAAGTCTTCCATTCAAATTTCTTCTCCTTTGTGCACTCCACAGAGTCAGTGTTGTGGTTTTCTTTTTCATCCGCCTGATCCTTCACATGGCCGCAGGGCGATGAAGGGTGGTCGTTGTGAGCGCCGCTGCTGTGCTCGCCACCCAAACTGGCCAGCGTGGCCATGTGCAGAAGAGACAGACTGTCCATCAGTTTGTTAGTGTGACTGCCGCTCTCACCTTTGCTGCCCGACACCTTAACTTTGTTTCTCCGTCGCCGCGATCGTTTGGACAAAAAGGCCACTCCGAGGCGCTGGTTGGGTGTCAGCTGTTTCTGTTTCTTTAGCCTGTCTCTGTCCATGTCTGCCGCCTTGGTGTTCGTTGCTGACGTTAGGTTTTCCTTCCAGGTGAAACTGCCTGACTGCGGGCTGTGCTGGGCGTTGTCTCCATGGGCTCGCATCTCGCTGAAACAAGCATGGGAATCACTCGAGTCACTGCTGGGCTCTAGTCTTCGCTGGTTTGGGCGCACTCCTTTCGCTTTTTCACACACAGTCTGGAAACAAAATGGACCTGAAGCATGTTTACTCTCTCTCTTGTTCTTTTCTCTCTCAAGGAGCTTTGTATCAGAGTTTAACTGGCAGTGTAGCTGTGAATCTTTATCAGGACAGCTGGTGGTAGTTAAAGGTATACAGGGGGAAACTGGCGAGGAAGAGGCTGAATCAGGGTTGGAGTGTGGAAGCGAGCTACAGTCTGCATCCTGGGAATGTTCGGAAACAAAAGAGGGCGAGCCGTTAGGGCGCTTACCTGGCTTGGAAATGGGTGACTGTGTCCGAGATGTGGGTTCCAATGCTGCCACCTTGCTGTCGGCCTCCACTTCCATGGCAACTGGGAGAACTGTCTCGCCTCCCTGACCCGTTTCTCCGCTGCCTGAGGCTGGGTTGGGGATCCGGGGGGCGGGGCTGCTATTTTTTGCATCCGTTTTGTTCGGCTTGCCATCCTGTTCCACTGCTTGCTTGTCCTGTGGCGCACAGCCTGTCCTACTGCCCTTGCTGCCTGTGGTGTGGGAGCTTTCACTAGTCACGCAGTTCCTGGGGTTCCCTTGCATTGCCTCCTCTCTAGCGCTCTCCCCTTTGCTCTGTTGGCTTTTGCAGTCAACCTCTTTTCCTTTTTGATCACTTGCTTGATCATCAACACTCCCGGCGTTTTCTTTGGAGGGCACTTTCCCGTGTGACGCTGTTAGCGGGTTGTTATCCTCTGCCACATCATGGACTCCTCTCTCTTCTTTTCTCCTAAAATTGTCACTTACAGGTACGCCCGAACTGACCTGAGAATCATCATCTCTGCCTTGTGCTTGTCGTGGCTCATCTTTGTTAGACTCATTCACATCCAGCTTCCTCTGACCATGCTCTGTGCCCAATTCCGTTTTCACTTTGTCATCAGAACACAACCTAGCCTCAAGGTCACCTTCCACAATAGTGGAGGCATCGGAATCATCATCCAAACTACCTTTCTTGTCTGAGCTCTGAACAAAAGCGGGGTCCGAGGCAGAAGTGCCCCTGCCAAGCCTTCGGCAGCGAGGCCCGAGAAGTCGACTTCGAACTTTGACCTGACCCTGTTCAACTTTCCCATGCCAGTCTGTGACCTTGACCCTTTCATTGAGTTTGACCTCCACTTTTTTGACCTTGACCAGCATGACTTTGTGACCTTTGAATTTGCCCACCACAATGTAGTGAATGCCCTCTATGAGAGGCTGCTGGCTGCTTTTCTTGTTCTTGTGATTCTTGGACGATCGACCCTTGCGCCCTGATTTTTTCTCACAGTCATGAGCCAAGTACTGTGAAAATGCACAGGCATTGTAGTTGACTGATGACCTCTTTGTGCGCTTGATTTGAGTTTGATTTTGCTGTCTGCTACATTTCCTCTTCCGCCCTTTCCAGTGCAAACGGGAGGCTGGATCATAATCATCAGAAGACTCCTCATCGCTATCACTGTCATCATCATCACTGTCACTGTCACCGTTGGACCACAACTGAACTGACGAGTGTCGAGAGGCCTGGGATGCAGGTGATTTTCTACCATCTGTCTGTTTCTCCTTTTTGCCAACTGAGCTGTCTGAACTTTTTCTTCTCATTTTGCCATCAGACGCTTTCTGGTCTCCACAACTAAGCTCATCGTTGCTGTTCTCAGGACCAGCAGAGTCGGACTTTTTACTAACGCTCACACCTTTTGCTTTGGAGGGCTTTCTGGAGTTGTTTTTCCTATCTCTGCTTTTGTTTGAGTTATGTTTGGTGCCTGTGCATGATTCTGCGGTTTCTGAAGCGAGATGCTGAGACTCATCCGTTGATCCCGGCCTGTCAGGCTGCATGTGTTTGCCACTGTTCTCTAACGGCAGCGTCAGATCACTGGCTGTACTGGTCGAAGCCTGACAGGCCCCCTGGTGTAAAAAAGGATTCCCCTGGTTGGCTGTGTCTAAAAAATGACCGTTCCCGCTGCTCTGGCTGCTGGCGCCACTGGCGTGAGCTGCCCCGCCAACAGGGTTGGCCTGCATGCCCTGGGAGAACTGGTCAGGGCCAGAATATGGTGGGTAGCAGTTCTGCTGACTGCCGAGGGGAAAGAACTGGTTCTGCTGGCTGGCGCTGGGAGAGAAATGTCCCTGGTAGGCAGTTTGCGGAGACATCTGACTCTGCTGACCGAGGTGGGGAGAAAACTGGCCGAGGTGGCTCGAGGGGGAGAACTGGCCAGGCTGGGCAGAGGGAGGGGAGAACTGGTCCGGTTGGCATGAGGGAGATGGGAAGCGCCCTGGTGGACCAGACGGGGATGGGAACTGGCTGGGCTGGCCAGAGAGTGGCTGAAAATGGCCGGGCTGGCCAGAAAATTGGCCCTGCTGGGAAGGGAACTGACCGGGCTGGTGGTCAGAGGAGGAAAACTGGCCCGGCTGACCCACCACTGAGGTGAATGGGGCTGGGTGGGGGGTGCCGGCCGGAAACTGGCTGGGGTTGTTGGGCGAGGGGGAAAACTGGCCGTGGGGAGAGAAACCCCCGTTGTGCTGAAAACTTGTCGGGTTGCTGGGTGCTGCCATGTACTGGCCCTGATGATTCTGCTGGCACTGCCCCTGCCTGCCTCCTTGCTGCTGCGGCGGCACAAATCCACCCTGATGACCGGAGGGGTACCCATCCTTTCCACCCCCAGGGGTGGCAGAATACGTCTGACTGGAGTGGTTGGACTGGAAGGCACTGTGCCCCAGACTCTGGCCCGGTGGGTAGCTGTGCTGAGGCGAGAGTCCTGGGTAAGGGAAACGCCCCGGCCCAACGTTAGGGTAGCCAGTGAACTTATTCCCCGAGTTGTTCTGTGGACCAGTTGGGCTGAAGGCTGCTTGCTGGTTATACTGGCCAGAACTATAGCCAGCATAGTTAGGTGGGTAAGGATGTGGGTAAGTGGGTGACCCCATGCTGCCCTGACTGGCCGAAGGAGATGAGGACACAACCGGCATCGGCTGGGATGCTGACGCTGATGCTGGCGAAGGGGATGAAGAGAACGCTGCCGAGGGCGCTGACGAGGACCCAGACCATGTGTTGTACGGGAACTGGCCGGGAGCTGGCTGCTGCTTGGCTCCACCGCCCTCCATCATGTGAGGATAGTTGTAGGGCTGGCTGCCGCTGACGTTAGGATTCCATGCTGGTCGGTAGTTGTTGCTGCCACCTTGCCACTGCCCTCCCCACTGCCCTACGGCGCTGTTGGGACTGGTCCCCTGACCCCAGGGGTCAGCTGGAGGCTGACCGCCTGGCCACTGGCCAGAGTTGACGGGCATCTGAGCTGGGTACTCGACCTTCACTGAAGGGCGTCGGTCACGGTCCATGGTCTGCCAAGACTGGCTGCTGTTGCTGCCATCGCTCCCTGCAGCAGACATCGCTGACTGGGCGCTGTTCACGGGCAACTCGTTTGGGCCCGCAGGCGTGTCACCAGGGGGATGACCACTGTGCTGGGGAGGGCACGTGACTGAGCCGCTCCCAGCTCTCACCTCCTGTCCACCTTCCACTGCCGCTGCGGCGTCCGTCCCGGACGTCACCCTCTTCTCCAGCCCGCTCTCCACCTTGATCGCCACGCACATGCCAACAGCCCGTTCGGACGTCTGACAACTCCCGTCGGCTGTGGCTTGCGCCCGTCTGCACTTGGGCCCCATGAGGCGGCGAGACGCACCCTGCCTGGTCTTGCTAGAGCCTTGGGATGACTGCACGGTGGCTTTGCTTTCATCAACACCAGGGACACCGGGTAGAGAAGACAAGAGCTCACCTGTGTGCGGGTCAATGAGAGAGTTGTGTTCATCAGGGACGCTGGACCCATCCTCAGCGGAAGCGGCCACGCGGACGTTCCGCAGTTCTCGGGGCGAGAGGCGATGCAGGCGCACGAGCTCCCGGCCAATCTTCAGGAGGCTGTATCGCCGTGCATCCATCGGATGCATGCGTACAACTTTAATGTCCTCCGTCTCCCTGAGAGGAACCACACCCCGCATCTTGAAGCGCTTGTAGACGGGCGTGGGAAGGTGGAAGGTGAAGGTGTAGGTGGTGCCGGGTGTAGGGGTGATGGGAGGGCTGGCAGCACTGTCCTCCGACACCCGCCGCGTCTTCTGCAGGGTGAGGCCCAGCTTCTTCATCCGACTCTGCTTGCCGAGTCGCTCATTCCTCACAGAGGAAGCTGTGCTGCTGCTGCTGCTGGAAGCAGGCACGTCTGAAGAACTGCCGCTGGTCTCCTGCTTGCTGCGATTCACCATCTGGTCCCCCACCACCTTGTCTTTGCTCGAGCTCCTGGAGCCGAACGGCAGTGGCGAAGCTGAAGCAGGTGGCACAAGCCCCGTTTTTGCGCCGGTGGCCTCGTCTACAGATGCACTCCTGACGGGCGGGTGGGGCGAGGGTTGCTGTGGCTGCCGCTTCCCAGGACCCACCGCCACGTCCACAAAACTGGCCCCTTCCTCTTCCTTGCTCCCGACGCTGGGAGAGGGGCCTGAGGTAGGAGTGGAAGAAGGGGTCATGGTGGGGGTGGGGGTAGAGTTGCGAGAGGTAGGGGTTGGCGCCCGGGCCATGGGGTCGACGTTGGAGACAAAGTTGTAGAGGTTGGACAGGGCGGAGGACTGCCCGCCACCAATCATGGAGCCCCCGCCGCCAGGGGCGCTGAAACTGCCAGACCTCTTCTCCGGGAGCTTGAACTCTTGCCCGCTTCTCTCACTGGTGTCTGAGCGACCGGACGGCGAGGCGTGCAGGTCTGACGGACTGCAGTCCATGGACATGGCTCTCCTGTGAGGCATGCCACCGCTACCGCTGGGTGCCGGGTGGGTGGACTGGGACGCCCTGCCGCTTTCCGGGGCCTCCAGCAGGGCCTGCAGGGTGGATGGCGGCGGCCTCTGAGGGTCCTGCGACTTGCTGCCATTGGATGGCTCCGCACAGGCTTGGCCACTGCCAGCCTGAGAAACCCCAGGAGCAGTCAGCGAGGGGTTGCTGTTTTGCTGTGACAGTGCCATAGGGTTAGGGTAGCTGTTGAACTGTCCTGACCCCATCGGACTCTGGGCCGCCGCTCTGCTGCTGCGCAGGGCCGGGGCTGCCCAGGAAAGAGTTGCTTGACCACGGCTCGGCGGACATGGCGTGGGCCGACCCGGCAGGCATTCCCAGGGCAGACCCAGAGTTCAAGCCCGGCGCAGGGTACTGCCAGCCAGCGGGGCCGGCAAATGGAGCCCCCTGGTGAGTCACGCTGCCCTCCGAGTGTCGACGTATGGCAGTCATGCCTGCTCCCTGAGTCTGCGGAGGAGGAGGAGGCGGCGCGAAGGAACCATACTGCTGTGGACTGGACCCAGGAGCCGGGCGGGGGAAGGCACCGCCACCGGGGTATGACGGGGGAGACATGGGGGACCTGGGCGGAGGGCTGAAGTTGGCCTGCCGCGGGCTGCTCTGCGGGCCGCTCTGTCGGAAGGATGGGGTGTAGGGGTAGCGCTGAGGGTAGGGGTAGTACCCGTAGTTGCTGCCGTGGGGCCGGTACATGGCCGGGTAGGAGCCCTGGGGCGGCGGCGACTGGCCCCACCCTCCCGCGGCGGGGCTGTGGACCGGGTACTGCGGCATGCCCCCCATGTTTGCCGAGCCTCCCGCTTCCCCCCACTGCGGGTGCTGTGAGTAGTACCCCCCCTGCCGCTGTGACGACGAGGCCTCCATGCCGGCCTGCTGCTGCGCGTGCGCTGACGGGACCCCCTGGTCTCCGCGGGACGGGGCGCCCCCTCCCTGCGCCGTGGGGCTCTGCACCTGCGGGCTGGAGGGCAGGTTGCTCAGCTCCCCTTGCAGTGCGCTTCCCTCATTTCCCGCTCCGTCAGATCCGGCGGCAAGCACGGGGCCTCGCACCCCGAGACGCTTCTTTGAGGACTTGCTGGGCGCTGAAACAAAGGGAAGGGTGACATGCAGGAGTCTAGGCTCCAGGTAAGCGTGCACGTCCGACTAAGTCTGACGTGAGCACGCAGCTCCCAAGGCATAATTTGGCAAGTTTACATCAAGGCTCCTGCAAACGTACGCTCTTAAAAGTAGTAAGCACTAGCTCACCTTTAACGCGGTAAATACGCAGTCTTATGGCTATTTTCGGTCGTAATACTACTGATCTCAGCAGATCATATAAACCAATACATATTCAATGTTATACCGCCCAATCAAAGCATATGATCTGATTAGTATTCAAAGAGTTAACCACCTGCCATAGTCAAAGAAAGGCCTTTCTGCTCTTGACATGCCCAAATCAAGCATGCACAGCAACCCAAAGCTGAAAAGAGTGACAAGAATTAAAGAAGGAAAAAAGATTGATAAGGGGAAGAAAAGAAAAAAAAAGAAAAAAAAACGTACCTGGTTTTTCATCAGATGCTCCATCCAGCTGTGGTATGTCATCATCGTCATCTTCCCTATCATCGCTCTCCATTGCACAGTCATCATCTCTCTCATCGCCAGATGATCCATTCCATGTTGCATCCAGCCCCGCCAGATCAAAATGTTCACTGCAAACAAGCACAGCCACAGCCACTAGTAAAAAAACAAAAACACAAAAACAAACACTTCCCCACGCAGAGAAGAGAGGGCAGAGGCGGATGACGGAGGTTTTGCACCTTTTGAATATGGTGCTCAATTTAGAGACCTAGGGAACTGTCACTCAAACAAGATACAAGCACAGAGGACAAAGGAAAACAAAAAAACTTTGCAGAGTGCTGTCAGAACAACCCATCAGCAAGACAACACTGCACCTCTGATCCCAAGACGATTCTGAGAATTTCAGAATGGACATCGAAGACAACTTATTTAACTGCATCCCCTCTTTCCCTGCTACTTTAACTCTGAAGGTCTTATTCCTCCTCCAAAAAAAGTAAAGACACAAAAAGTCATCAGCTGTTACAGAGTTCCACTTCGCTGCTTCAAAAAGAAAAATGCACAGATTTCCCGGTTGCAAGTTCTGCTGACGCCAAGGCCCATCCACCTACCTGCCGTTCTCCGATTCCTGGGGCAGGGTCTGTGACATGTGCAGCGTTTCCTCCTCGTCTTCTTGCAGCGCGGTGCTGTCAGGCGGGAGGGAGACCCCTTGCCCCACAATGCTGTCCTGATCCTCCAGGGCGGAGAGGTGTGCTGCGCAGCGCTGCGATGCAGAAGGGGAGCTCTCCTCAGCCAGAGCTGCCAGGACCTCCACCAGGGACTGGTCAGCGGCTTCGCCGTCTGTGAACAAAGCTCAAAACTGTTCCATTCTCCAAGGGATGGCTCACCGCGAGTGTGAGTGGTTAAAACTGTTCCAGTGCTCTACACATCTCATCCAATACTGTGCAAGGTCCCTTTTAAGACCACTCTAAAAACTCCAACTAAACTAATAGATTATTACTGGGGAGGAGGGATAGCTCAGTGTTTAAAGTGCAAGTTAAAACTGTTTAACTCATGAACTGGCATGATTGACTATGAAGTTACGTCAAAGGAATTCACACTTTAAAATTTGTTCCATCTACACATACACATACAAATAGCGGAGGAAGAACTGATGTGGCTAAATGTGGATGCTGCCAAAGTTCCCAGATGCTTTGACTGGAGAGATTCCACTGCATACTAATGATTGCTGCTCCTGTGTTTTAAATCTCCTCCTTCCCCCCTACCCATACATCCCATCTGCAACGCATGTGTGTGTGCATGCATGTGTACATGTCGTGGTGTGTGTGTGTGCATAAGTGTGCTGTGTTGTTGATTGTTTTTATATAGTGCGCTATTATCCACTCTTGAGCAGACTCACTGTGCCCTTGTTGCACGTGATTCAGAGTTTGTTTTGAATATCCACTGCAGTGGTGTACTCACAGCACTGTTTGGTTGCTACATGGCTGGTGCCACATGGCTGTGGTTTGTGTGTGCTGTGGTGCATGTGTGTGCTGTGGTGCGTGCATGCACAGTATCTGGCATGGCTGGAAAAAGACACATCACTGACCTGGTGGGGTGGCTGTGGGCTGAGAACTGGGACGGGAAAAACTCTGACTAAAGGAGACCACACGTTGTATAGACTCCAGGCTGATGATGGGTGAGTCCGCCCTCTCTTGCTCCTCCTTTTCTCCCGACCCAACCACTGTGTCTTGGGATGACGGCATGGAACCCTCCGAGTCTGCACACAAACAAGCCTCATTCAACAGCCATAAAACAAAAACAAAATAAAACCATTTAAAACAAAACCACTAAAAACAAAAACAAAATAAAACCACTAAAAAACAAACAAACTAAGTTCGACTTGAACTATGTCTGGAAACTATCTTTTTTATTTTGCCTCAACAGATAAACAGAATATTGTTTACTATTGGGCTGACCCATCCCCACCACCACCCCACCTCACGCACACCTCATCCTACACTGTAAATCCAACCTAAGCCCATCCCCTAGCATCTTGTCAGCTGCAGCATCCCGTAACAGACAGGGAATCAATACTACCTGTAATAAAGTCCACCTCAGCAATCAAGAAATGGTAATCTTGAAGGAACTAGCCTTCTGAAAACACATTTCAGCCAACAGGCAGAAGAGATCGAAACAAAACCTCCAAATCAGAGACTTTGTTCCTGAACAGCCTGTCAAATTTAGCAACAGTCAATGATATCTAGCAGATCTGGATGTATGCAACACTGTGAAGTAGCAAGTATTAAGCTGGCCCAATGGATAACTGCCCTCTTTGATCTTGCTCCTTGGACAATAGGAGCACAACGTGAGCAGGCACCTCTCATGCTGAACTCCACAGAGGCTGTGGCAGGTGACACTGACAGGCAGGCCAGGAACACTCAATGGTGCTTCGTACAGCCAGTCTGACTATCTTCCCTCATGAAATTCAGTTTACAGCCAGTCCTGCTATCGTCCCTTATGAAACTCAGTTTACAGCCAGTCTTGCTATCCTTCATCATGAAACTCAGTTCACAGCCAGTCCCGCTGTCCTCTCTCATGAAATTCAGTCTACAGCTAGTCCCACTACCGTGCCTCATGAAATTCAGTTTACAGCCAGTCCCGCTATCCTCACTCATGAAACTCAGTTTACAGCTAGTCCTGCTATTCTCCCTCATGAAACTCTGTTTACAGCCAGTCCTGCTACTCTCCAACATGAAACTCAGTTTACAGCCAGTCCCGCTATTCTCCTCACAAAACTCAGTTTACAGCCAGTCCCGCTATCCTCTTCACAAAACTCAGTTTACAGCCAGTCCCGCTATCCTTCCTCACAAAACTCAGTTTACAGCCAGTCCTGCTATCCTCCCTCACGAAACGCGGTTTACAGCCAGTCCTGCTATCCTCCTCACAAAACTCAGTTTACAGCCAGTCCCGCTATCCCCCTCACAAAACTCAGTTTACAGCCAGTCCCACTACCCTCCCTCACAAAACTCAGTTTACAGCCAGTCCCACTACCCTCCCTCACAAAACTCAGTTTACAGCCAGTCCCGCTACCCCCTCACAAAACTCAGTTTACAGCCAGTCCCGCTACCCCCCGTCACAAAACTCAGTTTACAGCCAGTCCCACTACCCTCCCTCACAAAACTCAAGTTTACAGCCAGTCCCTGCTATCCTCCTCACAAAACTCAGTTTACAACCAGTCCCGCTATCCCCCCTCATGAAACTCAGTTTACAGCCAATCCCACTATCATCCCTCATGAAACTCCGTTTAAAAACTGAACATGAACTCTACAGGTGTCTGAAAACAGACTCCTTGTTTCTAAGCCGTTAATCTGAGTTCTTCTGACGCTACAACTGCAAAACTTACACAAGTGCCACCGAAAACCCAGAACTGGGCATATTCTGGAGGAAAAAAACAAGAACAAAAAAAGCATGTCCAGAAATATTTATGATCATAATATATGTTTTTTTAATAATTTTCACATGCTGAAAATCTAGGTGTACAAAATACACCCAAATCATGCAAGGAAACAGGTCTGGGCTGGTCTTTCCTTAAGGGTTCTGCTATTAGAAGGCAGCAAGACCCCCATCCTTCACACAGTCTAAAGAAAACACCCCGTCCTTACCTGGGACAGTCTGTGAGTGGTTCTCCAGCTGCGACGCTGGGATGCAGGCTACGTCCTCTGGTGTCAGAGTGCTGTCCTCCATCGACACGACTGACTCCTCAGACTCACTGCGGCTGCAACAGCAACAACCAGTTTTATTCTTCAAATGCCAACATATAAAAATCACATAACCGAACTTGGCAACTCCATGGTCATTTCTGGACAAAGCATTATCAACATGTGGCGCTGCAAACAACGCAAGGTTTTGTGTGGAAGCATTTATATATATATACATTTTCATTCATTCATTCACATTAGCGCCTTTTTACTCTTACATTACATTCAACATCACAGCTCTTTTCATATTGTTGTTACTGTTGTTGTCAGTCGACGTGGAGTTACAGATGGGGGGAGGGGGGGTTGTCAGTTTCATGCAAAATAAATGCATAAATTCAGTACCTTTGGTTTGAAATCTGCGTTTTGTTTTCAAATCAAGACCCAGAATGAAATTTTCAAAGCCCAAATCTTGCATATTTGAAACCTCTAACCTCTCTGATCTCCTAAATCCGAGGTGTTAGCTCACCGCAACTATTACTGTAATTTTAACAAGTCACACTTTCAATAACTGTACAATGTTTCAAAATAAAGTCTGAAAAGACCAGAACATGCTATGTGGCAACATTTACCAGGGGACAAAAAGCCTGGTAAGTGCTTTTCTCAGATATGGTGGAAGCAGTATTCAGCCAACCAATTCTCATCAACAGAATTCAGTTCAGATTACAAAGCTGGTACTGAGGCTGTCATTATTTTCAACAGATGTTCAAACAGGCCAATATCGACATGCTTATTATTCCATTCACAGTAAACAGTGCAATATGCCGACTATATCACTTGGGATCATTTGGTGAACAGCGGGCATCTAGCGAGAGCTGGATGGTGTGTGTGTGCGTGTGCGTATGCATGAGTGTGCGTGCGTGTTGTGGGCAAGGGTGGACACTGGGAGGAATGGAATTATGGGCAGGTAGTAATCTAATGAAATTATTTTCTTTTTTGTATATTGCTGCTTCTCATTACAGCACATGTACATTATTTTTCTTGTGTATGCACACTGTTAGTTGTCATACATGTATTACTTTCTTGAACATGCTACTTTAGATTTTTTCTCCTCACTTAACTCAAAAATTGTCGGAGAATGTTGTAAAGTGCAGAGAATAACGCTATACAAAAGTTATCTATTATTATCATGACAAAAATTATCTATTATTATTATGATTAACAGCTGGCTTTCAGAGCTCTGGAGCTGTCTGAAAGTCGAGGTGGACGTCCTGGGCTCCCCGTCCCTAATAAACCTATGATTTCTGTGGACGTAAAGCAACACTTTAACAACAACAACAGCTGACTCTTCCCCCCTCAAAATGCACAAAACAGCAGCCAGTGCTTTGCCCGCGTTGTGCTTACCTGAGAACACGCTGCTGTTGTATGATCTCCGCCAGTCTCTCCATCAGCTGACGCTCACTCTCTGAAGCCTCCACATTGTGGTGCTCTGCAAACAAATAACACGTCAACCACAACAATGCCTCGCCAGGCCAAGAAGCATGACCATTTGTTCGATAGGAGCGAGAAACACTGCGGTGAGAAGGGCAAAGGCAAACTGATGAGCAATTGTTCAACAAATCCTCATTTTATGTGACCCTGCCTTTCAAAATGAGTCGGATGGATACTAGGTCGCTTTCTCATTGGAGCTTATTTTCGTAGGGAGCTGCCTTTTCTTTTTCCCCCTTTATTATAGATTTGGGGTTTTCAGTCAAATCAGACTCCCCAGTATTACAGATTTGGGGTTTTCAGCAAAATCAGATTGCCCAGTCTTTTTTGCATCACAGTATGCTCCTTATGTACAATTTAAAAAATAAATGTCATTAAAATGTGTTTTAAACAGGCACCCGCTTGTTACTAAAGCACCATGATAAATCCTGTGTTTTATTCATAATCTCAATCTCTCCAGTGCCACAGGTCAACAATCAAGTACATGAACATTATCAGGATTATAGCCTAAAACAATGGGGAGGAAGGCTGTGGGGTGGAGGTGGGGGGGAGCTATGCTGCACACACACACACACACACACACAGCAACGCTGTAGTACCTTGAGAATCCTGAGGTGTAATTTGTGAAGCCTGTCCTGCATCTCTTCTCCGCTGCCTTTCATCCTCCCACAGCGCTGCCAGCCCTGGGTTACTGCCCATGTTGTCTGCACGCACAGCACACAGACACATTTTGACCATGAAGCATCACTCATCTTTTTTTAACATACACTTGTACAGACCCACACACAGACAGAAACACACACATACACATACACAAACAAGCAATTAACACACATATCAAATGCAACGCACAAAAGTGAGACAGTTTTCTCATGTTTTTATCTTCAACTACTTAATCTGCTCACAACAGACACTTCAAGTGGTCCAGCTGTTGGCACAATGACAGCCCTGAACGCTAGCACCTCAAATGTGCTACAACACTGAGCGTGTGAACACATTCACCTATCAAATCCCACACAATCAGCAACAATGCAAGAAAATTTACATGAAAGACCTGACCTGTGACTTCTCGTCTGTTGAGAATGTCAGCTGCCACTTCGTCCACCTCCCAATTCACACTCACTCACCAAATCCCACAGAATCATTAACAATTAGAGAAAATGGACATGAAAGACACTGCTGGCCTGTGACTTCTCGTCTGTTGAGAATGTCAGCTACCATTTTGTCCGCCTCCAGTTCACACTCGCCAAATCCCACAGAATCATTAACAATCAGAAAAAAAGGACGTGAATGACACTGCTGGCCTGTGACTTCTCGTCTGTTGAGAATGTCAGCTGCCACTTCGTCCACCTCCAGTTCACATTCGTTCACCAAATCAAAATCTCACACTCACCCACCAAATCCCACAGATTCATTAACAATGAGTGAAAACTGACACGAGTGACAACACTGACCAGCGACTTCTCTTCTGTTGAGAATATCAGCTGCAACTACGTCCACCTCCAGTTCACACAGGCTTTGGCGCTCCACACTGGCAGGCAACAACATCTCCCTGAAAATGTGACATGCACACTGTATACAGTAATACGTACTGAACAAGGTGGTTGTGTGTGCGAAATGCGCACAACAAAGCAACACTTGCATACATCGTAACAATTCATTCACTTCAATCTGGTTTGCTATTTCAACAACAAAAACAAAACCAAGAAAAAAGAACACCTGTGAGAATATTCACAGATCTAAAAATGGTTTCTTTTTCTTTTTCAGCCACAGTTTATAACCAGCCATCTAAGCAATAAACTCAAGACGTCTGTCAGGACAGCTACCTCTGCACTGTCAGACCATAGCATCCTCTCTCATCTAATCAATATCTTTGGGAGAAGAAAAAAAAGTAGTTCATAAGATATGGTCTGTAAAATGACACACCCTCACCACTGTATCCGTTCCACCCTGTTACCGCAGTAGTGCTATTGCAAAAGATCCTGGTTATTCTGCCAGAAGTGCATGTTATAGCTAAACACACATGCACCCTACGTATGTGGTTGGGCATGAAGTGTCAGCGTGAACGGGTGCATGACTGTATGGTCTACACAGAACGTGTGCCGAGATGGCAGCAGTTTCACATGGCACCAGCCTTGTAAAACCAAACAGCGCTGTAAGTACACATTTTAATGAACATTCAAAAACACGCTCATAAAGGCTACAGTCACTCACTCATTCAGAATCACATGCAACAAGAGTGCAGTCATTCTGCTTGAGAGCAAAGTGATGTATACAAGCAATCAACACCACATCAACAGGAGGTGCCGCTTGCATGCAGCACAAACCTGGGAATGTTGTCCAGATCCCAGTGAGTGATGGAGGGAGTGTTGGTGCCGCCACTGCTGCTGGGGGTGCCTGCAATGGATGGAGTGCCCCCATCCCCTTCACCATACTCTTCCTGGCCACTACTGTCTGGGCTGGGTCTGTCACCAGTCGCTGTGGATGGTTTGGATCTTTCAGCATCTGACAAGAGGAGATATTCAAAGTAATCAATACAACAGCACACCAAAGCACGTGCCTAAGTATACATTAAAGAAAGTAAACATGGTGCTTAATGTCCACAGAAACCACAAGGCTTATCAGGGACAGGGAGATGGGGTGGAAAGGGGTACAAAGGTGGGAGAAGAGGGAGATTATATACCCATCACTACACTGTCACCACCAGAATGACTCCTGCATTAAGACAGGCAGTGACAAGAGCCATTTTAATGTTTCATTAACTGTGAGGGACAAAGTCAAAAGACAGTGTCCGCAAACCACAACTTCTGAAGAGAAAGGACAGCCAAAGCGGATTTGAACCGAGATCCCTCTGCTTACAAGCCTAACACCTTACTGCTGGGACAAACCGGCTCACAAGCACTGAAGCAGGTTCTGGCTGAGTAAGACCACCAAAGCAGTGCTACCTCATCCAGCATCTGTACACATTACTATTTGTGTAATCAATGTTGACATACTGCGATTGACAGGGAATATAAGTCTAGCCAAAGAACACCTGAGAGAAGAACCGCCTACAGAACCGACAGGAATGGCATCAACAACAACAAAATACACACTGCAGCTGGCTTTCTCTTCAATTTATGGTCTAAGTTTGCTAAAAACTGATGTCTGAAAGTCAGTAAAGCATGCCTGTGAGCGCTGGAAGCCTGTGTCAGTGACATCGTGAACAAGACCAGCACGTGTCACAAGCATGCCCTGGTCTATGTCACAAGCCAAATGTCCTCTCCTCTTCACTGCTTAAGCCTAAAGGGTGAACCGACGCGACTGCACCATGAGAGGCTCAAATTCAAAGAAAAACAATGCTCTGCTTACATAAATATTACTACAGCAATCATACTAAGCCTGCACTGTGAATAAGCTTTAAACAAAAATTAACGCGCATTACAAATGATCAATCATCATCATCAAACAAAAACGTTTGCCCAGCGTCTGCAAGTGGGGTCCCTTTAGTTTGCCCAGGCAGCCAGGCAAACTTCCCCATCTCTACTTCCATTTTCAGCAGCCTGAGGATCTTTCGTGCGTGCAGCCAGAACACTGGTCTGGCATGTTTTTTGTCCCCACACCAGTCAGTCTAGTTTTCCCAACTGTCAGGATCATTCAGTCTAGTTTTCCCAATCTTGGGATCATTCAGTCTAGTTTTCCAAATCCAACCAGAAAACAGATGTTCAGCAATGCGTCAGGACTGTTCAGTCTAGTTTTCCCATTCATCAGGATCATTTAGTCTAGTTTTCCCAATTCGTCCAGAAGACAGTACAGCACTGCATCAGGAACATTCAGTCTAGTTTTCCAAATCCTACCAGAAGACAGAGTACAGCATTGCTTCAGGATCATTCAGTCTAGTTTTCCCAATCATCAGGATCATTTCAGTCTAGTTTTCCTAATCACATCAGAAAACAGAGAATAACACTGCATCACGTTTTCAGCCTAGTTTTCCCCTGACCAGACGACAAAGAACAACTGCATCAGGTTCATTTAGTCTAGTTTTCCCAATCAGACCAGAAGACAGAGAACAACACTGCATCATATTCAAGTTGCCTAGTTTTCCCAATCAGACCACAAGACAGAGAACAACACTGCATCAGGTTATTTCAGCCTAGTTTTCCCAATCAGATCAGAAGACAGAGAACAACACAAACTCCAAGCATTGGTTTACGACATCCTTCCTTCAACCACTGCCGTATTTAGTTACGCCATACGGTCCAGAAAACTGTCAGCTCACAAACAGTTTTTTGTTGGTGTTCAAACAGTAGTAAGTTTGTTACAAACAACTCAAATAAAACAAGGCGTGTCATTTATAGCCGCCAACAGTTTACACCAGCACAAATAAAACCACAATTGTTTGAATTGAGACGGAACTCCATTTTTTTTAACCCGGGGTGGATGCGTCTCATGTTTACGTGCATGCTTTGGTGCTAGGTTGCTTCTAGTTCTACAGTCATATTAGTACCGGAGCCTTTCGGAGGGCGCTGACTGCGTCGGTGGACAGCTGCGCGGAGATAAAGAGTACCCCTTCAGTGGCGTAACTAAATCTGGCAGAGTTTGGATGAAGGTGCCAGAAGCGATGCTCGGAGTGTGAGAGCAACACTGCATCAGGTTCACTCAGCCTAGTTTTCCCCATCAGACTGGAACATAATACTGCGTCAGGATCATTCCGTCTAGCCCAAAGTAGAACTGTCAAAGGGCAGAGGAGACCAAAGTGAAAGCTTGAAGGTTGAAATCCAATATTACTACTTTATAAAAAAAATAAAAAAAAATAAAAAGCAAACTGACTTACCGCCATCTCCCTTGTGTAACCTTCTGAACTTGACAGCCGCAACATTTATAAGGTTCATGCCATATAAGTTGTAGTCAATAAACAACTGAAAGGAAAAGAAAACAGAAACAGTCCAACAAATGTACATAATGTATGCAACCCTAAGACACGCTTATAACTGAAAAATAACCAGGATGGCAAGTTACTTAATTAGCTACCAACTGCTATAAATCCAGCATTAACAAACAAGAACATCCAAATCCAAGAAAGTCGGACTTTCATACCATACATCCTCACCAACAGAATGATTGTGCACACGCACACACGTGCATGCACGCACACACACACGCATGCGTGCACCCACATACACACGCGTGTGTGCGCCCACACGCACACGCAAGCTGATGTGCCCACAATCATATCCATCAATTCAACACCCAGAGTCAAAGTATACAACCTACTCCCTCAATCGTCGAATGCCCCCAAACCAACAATACAACTTTATTGCCAAGTGGCAATACAATTGCTCTAGACACATTTTGTGGTACCAAGTACACCCATCACACGTTCACGCCAATCATAAAACATCATTAAATTACAACAACAGCAAAAAACATCCGCGTTAAAAAAAAAAAAAAAAAAAATAAATACATGATGAGCAACCTGAAAATACATAATCAAATACCAACTCTCACATTTCCTGTCCTGTTTTGTTTCAGACTATCCTACCTGAAACTTAAGGTGATTAAAATAACAACAGGTGGCAAAGGAGACAAACTCTCTACCCACCTGCAGAGGGAAAGGTATATGGGCTTCATGGGGCTGGAAGGACTTGTTCATCACTGCACCACCCAACAACAGGTCTGCTGCCCTGAAACAGTAAAGGACAGGTTTCCTCATTCTCCCATCTCGAGAGTCCACACACACACACACAGAGAAAACTTCACTTGCAAAAGAGTAACCCACAGCAGGCTAATGATTAAAGTCAAAGGGATGTGACTGCTTCAAGTTCAACAGAAAATGATTTATATCATGCAAAAGTAACTGGTAACAGAAAGTAAACTTCTTCTTTTTTAAGCCAGTAAAGTAGAAAGTGAAGCTGCTAATAAATATAAATCCCTACTTATAAATAAAGCCATTTCAGTCTTGCAGTGTTTTTTTTTAACCCCTTCACTGATGTGCATGATGCATATGCCGGAGAGTAGACTACTAAATTAAAAAATCCTTTAGCTCTCTCTCATTCTCCCCAGCGTCTAGAATGTTTTGCAACCTTGTAGTAGTTGTACACACACTGGTTTATGTTTGGCAAACCCAAGCAATGTCTTCTTCACTAAAAAGCATTGTTGTTTTTCTAACCCAGAAACTTCAATAGCAGAGACAGCAAAAGGGTTAAGGACAGCCAATCTTCTTGCCTTGGTTTAGGCTGTGCCACAAAACACTGACACCAGCAACAACACCCAGACTACATTAAAATGTTATGCGCTGCACAGTTATGTGGCAACTATCTTCAGCCATGACAAGCTAGTTCCTTGCGTAACACCACCCACCCTCCAAAAACAGAGAGAACATCTCTGAAGACAGAGTGAGGGTGCCCAGGTGGCAGGGCAGTAAAAAAAAACAGTCATGTCCAGTCCTCTCATCCCATGGAATGCATTTGTCAATGTACTATTCCATGTATCAGGTGGAAACCATTTGTCAATGCACTATTTCATGTATCAGGTGGAACGCATCTGTCAGTGTAGTATTCTATGTATCAGGTGGAATGCATTTGTCAATGTACTATTCCATGTATCACCGTGACCTCCTGAGGGTTCAGCTGGGGAAGGCTATACAGCAACAGCAACAACCAATGTGAGGCATTCTCCTGGAAACAACACTTGGCGGAAGAAACGCACCAACATGGTGACGTGAATGTTTTGTCCTGTCCGTACTTACTTGCGCACTGAGTTTGGGTTGTACAGGTAGATTTTCAGAAATTGCTGCTCCTCTCCATGGTAGCCGTACATGGGTCTGCAACAGAATTTCACGCTAAATTACAAGCGTGATTGTGTGAATGAAACCTTGAAATCTATCCAGGGAAGCTTGATTTTAGTGTTATGTACCACATCAGATGAGTCCCTCCCAGGTAAAAAAGAAAAGAAAAAAAAGTTCCGTCTAAATTCAAGAGTTTACTTTCGTTCACAATTTTTTACCTTTTTTGCGCTGGCATAAAAATCGTGAGCAGTTTAAGAAAAACATGGCCTGATATAGTCGGAGTTGTCTGTACAGTTACAAACTTCCTGCCTTTTGAGCACCAGTGAAAAACTGTCAGCTAGCTGACAGTTTTCGGAGACCTACAGTGTCACCAATTATGCAGTGGCTGGACAAAGATGTCGAAAGCAGATGATCGTAGCTTGCCACACTGCTAGAAGTTGTCACCTTCTGTTTCATTTTTTGTTTCAAGGGAGATACTAGTATTAGTAGGCAAGTAACTCCAATCCTTGTCAGCCCCTGATATCGTTTCACACAGTCAATAATCATCACCAGTTCTTGTTTACCTCCAACACGTTCTGGCCAACACACTGGCAAGCCAAACCAGCATTGAGTGAATTCATCAGCTGAATGGCTTTTCCTTTTCCTATCTTGCCATTTGGGTGTCATAGCCCCTTTGCTTTCATGTGATAAAACAAATTTGATTTCAATTCTGACTCAACCCAGTATACGTAGGAATTAAAGACACAACTTCTGACAGCTGCCCCTTGGGTTGCAGGCGCAGACAGGGCACTCACAATTCGAAAAGGGGTGTGGCCAACTCACGCTTTTGACAGTGGCAACTGAGTGACGTAACATAAATCATTCTGACATGTCATTTGACAAAATCATTCTGACATGTCATTTGACAAAGTATCTGAACTCCAAGGACACCATCATCTCACCATTCAAACCACGCACTGCACATAAATATATTATCTGCATATGCAGAGACTACTGATTCAGGTCGCTGTTCCATTTTCTTTCTGTTTACAATAGAAGTACATGTGGTGGTGTTATTTTTTTTACCAACACACGCTTAGATAATGTAAATGACTGGGCCTGGAACAGTGGAACCCTAATGGCCCTGCTTTCATGATATTAACTCAAAATATATTCAGCTAAACAAGCACGCAATGCAGAATTTACTGGATGAAGAAGTGGTAGAGCTGGAACACCAGCATGAAAGTCTCACTCTGTACAAAAATTTCAGGCACTTTGTGTGCCTTCTTTGCCACAAATCTTTAAAGTTATCGGAGCAAATCTGCCACATTCACCATTTGGAGGCTTTTTCTCGACTGGTTTCACTCAGTCCTGCACACTTGTAACAAGGCTGTCCACTTTCCAAAACTTCAAAGTAGCTGACCAACCAATCGAGCTAAGCAGAACAAAAAAATCCTAATTCCATGAACTATCGGGCATCAACATATTAAAATGTGCTGCAAATCCCCCAACCATCAAACAACAGTTTGAAGTTATTACAGTAATAACACTAGAAAATGCCAAGTGCTACTGTGGATCGACTCGGTCAAGCTGTCATCTTAGGCTCGGATTCAAGTCTCAGGCGGAGTACAAAAATCTGGTCTCACAAAGTAGAACCACACAGCTAAATGCATCAACTTCTTGTATTCAAATGCCTCTGGGTATACACCTAGTGAGGGGACGTGCCTGCTAAACAGCCCAGAGTCACAGAAGTCAGGCTGAGGTTCCACGCCGTCCACTTCCTGAAATTCTCATTCTCACTGAGATCACAATGGCATTGAAAGATGTCAAGGCACATTTTCAACTTCAGGTTGGTTTTTGCTGGAAGAGGAAGTGGAACTGTGTCCATCTCGAAACCAAAGCGTCAGTCACGACCTGTTTTAAACGTCGACATACTATGATTAGTATTAAACCTTTCCTGCTGCAGGCAGCAGGGAAGCCGGATCTAGCAAGCCTGCTGGGATCAGCGAAAGGAAGGGTATATAATTCACAAAATAAGACCAGTCCCTGGGAGGGGCCCCCGGAAAGGAGAAAGGAGAATGGGGAGGGAGAGTGTATAGGCAGGCAATCAAGGTTGATGCTCTGACCCCACTGTCAAGCCATGAATGATGGTTCTGGGCGAGGACTGGGCAAGGAGTCCACCACCACCCAGGCAGCCAACTTTTTCTTCCTCAGCCTCAGGCGCTATCTGAAGGTGCAGGGTGTGGGGAATGAATGAGGCACAGAGGGGGTAGATAGGGAGGAGGAGGGGGTGGCAGGGGAGGAGGGGGTGGCAGGGGAGGAGGGGGTGGGGGGAGGGGGGGGGGGCAGGGAGGGGGAGACAGGAGGTTAAGTGACAAGGAAGAGGCAGGCAGGCTGGCAATCAATAATGTGGGAGAGGGGGAAAAGCAGCAATAGTAGTGGCCAGTGCCGGACATGCCTGCTAAGCAGCCCAGCCTGTGACACAGGACTGATCAATAAAGGGCCCTGGAAAACCATTACAGCACTGGAACCATGTAGGCCAGCACTAAACCCACTGCAGCCTCTCTCAAGCACCCTCTCTCAAGCACGGTGAGCAGCTATGCCTGTGATAATGCCTGCCTGGACTTCAAACTAAAATGCTCTTCCTAAAGCTTTACAATGCATTTTCAAAGAATCAAACTTAAACACAAGAATGCACTCTTTCACTGATGAAGAAAGATTAAGAATTTTTGTAACTCTTTCCCGAATCAGATTTGTCTGCAGGTCAAGTGTCGTTCTGAGCAGATTTGTCCATCATTCTGCCATTCAGCAAAATTAGATCTTTTAATGCGTTAATCTATTTATTGTACATTATTCATACAAAAATGGCCAGTGACAATGACATGAACATAACAATAAAACAAAGTCCTGGTAGAAATTAAAAGATCAAAGTCAATACATCTAAACAAACTCCAGCGCGTGACCATATGACTATGTCAGACCATAAAATTAGCAGAAGGCTATCAAAACTGCTGGTACTGAATAATGAATACACTGATTATCGTCATGTAAAGTTTGAAAACTCATTTAGCGGGGGTCCAGTTTTGCTAAGGTTTGATCAGTGGCCCTTTCACTAGTTTTAATAGGTTTCCAAGAAACTGTCAGAATTTCTGTTCTGACAGGCCTAATGCTAACAAGTAGCACAGTAACAAAACTGATCTCTTCAACAGATCATTAAAATGTAATATAAAGCTGAAGATTAACGTAACAAGTTACAACACTGATCCATCATAATACAAAATAGAAACAGAAACAATGGTCACTGCACTTTAAAATAAGTAATCACAAGTTTAAACAGTAGCATTGATATAAAATATTTTCACACATTCCATGTGACAGTAATTTGAGTAAAGCCATACATGCTTGCATGCATACAAATGTACACACACACAATAAAAGGATGAGAAGAGAGAGAAAAAAGACAGCAACAAGTAATGAAATATCCAACTGAACTGACATTCCAGACACGAGGGTGATCTTGAAGACATGCTGCATGTTCGCATTGCTGTTGTTGGCCACATTGATGGCCTTATCTAGGCTGGCGGCAAAGCGACGCAGGTAGCTGTCCGCTGGCTGCGTCCCATCATACGGCACGAACAGGTAGGGAAACACCCCATGCACATGCATGCATGTCTTCTGGCCTGCAAAAGATCAAGTCACATGATTAAAGACAATATATATCTGCGTGGTGATTTCAAGATACTCATTAACTGATTGAAGTGTCTGGGGTTACAAAGAGAGGGCTGAGAAGGGCGAAAAGTAATGAGAAAACAAATCAACATACCTTTTGTGCGTTTAATGTATAACTTTGCCAAACACATTCACCTTTCTTTCTTTTTAAATTAAATGAACCAACTTTTTTTTTAAAGCTTAATAATTATGTTCTACTTCTAGCATTAGACAGTTCTCTTGCTCAAAGTGGACTTAATTTTGACCAGAACAAAATAAGCTCAACATAACTGCCCCCCCCCCCCCCCCCCCCCCCGGTGATTCTCCCCAAGGCAAATCATTTATCATAATGTACACAAAAAAATAGTCCTCACACAACCGTAACCCTCCCCCTTCTTACGCATGCTTGTCAATCACCTGCTGGTGTGGCACCAAAGATGCGCAGTATGGGGACCCTTCGGACATCTGTGGACCGGAATGAAGAGTACAAGACATCCAAGTCCGGCAGTGGCTCTGCCTGATAATGGCTGGTGCTCACAATTCGCAGAGAAAACATGTTCCCCAACGCTGATCCTCTCTTTTGCAGGGCTCAGTGTTGCGGCCAGGTCTGGCACGTCCACAATGCCCCTTCACAGCATGGCCATCCTATTGGAAAAGGCAGTTTAAATTCAAAATAAAGCTGTGCTAACTGATGATCATCTTCTAGGTCTAGTTCTACTTCTAGCCACACACACACACACACACACACAAAGTGTAACTAATGACACTGAGAAACAACCTGTTGCTTATTCATTAATACAAGACTAATGTCTAATGACCACTTTAGCTCAGGTGTCAGAGGGAGGGGCAAGAGTTTGTATGTTGTGCGCGTGTGTGTGTGGACATTGCTCTACTGATTATGTTTTGGGGCTGTTTAATGAAGTGTGTGCATTGTAATATATGATACATACTGCTGATTTTTTTATTTATTACTGTTGCCCTAATAACTTGGCATATTTTAACCATAAAAATACGGAAATAGAATGGCTGTGCAAATTGCAGACCATCAGCGTGACATAGTCATGCTTCAACAATGAACACATCTCTCATTTGGTTGTGTGTGTGCGACAACAAAAATCTGTAACTATGCCGTCACCTATTTACTATTGCCTGCATTGTGTGTTATCATTCTTACTTGATGCTTTTTATCATTAATTTTAACATCAACAAATATTTCTTAACTACATTTTGAATATTTGATCAACAGTGAATGTTCAGTATAACTTTTCTTTCCTCAAAAAAGCATCAGACATTTTAAAGCTGTGAACTACAACCTGTGCAAACTCACTCATTAGTCAATGGTCTAGATATTATTATTAAACATTTTGCACCAAACATGTGAAATTTATGCATAAAATATCTGCCTTGAATTTCAGACAGTTAAATACATTTTTGTATCATGTACCTCCCATTACCAAAAAGGTAGTTGAAACCTGAACACCGTAAGGTCTGGCTCCTCTTTCTAAGGTGGTCTTTTTTCTTCTCCTCCTAATTCTATCAGTTTTTACATCTAACATAATACAATCACATACAAATTATGCAAATGAGCAATAAAGTGTGACCTAATCTTCAGTCTTTACTCAAGCTGAACAATCAGACACTGACAAAAACTTGATCATTTTGTCCTCTTACCATTATAATTTATATCATCCCCCCCACCCCCCTCCCCAAACAATCCCCCCAATCTGAGGACTAAAAACTAACAATGACAAACAGTCACACTCACAGTAAGTCGAGTAACTGAGTAAAAGTAAAACCATGTCATGCGTCACCATTAATACAGTCCATCCTTTTCTGATGATCAGGACAAAGCTGCACCTCCCATCTACTTGAAGTCCCCATTCACATTGACTGAGTGTAGGAATAGTGATACTCACTCGGCTAACAGTCTGACACCATGACATTGACAGTTCTGCCTTTTTTCTGGCCTACGCGTTCACAGAATTGGTAAAACCCTGCACTCAAATATGGCCATTTTTGTTTTTGTTTTATTGTCGTTGCTAGTATGTTAGTTTTTTTTACTGTTGGCAATTTATTTAGTAACCATTACCATACAGTTAAACCTCTAAATAAAGAATCAGTACAGTCCAAGGGATGACAGGGTTATGGGTGACCAGTCAGGCGCATGCAGAGCATGCAACTGCTGGAGAACCATCATTCAGATGAACACATACTTGTACTGTTTTAAGACCAGTTTTCTCTCAAATTTGATGCCAAACAGCTGACCAGCTACTAGAATGGGTTCCACTCTACACTGTCCACAGCACAGTGTATTAATTCAACCTACCAGGAGACCAAGAAAGAGAGAGGGGTGAGGGAGAGACTGAGAGTAAACAGTTACAACACTGTCCCAGCTCCCCCCCCCCCCCCCCCCCCCCCCCCCCCAGGGTGACAGCAGGTCTGTTGAACATTTGATGGACTTAATAGACATTTCGATCAGCTACGCACATACTAGCACTTGTCTACTACAAGTAGTACTACTCATTCCACTGCACAAGTGTAAATTTCCAGAATACGTTATGAGAGCATAAGGAATTTGCATTACATATAATTTTATCTCAATTATAAATTCTAATGTAATATTATGTCTACATAAATTTCCAGAACACATTAGGGGAGCATGCTGAATTTGCATTACATATAATTTTATCTAATTATAATGCACACACTATCTGTTGACAGTGACTGACAACAAGCTGAATAACGCTTTAACAGTGTCGTTGTCACATCAATCTTCACCCTGCTGTCTCGAGCCAAGGGACAATAACAAGACACTAACCGAGTACCACGCTCTCAGCAGTGTGTGACTGTGACTAGTGTGTGAGCACATTGTGTTTTTACTCTTATGACTGATGAGCATAGCCTTCTTCTGCTTCTAGTTCTAGCGTTACACAGGTGGTTTTTAGATCACTTCAGCTCCCAAGCAAACACAACGGAGAAACCTGTGCAAACATGCGCTCCACTGGCAGACTTATGGCCGAGTTTGCCAAAGACTGGTCTTTAAGTTAGCTTGCAGCTAACTTCCTTCAGTCAGTTAAGATCTTAAATCTTTGAAAAGTTTGCATTGTATCGTACTTGTAAATGTAATTTTACATGACTTCACAGATCAACTGGAAATGATGTGTTACCTGGGCAAATGTGTGTGCTGTGAACATGTTTTGTATTGCTAACAGGGAAGTGCATTATATGTACACATGCAGGCCATGCACTTCAAATGGCAAGGTGCTGTTAATGTTAACACAGTACCTGTCAGGGTAAATGCATACATAACACTACACACCTGATAATATAAAACTTAAAAGTGCTGTTTGCTTAAACAGTCTTTACAATGTAATAGAAATTATACAATTCATACCACTTTCACTATAAGTGTAACTAAAACATACCCAATGCACATGGTAAAATACCTGGCATTTGCATTTGCAGATTATTAAGTGATCATTTCCTGGTATTACTAGGCACTGACAATGTGTTCTCACTAAAAGCAGGTTTTTAAAATAATAAAAACATATTAAATAAACATATCTTCTTCATTTCTTGGTTGCCTTGACTAGGAAAAGTGACTAAAGTAAAAAGTAATGCTAGAATTTGTTCTCTAGTATTGATGACCATTAGTGATTAGAAAGGGCAAATGGGGTCCAGAATTCAAATACAGATTTTTAATCATAAAATTATCACATTTGTGTCATTATCAAATGTGTCATGATTCAGTGACAAAAATGTTTATTTGATGTTCATTGGCTGTTGCCATTTACTTTATCCATTCACATGAGCTGTGAGTGAATGTGAACACTATGTGCACATTTACTGCAATGGCTCTGAAAGCGTAGCTAATCAGTATACCAAACAGAATTTGGACCAAGCCCTAACACTGTAACTGTAAGTGTAACAGTAACACATATTTCCCAATTTTGTTGACTCACAATGCTTCTGTCTTGATTGCAGAACCCCCCTCCCCCTCCCCCCCACCAACAGTGTACGCAATGTTTGCCCCCCACCCCCACATACCCTTCAGAATCTTTTGAAGAGAGTGAAAATACCCTTTTAAGTTGCAAGATTAGGGTGAGTCTACCCCCTAGAATGTAAAAAATGGGGAGCCCTGCAAGCTGAAGATTCTGTTGTATTTTACCAACAACAACAAAAAGGAAGGTGGGGGGGGGGGGGGGGGGGGGGGGGGGGGGTGCACATAGTAGGTGGAGAAAATGAGAAAAGGAAAAGTTACAGTTGCATGCTACTTTACCAATAACTTTCAAACTAGTCTATATATCATGTTTCATATGATCAATGATGATGGGTCATGGCGGCCACAGCAAACTTGTCAGTGTCTCCAATTCATTATCACCAAATGTTTACTGTTTTAAAGTCTCCACAAACACATTGTGCATACTTCAGAAGTATGAATTTGGTTCACCTGTAGCTTGTTTGTACATTGCAAAATTGCAAGATTACTCTGCCATGACAGAAACAAGATCAAATAAAGCACTCTGGCCCAACTGACTACTGAAGTTTTGCTGCTTTTGGAACTTTCACAGTTGATAGTAAAACTAGAAGTATTACTGGGCTCAGTTCCAATGCTCATGTGCTACATTTGTAAACAACCTGGTTTACTGAGCAGTTCAACACAGACTTCATTCGTTTTCAATGTAAACTGCAAGTT
>JABMCL010000011.1:495000-545000 GCA_018857735.1 Alviniconcha marisindica | reverse complement strand
ATACTGGGCAATCCTTGTCCCGGTGTCCATTGTTGGCATTGTAGGTAACCTTATTGTGATCTGGACATGGCGCGGAAAAAGATATAAATTTAATCGACTGCTCATTATGAATCTTGATGCCTGTCACTGCGTCTTCTTTATCACATACCACTTATGGACAAACCTCGGAGTTATTAATGCGACCGTCGATTTGTTTCTTTTATCCATTCTGTTCACCGTTCGTCTATACGCTGTGCTGCTGCAGATATTGTTGTCTGGACTGCAGTACCTTTGGTCTTTGAATACTAACAGCCGGCGCTTTAAGCGCCCAATACTTTCCAAAAAAAGGAACTACAAGAGGGAGGAACATCGTGTTCTTTTGTTCTTTCTTGCTGACGCTCGTCTACACTGTCGTTCAAAAAAAACTTCCCCGTTACCACAGGAAGCTCTTCACCGCTGCATCCCATATTGTGGCTCTTGCTTTGCCCCAGATTCTGAACGTTCGTTTTGTGGTGGGAATGATCGTGAATACACGCCGCAGACAGCACTCCGCCAAGGCAGCCTTGCAGTCAGTGGATCTAACCAAAGAGGGCGGCCAAAATGGACCTCCGTCAGTTCAACCGTCCATTTGTCATTCAGTACAATTGTCGAGGCGTCTCTCTGCAGGTGCACAAGTCTCTCCTGGATCTCTCTCATCAGACACGGAACTGACTGGAGCGTCACAGTTCTCACCGCGGACATGCCAAGCCTTGCTGGTGAGAAACGTTGTCCAGGAGGCGAGTATGACCAACGCCATCGTTGTCATAAGTATTTCGGAAATCTTTGTCTACTTATTTTTAATTCTCGTTCAGATGCGCTTCGCATTAGGTGAAGACAGAGCGAGGTACTATCTCGCACTTTCGATATGGGATACTGTCCAGTTCTCCAACTGCAGCTTCCATCTCTTTCTGTTCCTGGCCTTGCTTCCGTCCTTCCGGCGATCATTCAAAGAGCGGTGGTCACAGCTGTGGAACAAAGAACAGGCCGAGGAAAAGGAGAAAACGGAGAAAACGTCGGGCAGTGGCAGCAACAACGTAAATGAGCCATGTGAATTGGCTACCACTTCCCAGACGGAAGCCTGCTCATATCTTTCCCGCAGCAGTCGCTTCGTCAGTACCGACCTCAGTGCTGACTCTACTGGCAGAGAAAGTAATGGAGCGGGTTTCCCACTGAAGAATGTAAGTACACCACTCCAGTGGATATTCAAAAACTCGCTGTGTAAAATCTACAGTCATAGTCTGTGTAAAATCTACAGTCATAGTCTGTGTAAAATCTACAGTCATAGTCATAGTCCGAGAGGGAACTTGACCTACTGTGCTCTCCACCGCCCCCCCCCCCCCCCCCCACCCCCTCCACCCCCAACCGTCCCCCCACCCCCACCTCCCACCCCCAGTACTCAGCTAAACTAGTCTTAGACTCAGAGTGCTCCTTAGAGTGAGCCACACACGTTAACAATAACAACAACAATAACAATATACTTTATTCATCCCAGCAGGAAATTAAAGCTGTCGTTCGATCGCACAACGAAGAACATATCTCAATAATTCTAAGTCATGAAACGCACATGCACACTCTTAAGCCCGTTCTTAATTGGGCTAATGTTTCTTCGCGAACCTAGTTGGAAGTATTCGGCGAACCTATTTGGTTCTTAATTGGGCCAACTTTTCTTCGCGAACCTAGTTGGAAGTATTCGTCGAAGCTATATTCGGGGTTCAAAAAGCTTTGCTCAACATGTTCTGGGAACATTCGCCCTATTCGACGATCATTGCCTCTGATTGGCTGAGAGCAGAGCTCTCCTGTGGATGAAGAAAAAATAAAAATAAAAATG
Organism: Alviniconcha marisindica; assembly: GCA_018857735.1. Lineage (NCBI taxonomy): Eukaryota > Metazoa > Mollusca > Gastropoda > Provannidae > Alviniconcha > Alviniconcha marisindica. The sequence continues at coordinate 543,154 of JABMCL010000011.1, read as the reverse complement.
GATGACGGTGTCGCTAGCTTCTTCACTCGCTTCGGAGGGAATTTGTTTATTTGTTGATTTGTGGGGGGCGCAGCCTTGTCTCGGAGACCCAGAATGAGATAGTAGTTAGTTGAATTACCCTGTGAGGGATGATTAAAGTATACTGACTTGACTTGACTTTAGCCTACATTTTTTATCATGCCGCTTGTCTGCTGCGCGTCTGCCGCAAGTTCGGGCCGAAGCTTGCATCTCATTACAAGCCAGTTGAGAACGAAGTAAAGTTTGGACTGTCCGAACCATATTCGGCGAACTAAAAGTTCAATTAAGAAACGAATCACAGTTCGTCGAAGTGTCCGAAGTATGTTCGACGAACAAACTCATTCGCCCAGTTAAGAACGGGCTTTAGACATACGCCCCCTTTCCCTCAATCTGCATACACTAATAGCAAACCCAAAATTACCTGGAAATTTGCTTTCTCTGTCAAACCAAAACGTAAAAACTCTAAAATAAAAATCATTAGGTTCACACATCCCCAACCCTCCCTTAGAAAGTTATCCTCAGCAGACGTCCTGACGCATGCGCACCCTCAGTTAATGACTGGTATAATTTTCATTAAAAATTGACAGAACACGTTACAACTTGTTCCCAAGAAATCTTTTGGGATGCACCAGAGTTAGAGCGTTTGACGTAAGGGTACCGTCTTTCACACCGAGCCAAAGCGCGGTCGAAAAACACCTGACTTAAATCACCGATATATCCCCAGTAAACATGCCGGATCCGATTCGCCGCATCCGGTCCGGATCAGCTGGGAAGCACTGGCCAGAAGCGGGCCGGATGATTCTTGCACACCGGCTTGCTTCCGGACCGGATCAGTTTGGCCAAAACCTGACACAATCAGCCAGAACTAAATCGGATCTGGGCTGATTTTGCACAATATTATCCGGGACGTCTGTGGAAGAACGGAACCGAGTCTAAAACTCGGAAACTGGCAGCGGGCCTGTTGCCTCCTGCCAGAAACCGGGCCCGATGATTCCTGCAAACCAGCTTGCTTCCAGACCAGATGCGTTTGGCCAAACCCTGACCAGGCCATCCAGAGCGGATCCAGGTCGGTTTTGCATAATATGGCCCATGCCTTCTTTGGAAAAACACAGCTGAAACGGATGCGAGAAGTCGGATCCGGTATATACTACCCGGCCCGATTCTGGCTGCACGCTGGCCGTAACCAAAACGCTTCCGGATCGGATCCGGCATGTTTACTGGGATCCTATGAGCTACTGGTTAATGGGTAGACCGATTTTTATATCCTATGAGCTGCCGGGAACGAGAATGCCATACGTAGTGCCATTCATAATTATTGTAAAGAGGCAAAAATCTGAAACAACGTGGCCCAGAGCGCTCGTGCATAATCAACACACAAGGGAGTTAATTAGCGCTCGAAATACGTAACACAAATACAACAACAAAGACCTGAGTCGCCTACGGTAACTCTCACCTGGTATGCGTGTAAATACAAGGTACACAAACTCCACCAGAGATACATCCTCAGTAAAATCCTCAGAGGATGTGGAGTTTAGGTACGGCCTTGTATTTACACGCATGCCAGGTGACTGATGTTACCGTCGGCGACTCGGATCGTTGTTGTTGTAGCTACTTGTGTTACGTATTTCGAGCGCTAATTAACTCCCTTGTGTGTTTATTGTGAATAAGAAATGACGACTTTGGTATTCGGAATCATCACTTCTTGTTTTTGACCTCACAAATAATTATGACGTAATAGTCTTTTACCTTCAACTCAATTTTGCCTAATAAGGTTAGCGCTAACAGATTTGAATTCTGGTTTTGCGTCTGAACAGAATTTTTGGTTCCTGGTTCGATTCGAATTTTGGTAGCTATTCAAGCTTTCAGCAGCAGTCTAGATAGTCTCAGTATTAAGTTTGCAGTGCGGCATGTATGAAACAAATGATGCGTTTCTTTCAAATATCTTCACGGAACTGGTTCACTAACTTCCTTGGACGGGTAACGAAACTGGGTAAGTGGCTCTTAAAGTGACTGGCCCACGCAGAATTGGCTAAAAAGCTAAAAAAATTGCATGATTTTTTCCTGTTTTATGTGCGATAATAATGTATCATTAATTTCTGCTTTGGTCCTGTTGAAATGCGGCAATTTAAGAATAACTGTAGTGGTCTAAAAATAGATTGGGGATCTCCCCCCCCCCCCGGGTGCAGCTATTTACGGAATGCGTATTACGTCATTATATCTTGTTTTACACAAGTTTTTGTAGACTCGGCCTACAAACAAGTGACAATGGCAATGGCGTTGTCTCAGGCACGTGATCTGCTCAGGCGTAATAATTTGTCGGGCGACTTAAGTGATGACTGTGTGAATAATTTTATGTCTTTCTATGAATAAATCTCCTAATCGTGCTATGTGCATTCACTATAGTGGATGAGACCTGTAGCTGCCGTTTACTAATAATGCTCGGCGATGGACCGAGGTGCAAAGTGTTGGGTGACAATTCTTTCTCAGCGTATTGATCCGATGCTACTACAGGAAATATTTTAGACAGTGTAATAATAATGAAAAGAAAAAACTACCGGCGGTAGCACGCCAAAAACACACACTTACGCAAACAGGTGTACTTAGTAGAATATTTAAACGTATGGTTCCGGTATCAATCACAAAAGAAGCATCAGGAACCTTTTCTTTTACTTGTCCAGTAACAGCTTTGCCAGTTTCCTATCGCAGACGTCTAACCTTGTGCGCAGCTCTCTCCACCTCTCCACCTGGTCACCCAGGTTTACCAGCCACGACCTGTATCTACGTTGTCGGTCTCTTGCCAGTCGAGCTAAACGTTCTTTTTATTTTGGTCATCAGAAGATAAACGGTAGTAACTCCAAATTATCTCTGCTTTGATCGCATAATCCTAAAAAAAAGGAAGAAAAAAAAAGGAAAAGAACTATGAAGATATAAACACCACTGTTTCAGTCTCAGTTCTTCGTTGCTTTCGTTCAACGGGCTATTTACTCCTTATAATAGCACATGAAAGAATGTATTTATTATCTATTAACACAAAAGAAGGCGGCACACAAAACAAAACACGTGTCGCGTCCCGTGTTCTCTTGTTGTGTGCATATTCCTAGTCATTCTTTTCAGCTTTGTCATTCTTGCCATCAGTAACTACTTATAGAGCCATTGTTTCCTTCGACTCTTCCTTCTCCTTTATATACTCTTGCGTCAAATTATTGATATCGTAATGACGTCAAAATGATTTTGCCATCATTTCATTGAGCCAAACACATAGGGTGGCATGGGGGACATTCGTCCACTCGCTTGGTTGGGGAAACTTCGGCCACCCAAACCCCTACGATTGAACTTTTCCAAACTGTAACATCAGCTTCATAATGGATCAGTCCATAAACAAAACAACAAACGAGTGATTGTTACAAGTAGCGTATGGGAAAACCTGTTCTACTTTGGGAGCCTTGCTATTCGCTTGGCAAAAAACAAAACAAACAAAAAACAAAAAAAACATAGTGTGGGTTGTACGAAAAGCAAGGACCGACATACTGTTCGCAGATCTTGATTGTTTTGAAGTTCAGAGATTGCCATGATCTGCCCACTTAAAAATCTTCCTAATATTTGTCATTTTGATGACGTCGTTTTAAATCTGCGTATCCATTCTTAACAAAAAATCTTTTACATCAGCTTCTTCTTGTCTGTCTTCTTCCTTGCTTCCTTCTTTTTATTCTTATTATTATTATCTGTCTATTTTTCTTGCACATGACGAAGACAATTTTCTGTCGAAAGCGCTTGTGTTTCATTGTTTCCTTGTGTTTCGTCGTATAGGTGAATACATTTCCCAAGTTCTGTTCTATCAGTTTTGTCAACCTCACCAGTAGTTGTTCACTCATTTCTCAGAAAAATAATGTTTTCTTTCATATTCATGAAATCGTTGTTGTTGTTGAGTTTTTGTTTAATGTCCTCAGATGCTAAAAGCATATTAGGGACAAAACATGAAATCGCACGGGTAGCTGTGTTGTATACTAGTCTGCGATTGGTCGAAGGTGTCTACAAACCACAACGAGCTTGTGTTGGTTGAGCCATTGTGACAGAATCGTGTCTCGAAGCGTGCATGGGAATCAAACGTACCTGTTTGGATGAATTTCCCCCAGGCCACCCTAAAATGTTCGAAAGAACGCTAGACATCATTTCATTGTTCGTCTTGGGGTGGTGGGGGTGGGGGGTGGGGGGGGGGGTGAAGCAACCAACACCCTGGTGTCGGAGCAGAACGGAAGAAAGACCTACACTGGTGCACCCATGTGAACACAATTTCATGCAATGCCATCGCTAAGTCTATACAAACATCCGAAAATGGCTAATGTACTCCACCATACACCCGAGGTCCGTAACTTTGCTCACAACCGTGGCGGACAATGCAAGCTTTCATCTCCTGTAGGCCTGGTGCGATCTGAATCAAATTACGACAACTGAAGGCACGCTGATGTAGTAATAGCAGTCCTTTCTATAGCGCGGTTTCTCGCCAACAAGGGTGAGAACCCCGCGCTTTATAAGATCAATGAAAATCTGTACATAAGACCTCAAAAATAATAATCATTATATTGTATTCCTCGCACACCATACCCACCGGTAACCGCCCCCCCCCCCCCCCCCCCCTCACACACACACATCACACACACACACACACACACACACACACAACACCACACAACGCACGCACGCACGCACGCACGCACGCACGCACGCACGCACGCACGCACGCACGCACGCACGCACGCTCGCTCGCACGCACGCACGCACGCACACACACACACACACACACACACACACACACACACACACACACACACGCACACGCACACACTCTTGGCATTTCAGGAAAGATTAAATAGTAAATCGACTTCTCTCAAGTACGTATATAGCTGTGCTTTTTTTCGGGCACCTCAGTCCGTCTATTTTCTTTCAGCTGTATGATTAATTTTGTCTCTCAGGTACTGTCGAACACGAGCAGCCGACTCACAGCAGATGAGCGAAAGCAGACAATTACGGTAAGCAACCTCAAAGTAAGTCGAGGGGTTACATATTTATAGTATGTACTTGATCATATAACCTTTGCACTCTGTGTATAGAGCCAGTGAATCGGCGCCATTTTAATGCCGGAGATAAGATATATATATATATATTCTAGTCGTCTAGAATGTAATGTCGTGTGCAAGAGAGCGTGACGTATAAAAATATGACGTATTTTATAATCTAATTACGTTTTGTAGGAATCAGTCGAGCTAACCGGGCATTGACAAAGCCCTCAAGGGTGAAAATTCGGAGTAAAAGGTTTCCACTAAAAAACATGCTTGGACTTTGTTATACCCTCTCTCTCTCTCTCTCTCTCTCTCTCTCTCTCTCTCTCTCTCTCTCTCTATATATATATATATATATATATTATTCTTTACTCTCTCTCTCTCTCTCTCTCTCTCTCTCTCTCTCTCTCTCTCTCTCTCTCTATATATATATATATATATATATATATATTATATATATAACCGAGTGCATCTGCACATTGTGTTTGTGTTGTTCAGTATTCTCTATGTCACGTCACTTTGTCCGTCAGTGTCTCTAGCTTTTTCTTCTGTTGGGTGTGGGGAGGATTATGACGTCATTTATTTGTAAGTATGTTTTACGTATTATTATTTTGGACGTCACTGAGAGAGCGCGCGCGAGAGAAAGCGGCGAGAGGGAATAACTAGGGCCTCTCGGACCACTCAAAAGAAATGAAGAAATAAATAAAATCAGGAACCTCCTCTGGCTGTGGCTCGTTCGTTGTTGGCCGGGATGTTATTCGGCTTCCGTACTTCCAATCCTGCTCGTCAGCGCCAGATGTAAACGGTCGGTGGAAGTTGCAGGTTGGAAAAATAAGGAGCAACAAACGAGCCACAGCCAGAGGTTCCTGATTTTATTCCTTCTTTTCTTTTGGATGGTACATGCGAGAGGTCGTTGTCATTCCCTCTCGCTTTCTCTCAGTCGCGCGCTCTCAAAATAATAATATGTAAAACATACGTAAAAGAATTCTTACGAATAAATGACGTCATAATTCTCCCCCACACGCAACAAAAAAGCTAGAGACACTGGCAGACAAAGTGACATAGAGAGTACAACAACACAAACACAATGTTCAGATGCACTCGGTTACATGTGGAACAGATTCCAGCCAGCAACAGTCACTGCTGGCACCATCCCCGGACTGACAAGAATAAGTTCTGGTTCTGTCTGGAACCGTTTGCGTAAGTAAGGCTTGGTACTGCCTAGATCCGTATGCGTAAATAAGGCCTATGCGCAAGACGCCCTGCTGTTCGTCCAGATATGGTACTGAACTTGGCCATTTTCAAAATAACCCCATTCTGACAGAAGCGGCAGAGGTAACCACCGACTGATTGATTTTGGTATGGCGCAGACAAGCCTACCTCCCCCCCCCCCCCCCCCCCCCCCCCCCCCCCCTTTCCCACCTCCTCCTCCCCCAACCCTTTTAAACTTGATGGCACTTGCACATCCTCTCTCTCTCTCTTTTTTTTTTTTACTTTTTCTTTTCTTTTCTTTCCCCCTTTTTTTCCCTTCTCTCTCTCTCTCTCTCTCTCTCTCTCTCTCTCTCTCTTTTTTTTTTTCTTCCTCTCTCTTTTTTTTTTTTTTTTTTTAAATCTTTTAATTCTCTTTTTTTTATATAGTATTTATTTCCATCGGCTTCGGACTGCAAAGGAAAATGACCTCAAAAACAAAACAAAAACAAAACTGGAACTCACTCTCCATTGATGCAGTAGAGGCGACGACTGTTGACACTTTTGTGTCACGTGCCTCCCACTGACCAGTCAACTAGTTTAGTTGTTTGTTTGTTTCTTTGTTTTTGAGAGAGAGAGAGAGAGAGAGAGAGAGAGGGGGAGAGGGAGAGAGAGAGAGAGAATGAACTTGAGACAGTGTAACAATTTAATTTTAAGGACTTGTGACCAGAGCTGAAATGTGGACTTTGCGAACACCACCTAATGTGCCAGAATAATCATCAACATGATTGTGGGCGTCTAAGCAAAGAAGAAGAAAGGCGACGCGTTGCACGTGCTGGCGTTGCTCTCTCTGTCCACCGCTCGTGTGTACGGGGTGCAACGCTGCACGTGGATGTCCATTGTGCACAATAGTATCACTTTTGTGACTTATTTCAGTATTCGAACAATTTAATGAAAGTTGTCCTGCTCAGATTTGCCCACATAATTATTGCGGCGAAAACAATATTAATATGTTAGAATGAAAACCGTACCTGGTAAGTTACTTCTTTGTGTCGAATATATATAACAAAATAGCCTCTCAATGCCCCTGCTCCTCTCAGCGTGGGAAAGAGGCTATGAGCGTGAGAACGAGACTCTGCGGACACTAGCCCGCGTGGAAAATGATTTTTTTGCTAAAACGTGTACTTTAATGTGGTGAGTTAATGTCCGTATTCCCTTTTTGCAAAAAATGTTGCGTTTATTTTTAACTGAATAAAAACCGCACCAAGCCACTTACGCTCACCCGTTCAAAATACAGAAACCGAAAATACATCACTTGTGTATCAAGCTGAAATAGTACGGTGATAAACATAGACACGTATCTTCTTGATTAAGAAGAAGAAATGCAAAAAAAAATCAAAAAATCTTCGGTAAAGCCACTGCTGCATCGTCGGTAGCGCTTCGTGGTTTATGTAAAGCAGACGCGGGCAGAGGATCGAATACAGAACCAGGAATAGCGAAGCCGGTTGCTCCATTCCATCACTCGCATCGGGCAGCAGTCAACAATCTTCTCCAGATTAATACGCCATTGTAGGTCACGAATGTCACCAGAATCATCCAAACAGGGTCATACGAAGCGCATAAACCCAACAATTTGAACAAAAGGTGAGTTCTATTCCATATTTTTGTCCTTTATTGTGCGTATACTCCTTTCAGACATTAAATCTGGATCTAGTTTCCGTGCACGCTTCCCAAGTGCTGATGTCGGCAAACAAATCTATCGTGTACTCGCCCATTTCCAAATGCTGTCTTCATTCGCTATAATTATATGATATTTGTGGCACAAGATGGCGTTTAAAATGTCCCAAGATATTTTTCCCTGAGTGAAAAAAAAAAAAAAAAAAATTAAAAAGAGAAAGAAAAAAAAAGAAGAGTAGAAAACAACAACAAAAAGGCTCACCACTCGATACAGTCCAAGCGACTATCATGTTTGCAGTCCACCGGCGTCTCTTCCTGATCACTGCTAAGTGCTATCGTCAGTAGATCTGTTTTCTGCTGTATATGGTTCAGACTGATACGGCTGTAGGCCATATTGTTTACTAGCATATTCTGGTTGTGTTTTATCTTCTTCAGAGTCGCTGCTTTCGGAAGATAATGCAGGTGATCGTCTTCGCTCGCCATGTTTCAATTGATACACAAGTGACGTAACAAACCGGGAAATCCTAAATCGAACCGGAAGTTGCATTTCTCTTGATTACAGGTGAAATTTTCAATATTTCATGGCCGATATTGAGAGAACTAGGGCGAGTTCAGAGCTCGGGTTTGAAATTCGGTATTATTAGAGGTGGCTCTTCAATTCTATTTAATAATTTCAAAAAAATGTCACGCGGGCTAGTCTTTAAAAGTGGAAAAACCGGATTCATTCTTGACGTGACACTTAACGCCAGGCAATCGTGAAGGTCAACAAGGACGAAGAACTAAGTGTCAAATCACAAGAAAAAGTCTATGAACAGCTGAAGACAAACAACATTGTTACATTTCAGGATACAGTCAACAGCCAGTACAGCCAAATGCGTTGAAAGAATCTGCTCTCTCTGGTATGTTGCCAGGTTTAGTTTCCAGTCCATGCCTGGAGCCCCTCCAGCTGGCAGAAGAAAGTTCTTTTGCTGCGCGAGTCGTGGACGGCGAGAGTGGATCCAGGAGCAACGCGAACAATGCTGATCGTAAAAAAAGCGTAAGCTTTGTTGATCAGCGTGAAAAGCTTTTGGCTGTCCGCGGAAGAGCATCGACGACCATGTGGCAGAAAAGCCGTGTTTCTAATGACAGCAAACTCCTGGAGGGAAGGTCTGTGTACCTGAGGAAGATGCAGCTCTGTGTCGCATCATCTGTGTGACGATCCTCTTGTGAAGGCGCTGTGGAAGAGTCGTTGCTTGTTTGTCAAAGCCAGAAGATGTGCCGTGATGATGGTTCACGTAGCCTTCTCTCTTAGGAACGATTTTGTGTGTGTGAAGACCTGTTGCTCGTCAAAAGAGAACGTGTGTGTTTGCGAGAAAAATCGACAGAAGACTGAAATATGTTTCTGCAGCTGCTTGTCCAAGCAACTGTGTTCATGTGAATAATCATCGGACAACAACAACAACAAATTGTATGGGAAGGAAGTTGTAACGCTGACTGCAACGTCGGAAGAATAAATAATCACCATCTACGGGTTCACGGAAATAATCCAGAGGAAACGATGTGTTTCTGTTTAGAGGTGTCGCTTGAGAAAGAAACATCTGTTAGGTATTTAGAGGAACAATCTTCTGGAGGAAGAGTTTACACCTGGTAAACCTGAAAATTGGTGAGTCTTAGGCTCGTAAGTTACGACTGACTGGAGAACCCGCATCGACGAATGTCAGAAAAAGAGAGACAAAAAAAAGTGCTGCCAAAGGAAACTAGACGCTGCTCATCAACAGAACAAACTACTGGAAACAAACTGATTTGATATGCAAAATCGACTGCTGACAAATGCATTGGTTTTTGACGGATGTAAACCCTAAATGAAAACACCTACCACAGAATCGATGGCTGGTAAAGACTGTACCTATAGCTCCAGTCGACTGCGTGGAGATTGTTTTTACTTCTTACTGTTGCTACTGCTTTAACAGGGCTAAATCGACCAGCCAAAGACTCTGCTATTATTTACCTGCGGGCTCGGCAACTAATGACAGCAGCTATTGCTGCATTTAATTATGGAGTTTCAAAGTCTGACGTGGCGACGCTTGAGACATGCTTTTTCCTCTTGAAGATAGCAAAGAGGCGGCTACGAATAGGAGCTACATTCACGACATAATTCTTTTCCCACTGACGTTTGTAGGAATTGTGAGCAATACGCTCTTGATTTTGGTATGGCGCAGACAAGTCTACCACCCCACCCGTTTGAATTTAATGACACTTGCGTTTGTCAACATCCTCTTTCTTATTGCTTACCCTCTGTTTGTGAGTGCACTCAAAAGCGGAAGCAGCCTCCAAAACCCCGACCCGTTGTACATACTGGCGTCGTTCTTTCTGTTCACCACTCGTACATACGGGGTGCAATGCTGCACGTGGTTGTCCATCGTACACAACTGCTGGGCATGCTATCCACTAGAACGCTCGACGTCCGCTTTCTTCACCAAAAAACGTATCGTCTTGTGCCTCGCCGTTCTGTTTCTCTGGTGTCTTATGCAAGTGACTTTGAAACTGGTGTTGTTGACAAAGGTTTCCAAAACTGACGAAGCTTGGTTCAGATTTTCTGTTGAAGCAGTCTCCCTAGGACTGCCGGTATTTTTACAAGTGGCCGTTGTCAGAGAAATGATTGAAAGTCTACGGATTAAGTGTAAAGTAAAGGTACTAGAAATGCCCTACCAAGGTCGCAGAGGAGCAGTGTGCCACCAGTTACACGACGACAGTCGCACGGCCATTGGCGACCCTGACAACCTCAGCACTGCACTATGGAATCCTCCGTCGATAAGGCTAGAAAAGTCCGCGCTGAGAGCCTTTAAAAATGAACAGAGGCTGACCAAAACAGTTGTCGTTATTACTGTTGTCCCCGTCTTTGTGTATCCATTTGGCATCGTTGTAGGTGCCCTCTTTAGTATACTGTTAGTAAGCAAAACAGACAAAGAAATCTACGAAACGTACACACACGTACTGGAGTTCGTGAACAGCAGTTACCAGTTCTTTCTGTTCGTGGCGGCCCTTCCAACCTTTCGCCGGTTGTTGAAGGTGGAATGTAACAGATGGTGCTGTGGATATATTGTACCCTTCAGGGGAGAGGGTCTCCAAGAAACCGTCACTAGTACACTAACCGCGTCATCGAGTATAACTTCCGTGTCCGGCACGCCGGACCGCAGTGCTACTGCTTCTACTTCCACTAGTCAAAGGAACGGTAGCGACAGAAGCGCTGGCTTAACTAATTATTCGAAGAGCACCTCAGATTCTAAATGTAAACGTATATGTAGGCAAGACGAACGTCGTGGCCGTTAGTGTTACTGACATGGAACTGTGCGTGACTGAGTGGGTTCTCTGGTTCAGGATCAATTTTCGAGGCTTTTCGCCTGGCCGGCGGGCAGTTTCGGTCAGTTGTTGAAAGGGTCGGTAATCCCGGCTACAAACCTTCCGGCGGGAAAGGGTGGCACTGCAATGAGTTTGGAGAACTTGAACAAGTATGTTTGTGAAACGATGTGTCTTGACTGCGCGCTGAGCCACCTCCCGAGTTGTTCTTCGACGGCAGCTGCTTTTCTGCAACGGCATCATCGCACAGCCTTTCTCCGAAACTGATTTTCCAGTCAACATGGCTGTTGCGCCCAGTATGACTGAGGGCGACTCGGACCGCAGCGAAGAACTGACTTTTGACGCATCGCATCGGTTGTCAGTGACGTGTTAACGTGCTTCATTACTGTGCCAAGGGTCCCAAAGTAAGTTGTCAATGACACGTTTACGTGCTTCACTACTGTGCCAAGGGTCCCAAAGAAAGTTGTCAGTGACATGATAACGTGCTTCATTACTGTGCCAAGGGTCCCAAAGTAAGTTGTTAGCGACATGTTAATGTGCTTCATTACTGTGCCAAGGGTCCCAAAGTAATCGGACCCGTCATTGATAGTGGTATATATATATATATATATATATATATATATATATATATATATATATATATATATATATATATATATATATCACTACCAGTCAAATTTCCAAGTTTTTTGTTTTGTTTTTGTTTTTAATAATCCCTTTGCTGTGTTCGAGGTGAGAGAGAGACTGAGAGAGAACTCGAACTGGGAAACTTGACATTACAAGGATTGTACAGTAGTTTGGGCTTAGTCAAAACTTGTCCAACAACAAGTCCTTGCTAAGCCACTGATGAATTATATATTTCTTTTTTAAATTAAATTAAAAACTTCTTTTTTTTACAAGGCACCTTTTATAATGTATATACATATTATGAAGCATGAATAAATGAGTGAAACAATCATACATGACGCGTAAAAACTTGCACACAAAACTTGCGTGTTCCAGATGCACACATGTGTACAGTGCATACATCACTCGGAACTCGAACTCGAACTCGACAACTTTAATACTGAAGCCGGACAGTAGCTTTAGGTCTGTTTGGACCTATCTAACACTGCAGCCAGTCCTTGCTATACTACAAGCACAAACACGACAATATCACAAGAGAGGAAGAGAGAGAGAGGGAGGCAACCAATCAACGCCGGTTGGCTGTTACGTAGAATATAATTATGTTGTCAGGCGACTGACCAGACAGAAAGCTAAAATATTCAGAGAACAGACTGTAGACGGCAGTGACTATTTCTAGATTTCAACTACTGATAGACTATTATAGTATAATTAATACACCAGGGCCCATATTTACGATGACATAATAAAGTTGCTGCCATTTGAACATCAACGAAAAACTGTCCGTTAGCTGACAGTTTGTTTGTTTGTTTGTTGTTGTTGTTGTTGTTAGGTTGTGTGTGTGTGTGTGTGTGTGTGTGTGTGTGTGTGTGTGTGTGTGTGTGTGTGTGTGTGTGTGTGTGTGTGTGTGTGTGTGTTTAGACCTATGGTATAATCAGTTATGGCAATGGTTGGAGGAAGGATGTCGTAAACCAGTGCTCAGCGACACTAAGTAGGGCCTAAAGGAGCCACCACAGGCGTGAGCCGGTTTGGCCTAGCGGTAAGGCGTTAGGCTGGTAAGCGGAAGGACCTCGGTTCGATACCGCTTTGGCTCTCCTTTCTCTGCAAAAAGATTGTTGTTTGTGGACACTGTCCTGTGACTTTGTCCATCACTTCCTACTGAAACATTAAAATGGCTCTCATCGCTGTCCATCTTAATGCAGGTGTCATTCTGGTGGTGACAGTGTAGCGATAGGTATATACTCTCCCTCTCCCCCCACCTCCATACCCCCTTCCCCCCTTGTCTAATAAGCTTTATGGTTTCTGTGGACCGTGTTTACTTACTTACTTACTTACCACCACAGGCAGAACTCTGCCTCGGCGACCTTCACCTCTCCGATGCGGTTGGGCGACCTCATCTCGGTGGCGCGGCGTTGGTGTGGAGGTGGCATCTGAAATGGCTTCACGGGGCGCCTGACAGTGGTAGATCATCGATATGGTGAAGTGAATCGATCTCGCCTATTTTGGAATTGTTTGCTTTCACAAAGACTTTTTTGAAGTTTGTGGTCCATATCTTATCAACGTGCGGGTTATCCGGCTTTCGCTTTCGGCAACAATAGAGTGATAGTTTTCAGTCTTCGCAAGGTCTTCAGCGATGAAAACACCACACGTACTCCTTCAATATTTTTTTCGTGTGGGTGGGGGGGGGGGGGGGGGGGGGGGGGAGCTATTTCTTCTTCTTCTTCTTCTTTCTTCTTTCTCAAGAGAGAGAGAGAGAGAAGAAGAAGATTCTCTCTCTCTCTCTCTTGAAAATAAAGTTTAAATCAGTCAATCTCTCTCTCTGTCTCTCTCTCTCTCTGTCTCTCTCTCTCTCTCTCTCTCTCTCTCTCTCTCTCTCTCTCTCTCTCTCTCTCTCTCTCTCTTGGAAAATTTAATCATCTCATCTCTCTCTCTCTGTCTCTCTCTCTTCTCCTTCTCTCTCCTCTCTCCTCTCTTGTGTCAGCCCCCCTGTCGAAGACAGTGCCAGGCAGCGAGTCAGTTCATTCTTCGCCAAATTCAAATTTGTGATGCATACTGTTCATGTTGCATGCTGACACTGACACGAGATTGGCATTCGAGGCCGAAAAGAGTTTTATGCTACTGCTGCTCGTTTACCGTATTGCTGTCAGTAAAACTCGAAGTGCTCGCTTCAAAATCTTTCTTGGCCTTTGCAGTAGTGGCAAGCACAAAATCGTGTCCAGTTACAGAAACGTCCAACAGAATGGACTGGCTGGCCTCCGTGTTCACACCTCCATTTGTTTTGTATCTGCCCCGCCTCCCTTCGCATTCGACGCTTTGGCTGTTTTGTCACCGATTACCACGTGGGAACTGCCCTGGTTGGACACTGGATTGGTGGAACTGGGTGCGCGAATCTCTCCCTTGTCACTGCAGCGGTTCTCTCCCCTGTCCGAATCGCCGTCATTTCATGGACCGATGACAATGTCAGCATTTCAGACGAGTTCTTCTTCTTTTTCTTTTTCTGATTCGATTCTTCTTCTTCTTCTTCTCTCCTCCTCCTCCTCCTCTAGCACAGTGTCCAACTTAAACATTATAAAGACTCTGACACTTTTAGTGCGTGTTATTTTGCTGTTTCCATAATCCACCGAACTCTGACATGGGATACAGGGTTTTTAACGAGCGTTTTTTGCATGCATATACACACGGTTTATAGTCTCGGTTTATAGTCTCAGCCGAAGGATTTTTTGTAGAGTCAGCACTGACAAAATTTGACTCCGGAAAACTCTCGGGCGGGCGCAAAGCCTAGTACATAACGGCCACCCATCCGTGTGGTGACCACGCTCGATCGTGCTTAACCTGACTTCGGCTTTCGAGAGCGAATACTCTCGCTCTGCGCCACTGACTTGACACGTTCCTAAAATATATGTCTGGTCACATCGCTGTGATGGAGGAGAGAGTCTGGCGTTAAATTCCGATCGCTGTTTTAGGTACATTTCACACACACACACACACACGCACACGCACACACACACACACACACACACACACACACACACACACACACACACACTCACACACCACACACACACACAAATTCGCTTAAGGAACTCATTGCATAATCACAAACTTCTTCAAAACACACACACACACACACCACACACACACACACACACACACACACACACACACACACACACACACACACACACACACACACACACACACACACATATATATATATACACACACACACACACACAATTTAAGATATATAACAGCCCCCCCCAAACAAAACCAACCCCAAAAAAAAAAAGTGGGGGGGGGGGGGGGGGGTGGGCGGGGAAATAGCAGAGCGATCCGGAAACGTTGGTTGAGTGTTGCTTTACGTCCACAGAAACCATAGGCCTATTAGGGACGGGAGCCGAGGACGGCCACCTCGACTTTCGCACAGCTCCTGAGCTCTGACCGGAAACGTGTCCACCCCTTGCTGGGTGTAGTTGTCACGTCCTCCAAGTAAACATGGTGCTTAACGTCCACAGAAACCACAAGGCTTATTAGGGACGGGCTTGTCCTCCAGGTGGGAGGTGGGCCTTTTTCTAGCCTCTGCAAAAGCCGGAACTAGGGGTCACTTTATGTTGCTGTTGTTCTGTGTTGTTGTTTGGGGGGCTTGTCGAATGTGTTTGCTTGTTTGTTTGTTTAGAATAAAGTAGTTTGTGCTTTGTTTCAACAAAAAATTATTCCAGACAAACTAAAGATACAGTGAATTACTGTGTGCTCATCAACACACTTTTAGAGCTTATGGGCGATGTAGTCTGTATGTGTTCATTTGTTTCGGTATGTGTTCATTTGTGTTCATTTGTCTCGGGTGCATTTGTTTCTTCATACTGTCTTTTCATTTTATACTTGGGCTAGTTCGTCTCAGGGAATCTGCCTGGAAGTATTCTTTCTCTGTTCTAAATATTTGAATATACGTAAATTGAGATGTGATCATTATTGACTGTATTTGGCCTCGTTGTGTTTGCTGTTGATTGCGCTGTGTGTAGAACTGTGACTGAGTCATATTTGGGTTGTGTTTTGGCGACTTGTGTTTCGATCTGGTATGAAGTAACAGTGACTGAATGTCAGTGGGATTCGCGCGGTCTTGAGGTGACCCTGAACGATTTACGGGACGTAATATCCAAGAACTATCTAACTCCTAATTCTTTTTCTTTTCTTCTTTTCACTGAGACGCTTTATTAAAATACATGTATTTGGGGAGGAAAGGGAAAGAACAGTTTTTTTGTTTGTTTGTTTTGTTTTTCACGCAACAGCAGTAACTCTTGATGGACAAAAATGGAGATACAGAAACTCGTACTCCCTTCATAAAGGGCCTTTCGGTTGCGTCACCACCCGAATCCAATGTTTGGCCCACAATACCAAGCAGAGAGCAGAGGGGTCATCAAAAATCTGATCCTGGTGGGGGCCATTATTATGTTGGTTGCCTAGGTCAGACACGTGTTTCGCTACCCGAGTAGTTCATCAGTGACCACCGGCACATAACGGTGTGAGGATACTAGCGAAAGAAAACCACCGTCTAGATGGTAGACTCCGCTTGCATGGGAGAATGCTCTCGGTTAACACACCCAAGCAGCTCCAAGTGAAGGGAGACGTATATTTAGAAGATTCCTAATTCAAGCGGGAAAGCCCGGAAGCAAATCAGAAAGTTTGCAGTTTGACGTTTTGAATTTCAGTCGGCATAGGATTTGACCTTTTTGTTTTAACTCACGTTTTTTTCTGGGCTTGTTTCATTTTTCGTTTGCCTTTTTTTTGCACTGAGACGCTTTATTAAAATACAGGTATTTGGGGAGGAAAGGGAAAGAACAGTTTTTGTTTGTTTGTTTGTTTTGTTTTTCACGCAAAGCATTACTTACTCTTCTTGAAACCGTTTTGTGTGTCAGTGCTTATTATTGGTAAAGCAATGTCCAAAAATGAATACGCACGCAGGCGCGCGCACGCACGGACAGAGACTCACAATACACACAGACAACACACACACACATACACACACAACACACACACACACACACACACACACACAACACACACCACACACACACCACACACACACACACACACACACACACACACACACACACACAACAACGGCGGCGCCGCCTCCCCCGCAACACGCACGATGTACGCCACACACTCACTCATGCACGCACGCAGACAGACGCACACACCAGAACACGCACTATCACAGACGCAGCAAACACATACACACTGACAAAACTCACGCACACCACGCCGCACTCACGCACTCTACACACACACACCACACACACACACACACACACACACACACACACACACACACACACACACACACACACACACACACACAACACACACACACACACACACTCACACACACACACACACACACACATACTGGAGTGTAAACGTTATTAATGTTTTTTTACCACACCACCATAATTTGTACAATGAAATGACAGACTTTGAAGAGAGGGATTTGCAGATGAAAAAACCCCAAAACAAATAAACAACAATTTTCAACACTCACATCAACCCGATACATCAAAAATCAAACTGACAGTCTTTACAATATAATAATACAGCAATTACCACATTTTTAGACATACCTCAAAACAACCTGTATTTGGAGAGTAGAATGACTGAGGGAATATATCACGCTCTAACTTTATCACTCACGCCATCACACCAAAACACATCCAACAATGTCTTTGAAAACACATTATCTCAAGCAGAGGTGAAGCTGTTCCACAGAACGGAAACACACAATGTGTAATCGCCTCTCACCTCCGATGAGAATGAGTTAAGCGTGACACCTAATATAACACAAGATCAATGTGGGACGTAACCTGGGATGCATATCCCGCGGATATTATGGAGGTGCTCCTGACGATGGAACCCCTTCAATTCTTCCTCCATCCTTGCCCCTCCCCCCCTCCCCCCGTCCCCCACCCCCACCCACCTCCTTTTTTTCTTTTTTTTCTTTTTCTTTCTTACTTTCTTTCTTTCTTCTTCTTCTTCTTCTTCTTCTTCTTCTTCTTCTTCTTCTTCTTCTTCTTCTTCTTCTTCTTCTTCTTCTTCTTCTTCTTCTTCTTCTTCTTCTGTGGTTGAGGGTGGCCTGTTCAAAGGTCTGTATAAGCAACAAAGCAACATTCATCCGCAGTGACCTGTCCGGCCAACGACGAGTTTGTCCCTATCGATCGATATTATGTCAGTCACGCTATTGGGGCGACACCACGTCTGATACATATTCCTAGGCGGCGCCTGAATAGAGACACCGATGGATGCGAGCCAACTTGAGTGTGATTTCATTATTGGCGAATTAATGTTGCTGCAACAGAAAAGATGAATGAATCGATGAACGGACGATTGAATTAATTGTTCATAAGAAAAAACGTGCAAAAAAGCTTTGACGGTCTGCATCGTGTTCACTGAGAGCGTGACAAAAAACTACTTGCAGAACTAAAATTTGAAGAAAAACTGACAGGTGCTGAATAGTAGATGTGTCGAAATAAAAGAAATCGATGGCATCTGCCATTTGTTTTCTTTGGGGGTATGGGTGGGTGGTGGGTGGGGTCGGTGCAGCTCATGTCTAAAAAAAAAAGGAAGTGTAATGAGTGGAGCAAAGTATTTCATATTTTCAACAGGATTTGCGCTTGAGACTTTATTAACCACATAGCATGAACATGTACTATACCCGTAAACGGAAAACAACGACTTTGAACAACAACGTTCCAGAAACACACACTGTACATACTATGCATATAATATGGCATTTTATAGGCTTACACAACTGGGGCTGATGAAAGTACACAATTTAATTCACCTTGAAAGTGACATAGGCAGAATTGAAAAAAATAATCGAATATAAAAATTCAGACATCTTCGGTGCCATTACTGAGTAGGCTACACTTGCAACTGACATGCGAAGGTGAAATCTTGTTTGTCTGATCCAGTAAAAGTATACAAACTGAAACAGAACGAGGCCCGGAGCGCTTGTGCAGAATCAACACACAAGGGAGTTAATTAGCCCTCGAAACAAACACAACAACAAAGACCTGAGTCGCCTACCGTAACTCTCACCAGGCATGTGTGTAAATACAAGGTACATAAACCTCTTGAGTCGCCTACGGTAACGTGAGCCGGTTTGGCCTAGCGGTAAGGCGTTAGGCTGGTAAGCGGAAGGACCTCGGTTCGACTCTATACCGCTTCGGCTCTCCTTTCTCTTCAAAAAGGTTGTGGTTTGTGGACACTGTCTTGTGACTTTGTCCATCACTTCCTACTGAAACATTAAAATGGCTCTCATCGCTGCCCATCTTAATGCAGAAGTCATTCTGGTGGTAACAGTGTAGCGATAGGTATATAATCTCCCTCTCCCCCCCCCTCCCCCCCCCCCCCCCCCTCCTTCTACCCGTCCCTAATAAGCCGTACGGTTTCTGTGGACGTTAAGCACCATGTTTACTACGGTAACTCTCACCTGGCATGCGTGCAAATACAAGGTACTTAGACTCCATCAGAGGTTTATGTACCTTGTATTTACACGCATGCCAGGTGAGAGTTACCGTAGGCGACTCAGGTCTTTGTTGTTGTGTTTCAGTGTTTCGAGCGCTAATTAACTCCCTTGTGTGTTGGTTCCAGTCAAAGTATAGTTACCGGTGAGCTAGTTGTTGATTTTAATTTTAATTTAACGCTTCGTTAACCGCAGCGATTGAGGGTCCCCTCAGGACGAGAGCAGCGAAAGTAGCCTATATAAATATACAGACTTCAACACTGAGGAGACTTGCGAGTGAAACATTGAAAAATCTTCTTCTTTCTTTTTCACTGTATTTATAAAGTCTCTTCACATAAGTGATACTAGACTGATCTTACAATTACCAGAATAACAAAGTATGTCCGCAAGCTATACCAAAACAGTAACAGTAAGTAAGTAACTTGGTGTTTTACGCCCGGTCAACCAGTGCGGTTATATCAAGGGCGAGACAATAACAGATCTGAAGAAGTTAAAACAACGACAACAACAACAACAAAACCAAAACAACAACAACAACGAGGTATACTCTTATTTGCAATCGTAAAAACAAACATACATTTGTAGACACTTAAACCTTGTTACAAATGACTGAATGATTGATCGATTGCTTGAGTTCTACCCGGCGACTTTCTCAGTGATCTCGTCACCACAGTATGCCATGGCGGTGGTGGAAAACCAGTAGCGGGTAACCGCCCTTGACCTCGCCCACGTAATGTCAGACGCAATAATAATAGTAATATAAAAAAAGACATAACAAATGTACTATCAGTAACAGGAATGCACAAACCAAATACTGAAACAATGCAACATATCACGATTTCATACGAAAATGCTGATTTAATGCCCTGTACATCAGTGTATGTAGGCCTCTGATAGTTACCGAAACAAAATGAGAAAAAAAAAAAAAAATCACTTTCTAAAAAAAAAAAAAAAAATTGTACATTGTACATTCACAACAGATCAAACGTGGAGCACTTGCATTCGTCTAAAAAACATAAAGAGTAAATCCATAAATACATATTTTGAAGTAACAATAACTGCCAAGATGACAATAACGATGATTGTAACGAGAGGACGACGAACAGTCATATTATCAGTGGAGTTATCAGTACTGACGATCGTAGTGAAGGTGATAAAGCGAGGCAGATTGAAAGTGAATGTTTCTTGGTCGTAGGATTCGACCCAGACTGGCAACAAATAATTATGCCAATCATGATGATGATAGCCTATGATGAAAATGATTATAATGTTACAAATCGCTCTCCAATGATTGTGCCTGTATATCCCTAAAGAAACTGTAACTGTGTGACTTGAAACTTCCGTGTACATATACCCATGTGTGCGTGCGTGCGTGTGTGTGTAAGGAAAAGAAAACACCAGAAACCTTTATTTTAAACCAAGCTGGTGTACGAGGAATACAATATTTTATATTATTTTGGGGGGTTTCTGCATACAGTTTTGTTGATCTTGTAAAGCGCGGTGTGTTCACCCTTGTAGGTGTCGGTTTTTATTATTGTTATTATTGGTCGCACGATCCGTGAAAGCCTCGACGGGACCTTTGTAGGTGTCGGTTTTTATTATTGTTATTATTGGTCGCACGGCGATCCGTGAAAGCCTCGACGGAACTTCTGCGATTGGTTCTAAGTGACAATAGTCCGAATGCCTCACTGGTGCGACGTGTGAAAGGTCTGATTTCCGATAGATCGACGTGCCACAAGTTAGACCGACGTGTCAATAGTTCAATATTTGATTAGTTGCTTGACGGTGTAGGGGGACAAAGGGAACTTCAACTTGTCAATCTCTTCAACCTAGAAAAATGTGAGTAACTCAGCCCTCTTCAATTTGATGTGTGTGTGTGTGTGTGTGTGTGTGTGTGTGTGTGTGTGTGTGTGTGTGTGTGTGTGTGTGTGTGTGTGTGTGTGTGTGTGTGTGTGTGTGTGTGTGTGTGTGTGTGTGTGTGTGTCTGTCTGTTGTGTGTGGTGTGTTGTGTGTGTGTCTGTGTGTGTGTGTGTGTGTGTGTGTGTGTGTGTGTGTGTGTGTGTGTGTGTGTGTGTGTGTGTGTGGTGTGTGTGTGTGTGTGTGTCTGTGTGTGTGTGTGTGTGTGTGTGTCTGTGTGTGTGTGTGTGTGTGTGTGTGTGTGTGTGTGTGTGTGTGTGTGTGTGTGTGTGTGTGTGTGTGTGTGTGTGTGTGTGTGTCGTGTGTGTGTGTGTGTGTGTGTGTGTGTGTGTGTGTGTGTGTGTTGTTGTCTGTTTGTGTGTGTTGTGTGTGTGGTGTGTGTTGTTGTGTGTGTGTGTGTTTGTGGCGCGTGGGTGCGGTGCGTCGTAGGAGGGTGGGGGCGGGGGGTACCTCAGTGAGTTAATACCCAATGTATTTGTATACCTTGTCTGATTTTAGATATTTTCCTACTCCACCGCCTCACATCATCTTCTTTACAAAGCGATCCCGTCTTTTTACTTTTTTCTTTCTTTTCTTCTGCTTTTATATAATATATATATATATATATATATATATATATATATATATATATATATATATATATATATATATATATATATATATATATATATATATATATTTATTTTTATTTTTTATTTTTTTTAATCGTTATTAGGCAAGACATGTTCCGGCAATGCAAAGCAGAATGGACCAGTCTACTCCGTTCTAGAGGTCGAAGCTCTTTCACGCCCCTCAATCATGGACTCCTCCAGCCCTCCAACACGAGTGCAATCCCATTGCCGGTTGGGGGAATGCTTCTTGAAATAGTCCCGTGTCTGTGACGGGAAAATTCGGTCTATGGAGATGTATGTCCGACTGGAGCTTTTCGGACAAAATGGATTTTGTTGTTGTTGTTGTTTGTTTGTTTGTTTGTTTGCTTGCTTTAGTTGTTGCGGCTGTTGTTGTTGTTTTTCGTTCGGACCATGATTTTGGACAAAATGGGATTTTATTGTTATTTGTCGTTGTTTGTTTGTTTTGTTTTGTTTCCTAGCTTTTGTAGTTGTTGTTGTTGTTATTTGTTATTTTTTAATATTTTTGTTTGCTTGCTTACTTTTGTCGTTGCTGTTGTTGTTGTTGTTGTTGTTGTTGTTGTTGTTGTTGTTTGTTTGTTTGTTTTTCGTTTTTCGTTCGGATCATGATTTTGGACAAAATGGGATTTTTGTTGTTGTTGTTCTGTTTGCTTGCTTGCTTTATCGGTTTCTTTTGTTTTTGTTGCTGTTGTTATGGTGGGGTTTTTTTTCGTTCGGACCAAAATTTTGGACTATCAGCAGGTTTTGCTTAGTTTTTTGTTTGTTTTTTGTTTTTTTCCCCGAACTATTCTTTAAGTCGTCGGACTAACGTGACGCTGCAAAAATGTTCAGGAATACTGTTACTGTTACATTTGCCCTTCACCTTTTGTTCTAATTTGTATTGATCATTATATTTATGGATAAAACAAACAAATATATAAATAAAATATTTAAACAAAAAATGTGGGAGGGGGGTGGGGCTGAAGGTGGGGGTAGGGGGGCGCATAGCGTGAGCGGCTGGGTTCATCTGGAAATCGTGTCCGCATACACGCACGCACGCACGCACGCACGCACGCACGCACGCACGCACGCACGCACACACACACCACACACACACATCACACCACACACACACACACACACACACACACACACACACACACACACACACACACACACACACACACACACACACACACACACACACACACACACACACACACACACACACACACACACACACACACACACACACACACACACACACACACACACACACACACACACACACACACACACACCTGTAAACCTGGATCAGGTAAATCACGTTTCTTCCATCATTATTACACAAAATAAAAGAATGAAGCTTCTTCGTAACAGCCTAATGATTTGAAGAAAGGAAATATTGCGATATATACAGATACACGTATGTAGGGCCTATACAGATATATATATTCTGTGAACGAAAATCAAAAGCCGGAAATTATTACAAAAATAGACGAAACAAACAAACAAACAAACAAACAACAACAATCAAAACAAACAAAGAACAAAACAACAACAATAAACAAACAAAAGAGGAGCGAATTCTCAATACTCCTTTTGCTCTTTTGTGGCCATCGAGTGTACTACTACACTATTTTAGAATGTTGTATTTTGACATACAAAATAACACACTATAACACACATTTCAAGTATCATAGATACGATCCTAAAAACGTATAAATATCACAAATGACGTGTAAGAAACACCTACAGGCACACACCAAAAAAACTTGTGTCACAGAGACTATTCATTAACACAGAGCAGTCACCGAGAACATGATACATGTACAGTTCGCTTCTAACACAGATGGTACTTCACATATCACCAAATGATCGAAATGTGCACTTGGGCTATCACAAACTGATAAACGGGGCTATAGCTATTTGAAGGGGGGAAAACGCACGGGCATATATATATATATATATAAAGGATTAAACTTGTGACTCTATACAAGGGGAAGAAGTTGGGTTTGTTTTCTATGTCACAATCTATATAATAGACGAACAAGTGTCAAGGCATTCACACATAATGCATCAACCGATAACGCAAAGGTATCTGAACTTCCAACTTTGTACTGGAAAAAAAATAAAAAAATCTACCAATGTACAGCCGTAGCAATATTAAATTTAACAGAATAAATACGATAGATGATAATGCTCCAGTTTTGAGATCTGCGCCAACAAACGTGTAGAATTAACCACTCCTTAAAACACACAACCACAACAACAACAACAACATAACAACAACAAAAATAAAAACCAGCGTCCCCTTTAATTATTTAATACTGACACACATAACGAGACCTAAACAAAAAGCGGGGAGAGTGAGAAGAAGAAGAAGAAGAAGAAGAAAGAGGGAGGGAGGGAGGGAGAGAGAGAGAGAGAGAGAGAGAGAGAGAGAGAGAGAGAGAGAGAGAGAGAGAGAGAGAGAGAACTAATACGATGTCTCGCAAGACCTTTTTAAAAACAAAATGCGTGTTAGCTCCTTCGCGAGACTGACTGAAAGCGTGGCTGTTTGGCTTTATTATCACCATTGTTGAATTGTATTGCTTTCTATTGTATCTTCATATTTTTCGTTAATTTCAATTCATCTGACATTAATTTGAGTTCGTCTGTTTTTGTGTGGTTTTGTTGTAGTTGTTTTGTAGTTTTGTTTGTGTGTGTGTGTGTGTGTGTGTGTGTGTGTGTGTGTGTGCGTGCGTGCGTGCGTGCGTGCGTGCGTGCGTGCGTGTGTGTGTAAGTGTTCTTTCTTTCTTTCTTTTTTTCTTTTTTTCTTTCTTTTTTCGTGCGGCCACGTCCTCGAGTCTATGCATCGCTGTCTTGTTTAGAACGTTCTCTCTTTCGACATAGGAACCTGGAATGGAAATCTGTCAGTTAAAAACGGAGCTCGGTTAGCACGAGTTGTCAACACGGCTAGCAAGATTATAGGAGTCGAACAAAAGCAATTGCGTGAAATGTTCCATCTCTGTGTGTGCAGAAAATCACTCTCTATCCTTCACGATAAAACACACCCTCTTAACTTCTGCTTTCAACACTTGCCGTTGGCAAAAAAGAACGATTGCAAGAAATCTTTGATCCCCACTGCTGTTTCAGTTTTAAATGCACGATTTTAATCCGCTTTAAGTGATGAAGCGCGCGCGCGCGCGCGCGTGTTTGTATGCACGCGCCTGCGGATGCACGCCTGTATTGAACGTTAAATATGTGTGTGCGTATGCTTGTAAGAGGGACCACGGTTCGAATCCGCTTCGGCTCTCCTTTCTCTTCAAAAGTTGTGGTCTGTGGACACTGTCTTGTGACTTTGTCCTTGACAATTAATGAAACATTAAAATGGCTCTCATCACCGCCCATCTTAATGCAGAAGTCATTCTGGTGGTGACAGTGTAGCGATAGGTATATAATCTCCTCTCCTCCCCCCCCCCCCCTTCTCCCCGTCCCTAATAAGCCTTATGGTTTCTGTGGACGTTCAGCACCATGTTTACTTACTTACTTACTAACTAGTTTGTGTGTGGAAGAAGTCGGGGCGGACGCACAGGGAAGAGAATGCAAGAGAGCGAGACAGCGTTAAAGACACAGATCATTTTTACGTAATTATTTATTTTTAATGTAGATTCTGGAGCCGATAATTGTGTCAAGGAAAACTTTTCATTTTTATGCATCATATAATTTTGAACAATAAAGATTGATCGACTGACTTATTTGAATTATCTGTTTACTTGCATCTTCCGTACCAATCCATCATCACCGCATGATCCAACGGTGGAGCCCGCTTAATGGAAATTGTAGGCTATTGGCTTGATCCTGTCTGGCTGAAACCAGCTTTCACAACGGCAATGCTATATTATTACTCCAAACGTTCTTATCCGATGCAGAGAAATTCAGACTTGTTTGGTTGTTAATTACGTAGCCTACTCTTGCTATCATAATTATAGCATGCTGCTATTCCAAATTCAGACGTTGTCGGTTGTTGTTTGTGTGTGTGTGTGTGTGTGTGTGTGTGTTTCTTTTTTCTTCTTCTTCCTCCCCCCCCCCCCCCCCCACACACACACACACACACATTACCGACTGACAGGACAAAAACATTTACCTTGGCCTTGCCCGGACACTGTTTAAGTGAAGTTTTTTTTCTCAAACTTTGCATTAATTATAATCCCAATGTGCATCTCTTCTCGTTTGTATCAGCTGCGACAGCTTTGGCCTTATTTCAAGGTCACAGAGGTATCACAAATTGCTGTTGTCGTAGATCGTCAAAACGGAAAAGGAGGACGTGATAATGTTTTGTAGTCAAGGCAAGGCACTTTGGCAGTAGCTGTGCCAACGAACTGTGTGTCCAAACTCTGCCTTACAATTTCGGGTCGTCACGCATGTGTGTCCAAAATCTGTCTCACAATCTCGGGTCGTGAAGTGTATGGGGGGGGGGGGGGGGGGGCTAAATGCCTGCGTGTGTTTATGGTGTATGTGTGGCGGGGTCCGGCTACATGTATACGTTTGTCTCAAGTGTTCGTGCGCGCGCGCGGGTGTATAGGCTGCATGTATTGCTCTCTCTCTCTCTCTCTCTCTCTCTCTCTCTCTCTCTCTCTCTCTCTCTCTCTCTCTCTCTCTCTCTCATATAACCGTACTGGTTGACTGGACGTAAAACACCAAGTTACTTACTCTGTGTGTGTGCGTGCGTGCGTGCGTGCGTGCGTGCGTGCGTGCGTGGTGTGGCGTGCGGCGCGCGCGTGCTGCTGTGTGTGTGTGTGTGTGTGTGTGTGTGTGTGTGTGTGTGTGTGTGTGTGTGTGTGTGTGTGTGCGTGCGTGCTGCGTGCGCGTGCGTGTGTGTGTGTGTCAGAGCG
The DNA here is from genome assembly GCA_018857735.1 of Alviniconcha marisindica. Taxonomy (NCBI): domain Eukaryota; kingdom Metazoa; phylum Mollusca; class Gastropoda; family Provannidae; genus Alviniconcha; species Alviniconcha marisindica. Next base: position 516,333 of record JABMCL010000011.1, on the reverse strand, counting down.
CGTGCGTGCGTGTGTCAGTGCGCGCGCACATGTGCGTGCGTGCATGTCAGTGCGTGCGTGCGTGCGTGCGTGCGTGTGTGTGTGTGTGTGTGTGACCTAGCTATCGGCCTGACACGTAAGCCTATGCCGCACTAATCAATACTGTTTAACCAAGGTCTCCGCAACAGGCGGTCGCTGGCTCGCTCGATGAGGTCTGCAGATCCAAAGGCAGCAGAATTCACTTCATTGTTATTCCCTAACAGCTAAAGGTGAACGGTATTGCCGCTTGATCGGCAAGTAAGTAAGTAAGTAAGTAAGTAAGTAAGTAAGTAAGTAAGTAAGTAAGTAAACTGATGTTTTACGCCCAGTCACTTGAAAGGGAAGGCCCGCGCTAATCTATTTTTAGACACAAACCGTTCGTTACAAAATCGATACATCAGTCAATGTTCACGAGCAAATGCTTTTCCGATTATTTTTTTGTTTTTGTTTTTTGTTTCGTTTTTTAAAACTTTGAAACGACTTTGTTTTCCTCTCGTGAACACAAGGTATTGATATTTTTCCTAGGATTTATAACTTGATGTGAGCCGGTTTGGCCTAGCGGTAAGGCGTTAGGCTAGTAAGCGGAAGGACCTCGGTTCGAATCCGCTTCGGCTCTCCTTTCTCTTCAAAAGTTGTTGTCCTTCACAATTAACGAAACATTAAAATGGCTCTCATCGCTGCCCATCTTAATGCAGAAGTCATTCTGGTGGTGACAGTGTAGCGATAGGAATATATATCTCTCTCCCTCCCCCCCCCCCCCCCCCCGCCCCTTCTCCTGTCCCTAATAAGCCTTGTGCTTTTCTGTGGACGTTAAGCACCATGTTTACTTACTATAGAAAAGTATACATAAAATAAGAGACTTTGAAACGACTTGCAGCCCTCTCGTGAACACAGGGTACAATTATATATTATCTTTCCTAGGATTTCTAACTCGACATGAACATGCCTCCTTGAGTTTAACAATAACAATATACTTTATTAATCCCAGTGGGAAATTAAAGCTGTCGTTCGATCGCACAACGAAGAACATATCTCGATAATTCTAAGTCCTGAACCACACGCACATACACCATCTTAGATATACACCCCCTTTCTCTCAATCTGCATACTCTAATACTTAGTAATAGCAAAACCCCAAAATTACCTGAAACAATGAGTACGATGTACGAATACAGTTTTGTTTAAACCACTATGTCTCACTGTTGTCCTAGACCGGGGTTTGCCCGCCCGCTTTGTCCTTAAAGCTTCATAGTTGTCCTTATCACATCGTTCTGTACCAACAGTATAACGACACGCCAAACCAGCACGGTTTTTTTAAAGGTCAGTTCACATGTCTCTCTAGATGATCTGGGCTCGAGAGAAAATGGAGCAAAATACCTACTTCCAGCGCCTCTGGCGAATAGCTGGGTATGACTCATCGTGACAGTCATGCTGTCATCGATTTTAATGCTGTGTGTCATCGTCGAGCACTCAAGTAACTTACAAGTCGGAAGATAGTGAGCTGGTTTGACATCGACGTGCCAGACAGAACGCCAGTTGAAGTTTGGAAATCACGCGTCTTATTGCTGACTTACTGTTACCACCGACTTTGATATAGACGTGCCAGACAGAACGCCAGTTTAAGTTTGGAAATCACGCGTCTTATTGCTGACTTACTGTTACCACCGACTTTGATATAGACGTGCCAGACAGAACGCCAGTTGAAGTTTGGAAATCACGCGTCTTATTGCTGACTTACTGTTACCACCGACTTTGATATAGACGTGCCAGACAGAACGCCAGTTTAAGTTTGGAAATCACGCGTCTTATTGCTGACTTACTGTTACCACCGACTTTGATATAGACGTGCCAGACAGAACGCCAGTTTAAGTTTGGAAATCACGCGTCTTATTGCTGACTTACTGTTACCACCGACTTTGATATAGACGTGCCAGACAGAACGCCAGTTTAAGTTTGGAAATCACGCGTCTTATTGCTGACTTACTGTTACCACCGACTTTGATATAGACGTGCCAGACAGAACGCCAGTTTAAGTTTGGAAATCACGCATCTTATTGCTGACTTACTGTTACCACCGACTTTGATATAGACGTGCCAGACAGAACGCCAGTTTAAGTTTGGAAATCACGCGTCTTATTGCTGACTTACTGTTACCACCGACTTTGATATAGACGTGCCAGACAGAACGCCAGTTTAAGTTTGGAAATCACGCATCTTATTGCTGACTTACTGTTACCACCGACTTTGATATAGACGTGCCAGACAGAACGCCAGTTGAAGTTTGGAAATCACGCATCTTATTGCTGACTTACTGTTACCACCGACTTTGATATAGACGTGCCAGACAGAACGCCAGTTGAAGTTTGGAAATCACGCGTCTTATTGCTGACTTACTGTTACCACCGACTTTGATATAGACGTGCCAGACAGAACGCCAGTTTAAGTTTGGAAATCACGCGTCTTATTGCTGACTTACTGTTACCACCGACTTTGATATAGACGTGCCAGACAGAACGCCAGTTTAAGTTTGGAAATCACGCGTCTTATTGCTGACTTACTGTTACCACCGACTTTGATATAGACGTGCCAGACAGAACGCCAGTTTAAGTTTGGAAATCACGCATCTTATTGCTGACTTACTGTTACCACCGACTTTGATATAGACGTGCCAGACAGAACGCCAGTTTAAGTTTGGAAATCACGCATCTTATTGCTGACTTACTGTTACCACCGACTTTGATATAGACGTGCCAGACAGAACGCCAGTTGAAGTTTGGAAATCACGCATCTTATTGCTGACTTACTGTTACCACCGACTTTGATATAGACGTGCCAGACAGAACGCCAGTTTAAGTTTGGAAATCACGCGTCTTATTGCTGACTTACTGTTACCACCGACTTTGATATAGACGTGCCAGACAGAACGCCAGTTGAAGTTTGGAAATCACGCGTCTTATTGCTGACTTACTGTTACCACCGACTTTGATATAGACGTGCCAGACAGAACGCCAGTTGAAGTTTGGAAATCACGCATCTTATTGCTGACTTACTGTTACCACCGACTTTGATATAGACGTGCCAGACAGAACGCCAGTTTAAGTTTGGAAATCACGCATCTTATTGCTGACTTACTGTTACCACCGACTTTGATATAGACGTGCCAGACAGAACGCCAGTTTAAGTTTGGAAATCACGCATCTTATTGCTGACTTACTGTTACCACCGACTTTGATATAGACGTGCCAGACAGAACGCCAGTTTAAGTTTGGAAATCACGCGTCTTATTGCTGACTTACTGTTACCACCGACTTTGATATAGACGTGCCAGACAGAACGCCAGTTTAAGTTTGGAAATCACGCGTCTTATTGCTGACTTACTGTTACCACCGACTTTGATATAGACGTGCCAGACAGAACGCCAGTTTAAGTTTGGAAATCACGCATCTTATTGCTGACTTACTGTTACCACCGACTTTGATATAGACGTGCCAGACAGAACGCCAGTTTAAGTTTGGAAATCACGCATCTTATTGCTAACTTACTGTTACCACCGACTTTGATATAGACGTGCCAGACAGAACGCCAGTTTAAGTTTGGAAATCACGCATCTTATTGCTAACTTACTGTTACCACTGACTTTGATATAGACGTGCCAGACAGAACGCCAGTTTAAGTTTGGAAATCACGCGTCTTATTGCTAACTTACTGTTACCATCGACTTTTAGTAGTTTTGTTGTTGTTGTTTCGATTTTTCAGTTATGAAATATCGTGCAGAGTTTGTTTTGTCGCTAAAATGGCATTCATTGCAATGACAGTAATTAATACTGTCTTATATATCAAACCATTGATCTAATTTAAATTTCATTATCATAAAATTGTCACCTTCCGCTTAGACGTCGGCTAATACACATTATAAAGTCTTCCAATTTACCATTCAGACAACCGCACAAAGACTCGCTGTCTGCCTGTCTGTCTTCTGGCTGTTTGAAAGTTGCTTTGGTTCTTCAATGATGGTGACCCAGCTTCAGTGTGGAACTGTTTTATTCATCCAAAGCGCAAAGCTTACTTTCCTATTCATTTATAATTCACCACCGGCTGAATAATACTGTTTGGTTTTCATGCTTTCTTTTCACCAATCATTTCGCCTCAATATGACCTGCAAGAATTATGGAGTACCTGGGCGCTTTTCAAAATCCAGAACTAATCTCATGGGCCAGCGATCCTAGTACAGGCCGCGTCGGTTAAAGATCCCACGGAAGGCTCAGTCCACTCGCTTTCTTCTGTGTCCCTTTCCACGGCCAGTTCGGTGCCGTTTCACTTTTTTTTCTTTTTTCTTCTTCTTTTTCTTACATAAATGATAATGTGCACAACAGATATTTCTACATGTTACTGTCAGATGTGAAATTTGTATGTGCGAGCGTGCGTTGGTGACACTGAATGTGAGCGCGCGCGTTGTGTGTGTGATTTATTCTGCCCTGCCGGACATGCCATTGAAAAAAGAAAGAAAAAAAGCAAAACAACAAAAACAAAAACAAACAACAATTCACCTTTCAGTCTTACCTTTTCAATGCCCCATGTGACCATGAAATATGGCCAGGGCCTACCACGACCGAACCGACATATAAACCAGAAAAGCCAAACGGCGGACATCATCCGATAGAATGAAAGAAGAAAAGAAAAAAGAAATGCTGTTCAAACGGTCTCAGAGAAATCCAAACTGCTGTTTACAGGTGTGGTCGAGGGAAACGGTGCGCATAGTCCTTTTCTGGGATACAGGCTACAGAGTTCTTAACCAGGCCCGTTGGCGGGATACTTTCCATGGAGGCCTATGTAGCAATCCTGAGGAGTTTCGAACTCCATCAGACAAGAGCTTACGAAGTCGGCTCATCTTTTTCGTTTTGTTTTACATTTTGCAATACCTCTGACGCCTTAAAATAAAACACAAAATCAAAGTCACTGAAACTGATATGCATTGGAACTCCAGGTAAACGGTGGTTATTATCATACAGAATTTGAAAGATCTCTCCAGCAAAGAGATCTGCGTACTTTTTATTCATTAATTTTATTATTTTATTTTATTCGTTTTTTGAGGGTTGCTTCCTTTTTTTCCCCTTTCTTTTTCAGGCAGGCTCGCTTCAGCCTACTTCCTTGTTTGCGCGACAAAGTCGCAAATAGTGCAACACTGCGTGATCAGCACGTAATAATGGTACAAAGTTTGAACTCGGTGTGACAGTAAAGTAATAATAATTTATAAGCGACAAAATGCAACTTTCACTTTTTTCCGGTTTCGAACAATTAAGGTCAAGGTCAGTGAAAATGCCGAGGCCTTGAACTGTGCAGAGACAAAGGTCTCTCTTTCATTTCCACTCTGTCTGGTCCCGTTACAACCACGAAAGTGAGAATAAAGAAAGCTGAACCAACGATACGTGGTAACACACGACTGCAATGAATAACCAGTTGCGTCTTTGCATCCTCGATTTGTCCAGACTGTATTTCATAACGGCTACTTTCCTCTATATTCCACTGACTTATATACGGGTCTTATGATTGACAATGTTTCCTCCCCCCCCCCCCCCCCCACACACACACACACACCCAGGGCCGCTTTCCACCATTACATATTATTGATGTCACGCATTCGTGTGTGGGAACCGTAAAAAAATAATTAAAAAACCCCCACCTCGAAACCGTCATGGACGAAAGTGTGTTTTAAACTGATATTCAAGCGCCATTAACCTCTTTCAAGGTCACGCGAATTTCTGAAGGCCAAAGCTGTATTCCCATTGCCTGCGCGAAGTCCTGATTTGAATGCAAGAGTAGTCATTGCCACTCTAATAAGCTTTTCTGCCTGGATGCGAGGTATTCTACGAACATGCCGATCCTTGCTTTCCTTAGCGCTGGCTATTTGTTTTAAATCTAATTCGGTCTGCATGAAACTGCATACAAAGTTCGCTTTCTCTCCCTCTCTCTCTTTCTCAAACACACACATACACACACACATGCCCGCGCGCTCGCACACACCGCGTGACATCGTATAGTTCAAACAGAAGGAAAACAATGACAAACAACAGGACTATTTCCCAAGTGGCAAACAAACCAACCATCATCAATGATAAAAATGATTTAAAACAACAACAAAAACAACAACAGAACGCAAGCACAAACTACACCAACAAAGCGGGAATAAAAGTTATTGCAGCAGGCTCTTTTAATAACAACATAAACAAGACAGGAGTGAAACACCAAATGTACAACAAGATAAGAAAGAAATCAACGCTGTCAAGTTTCGGCCACATTCATCCAGGTCACAACGGGTCGAACTGACGTCACAGTCATGCAGAAGGGGCACAACTGCCGAAAACAAAAGAAAACTGCGCACAACATTGTACGGACGTAAAAAGAAAAAAAATCTTAAAGACAGCAGAGACGTGCACTAACAATGCAGGGTCAAATACAACATGACGGGAATTTCAAGCTTCCCACAAAGGTGCTTAATACAATTTCTGTGTAAAGCAATCTCCTCAATGTACAGAATATTTCGACTGAACGACTTTCGTTCTTACCATGCAGAAGGTCTTTTCTGCTCACGGATTAACATTCCGTTACCAACTGACGCTACAGTACTCCCAAAAGCAGGCCCGCTGATTCAAGCTGCGTGAACGCCATGGAGACTTACAGTTGGCAACATTTTCGAGTGCAGTTTTTGGGGTACTATGGCCACGTTGATAACGAAACGTTCCTCCGATCGGTGAAATAGACTGAAAATGGAATTTTAAAAATCTATTCAACGGTGCACACTAAAATAATGGTATCAACATGTTACCCAAAAGAAAATCTGTTCCTGAACGCTTCGCACCGATATTTAGGTAGGCGTTACTGTGGGTAACTCTAACATGAAAGAAAATCAAATGCACTGAATCATTCACGCTGAACACTTACCGGTTCATCACCATTTGGGAATTGGGGGGGGGGAGGGGAGGGGGTAGGCATAGGCATTTATTACTTTGAGACAATCGGAGCCGAGGTATGCAAGTGGACACTGATCAATACGCATCCACAAGAAGAGTTTATCGTTGACGGTTAACATTTTGGGTACTGTTACAACCATATGGTTGTAACCATTCAAAACAAAACGTGCGTGAATTTGATAATCCGGCGATTGACAGCTTACAAGTTAAAACTTATGTTCCGACGACGAAACACCATAGAAAAATATGTATAGAAATCTTTCTGTTACACAGAAAGGTTAGTCTCAAAGTCCCTCAAAAGACAGGTCTACTGCATAAACCAACAAATTATTACACCACAAATACGATAGTACCAATACTATCCTAACATTAAAAAAATTTAAACACATTTTTTTTTTAAACGACTGTACTTTACCTACGTACGGGACTGACCTGAACTTCTCGTGCACATTCAACAACCCGACTATCTAGGAATGAGCTAGTACCACAGAGGTCTAAACACCGAAAACAAACAGGCCCAAAACACAGTCTTCGTTTAGAAAAGTAGAAAAAGGTAAAGGAAAAATTAAAATTATTGGCTTCAATTCAACAATCGTGCTAACGGCGGAGAGGTCAACTGTGCCATGTGTTTAGACTGGGAGGGAGGGAGGGAGGAAAGAAGGAAGGAAGGATGGAAGGAAGGAAGGAGTAGAGATGAAGGCTATACGCATAACTGTGACAAACGATGTTTCGGGAGGTGCACAATGGTGAAAGCACAAGACATATAGCATGAGGGTGCATTACAAATGCAGCACAACAATCGTCAGGAAAAAGATGGGGGAACAAACAAACAAACAAACCTCTAAAAAAAAAGAAATCGTAAAAAAAATCGGGCAGACAACAAACATTTCAACAAACAGTACATGCTGTTTATCCGAGTAAGAGTACGGCGCCCAAAACATAAAACTGATCACCCACTTTATCTCTGTGTATATAAATAGGTATCTGTGCACAAAACAAATACAGATCAATACAAGCATCTTTGAGACAGGCATGGTCATTGTATTATATGCACAGACTGAGGTTCGTGTTTGTGTTTGACAACTTCATAATAATTTATAGATCGATCAAGATTTACATGAACATCTGTTACTCATTGGTCTGAACACACACACACACACACACACACACACACACACACACACACACACACACACACACACACACAAACACACACACACCTAGCCTTAGTTTCAATACACAACTGAATCTAGATGGCCTTAACACAGAGCAAGTAATTAAAACGACATTCTTCACGAGGCACAGTTCATCAATAGATTGGTCCTCAATAATAATCTTTAAATATTTTTTTTTTCCATAAATAATTTACAACAATAACTAAGTATTTGGATTATCGATTAACAGGGAAAAGGGGCTGACGGTAATTTTGAATACGCAACGAATCGTATACAGGGTCACATCCGGAACATTGTTCTCCATGTTCGATATTTAATCATCACTGAAGCTGGCTTCATCTAATCATATGGCTTTAGAACGTTTCTACAGAACCATATCAAACTTAATTGGCAAGGGAGACAAACAGCGCCCAACTAACAAAAAACCGAAAGGGGTTGTTGTCAGTTGTTTTTTTGGCCCCCCCCCCCCCCCCCCTTTTCTGCAGAATTTCAAACAATGAGGTTAAATTCATTTGTGACCAAACGGTTAACCCCAATACTAGAGGAATCTTGATACAAACTGCTTCTAAGAAGGTGCAGTTTTTTCTTCTTCTTTTCTGAGATATACTATTTTTTACCGCATACAGCAAGCCAGGTAAACAGAAGCACAAAACTAATATTCACACATAAATAAACGTGAGAAAGCTTGCGCTAACTGCTATTATTACTGCCCTGAACAAACCCGGACATTACCATTGCTTCGCATAGTGCAAATTAATCTAATCTTTTTCACAGCAAAATTCCGAATTGCTTCAGTTCATTCATTCATTTAAAAAAAAAAATGTTAAAATAAAAATAAAAATAAATGAACCTTTATTCGTACTGGAATACAATGCTGAATGCGTACCCACCATACATGTCGTTTCTGTATCGTCTATCACAATCATACGGATCTTCAAAAAGAGACAGAAGCCGCCAGCAAAGACCTAAAATGCAGCCTTTGCAAAGTTTCTTGCTCTTATCAAAATCCATCCTAATAATTCTGACCAAGAACCCCAAGCATATGGCATGCGCCAAACGTTCTAGGCTCGGGCAAGAGAGCTCTGGGGAACGTCTATTTGTACGAAACTGCAAATCTGCCCACCTGACTTACACAGACCAAGTCCAACGGTCGAACAGCCAAGGATTGACTGGTTCTTGATATCTAACGCCCAGTGAACTGCAAAAATCATATCAAGACGAGCATTGCTAAGGGAGCCGAGTTTTCACATGGTACGTGCACTGTTCCCAAGACTTGTGTACGAGCACGTTCACTCCGATGCCCTCATGCAAACAGACACCTGATCAAAAACAGCATACATGGAGCCTTCACGTATACTCCCATACATCTGGTCTTGAAGTGACAGATAATATATATATTAATTTAAGGGAGTCAGCCTTTCTTCTCTTTAGTTTTAGTTTTTCTTACCCCGCCCCCAAATTCACTTTAATGTCTTCCAGACCTAAATATGATGCTTCAACGATCAATTATTTGCCCTTTTAGTTTTTTTCTTCTTCTACATTTCAACCTAATATATATATTACACACATTGAGACATTTTAAAACCGGCTTCTTTATCTTTCTTTCCCCCTTTGAATTTCTGCTTTAAGCCCACTGTACATTCGCATTTTCGGTTTCATACAAAACCTACAGCACTCGAACATCTTTCCATTGTACAAGATAAACAACAACTGTCAAACACTTTGTCCGTTGGTCAAGATTATGTTTTTAGTATGTTAGGCCTCGTGAACTGAGCAACATTAGTCTCCAACTGAAGAAAGAGTATTCTCGTCTTTTCTTTTTTAACTATGCATAAGAAAATACTTCAGTACTGAAAACTTTTTCCTGATATAGAAGATAGGTCTTCAGCCACAAGCAATTTTACAAAGACAGACAGAATCTGTATTTTTTCTTTTTTCTAACGCGCTATAAATGCAGACGACAAAAATGTCTGTTACAGCGAAAGACTCCCCTTCGTGAACGCCTAGTACTACTGACATGCTGAAAAGGCAGACCGATGTCAAAGGAGATACATGAAGCCTGCACGTATGCTGACGGCACCTGCACATGCTGATGAAGTCCGCGGCCGATAACCCACTCTTAAACCGACACACACTAAACACACACCTCCACAATCTCACACCCATCACATAACCTGGTTTCACAGCAACACCACTGCCAGCCACACACACCTGTGAAGACCACAGTGCGGTAACCCGCCCGACTTTCACCAAGTTATTGAACAGATTGTGCCCGGCGGTGCAAAAAAAAAAAAAAAAAAAAAGCGGAGAGAAACAATTGCCAGTGAGGGGAAGGAAGTGTGTCGAAGATGGGAGTGACAAAAAGGTTGTTGCCACAAACAGAGGGAACCCCGTTCCCGCGGTGGAAACCGGCTCCTACTCTCCAAGGTCTACTCTCCTCCTGTTGGGCTTCTCTCCTCACACGTTTGGCAATATTATTCCCGACGCTTGCACCGAGGAACTCATGCAGCAATAAGGTCAAGGCACTGGTTGGCTGTGGGGCAGAGTTGCAACCAATCAGCGCCGCCAGTGGTGAATTGGGAAAAGATCTGAGAATCAGCCAATCAAATCACACTTACCATTCAGCGTGGAAGCTGTAGCCGTGTAAGCAGAAACAGAGAAAAGGAAATCATCATTAAAAACAGCAACTGAAAGTTGGTTTGGACGCTGAATCAGATTTCAGTTTAAACTAATTACTAAGATGAAGAAGGACATACACTAAGATTACTGTTTTATTGAAAACGTATCACACACACACACACACACACACACACAAAGCATGCACATATGCACTCACGCACGCACACACACACACACAAAGCACGCACATATGCACTCACACACACACGCACACAGCCATTAAACCAAATGCTGAGAACTACACGAAATAAATCATGTCACTTGCCGGTGTCTTTGGCAACGAACGCCAGCTTGCTTAATAAATTCAGTGTCTGTCTACACAAAACTTCCTTCTATTATCTCAGGGTGTGCTTTTTTTTTTCCTTTTCTTTTTAAACCTTATAAACACTCATAACAAACTAAACGGGAACCGAAACTGATGAATACTGAAATCATGTGGAGGAGGTGGGGGTGGTGGGGTGAGGAGGAGGGATGTGGGGGGGTGGGGGGGGGGGGGGGGGGGGGGGGGCAGACACACACTAAAAAAAGCCACACAAACCGCCCTGTATTATGGAAGTATTGAAACAAACAATAAATAAGAAACAGAAGAGGAGAGAGAGAGAGAGAGAGAGAGAGAGAGAGAGAGAGAGAGAGAGAGAGAGAGAGAGAGAGAGAGAGAGAAGATACATGTATAAAAACAAGAAAACAAAAACACAAAACAATTCATGAAAGTGACGTCATGAATCGATCTGCTCAGGAGGGCGGAGGGGGGGGGGGGGGGGGGGGGTGGTAAGAAGATCACCAGCTCATTCACCAGAAAGAGAACTGTTGGCACTAAATAAACAAACAAAAAATAATGTATCAAATAAACCAATAAACATGCTGAGTGAATGTTCAATCGGCTCACAGTGAAAACAGAAAAAGATAACTTTTTTTCTTCTACAGATACATCCATCGTATATACATGCAATGGTCAGCAAAAGTACTGTATGCCAAATTTTCGTACAAATATAATAATCTTGCAAAGTCTAAAACTTATCAAATAACACTACCGATGAAATCAAAATTTTCCACTGGACTGATTTTACATGCTGATGTGATCTTGCTTCAAGCCATCATGGATACCAAAACTGGTAAAAGCAGGCAAAGCTTGACAGAGGCTATCAATCGATTCAATGTATCATAATAAGACAAAGTTGAATGATCTCACTTATAAAGTAAAATCTGAAACAAATAAATTAATTTTTTGCTCCATTTAAAAAACAACAGTCATCTGACATGAATACACACCAATCACTAAACTATAAACTAATTATGGGTGTGATCCTGTTCATACAGATGAAAAATCAAACTTGTAAAGGTACTGACAAACTGCAGACAGGTAGAAATTTTTGTTCAGCAATTAAAATTTTGCTCACTGTCTAATGGTCAAGCCTCAAGGCCATCAAAAAGTGGTATGAAACAGGCAAACCTGAACAGACGTCAGGATTCGTTTGAGAGATTTTGCTTTGACAGCAGCTGAGAAAACTCTAAGGCATTGGCTGCGGTTTGCTTTTTAATTAAAAGCTGTTTCCCTGGTCTATCATCGATTTCTACGTTGGACTCAAAGACCTCTGTTATCCTGCACCCAAACCCAGGCCGATCGAAGACACCACTCATCATGCATGATGAAACAACAGCACAACATGCATGCGATTATAACTATAAGCATTATCACACCAAAAATAAATGAACCATAGAACACACAAACACAAAGCTTAACATACAGTGCTGTAGTACATAGTATTATTCACAAAAGCTATTTTCACATGAACTTTCAAAACTGTACATGGCATTTTGTTTCCGAAGTGATTGCATTGCATTTTCTCAACTGACATAGAGCTCTCGCTATCCATGCTTTGCAACTGTCTGATCATCATAGAGATGTAACAAATCTGCATTTCACTTTTCTCAACCAAGATAGCTCCCTATCCACACTTTGCAACTGTCTGATCCTCATAGAGACATAACAAATTTGCATTTCATTTTTCTCAACCAACAAAGCTCACTCTCTGTGTTTGGCAATTGTCTGATATTCATAAAAACAACAAATTAACATATTCCTTTATCACAACAATTAAATGAAATGTGTGCAAATTGTAAGCAATCTCGCCCCCCTCCCCCCAGCCCACCTCCCCCAGTCCAAACACAAATGAACAGAAACAAAAAAGCAAATGAAGAAAAGAAGGAAAGAGCAATATGCAGACACTAGAACCACATTCAAAGATGTAAGGAAAACAACAACACTTAGTCTATTTGTGATGATTTATATGAAACAGACAAAATTTACGAAAGGGCCTGTTTTCACAAAGCCACATGTGATATGTTTTTGTCCCAATCATTGCAAAAATCTAGTTGGTGTAAGGTAATGCTTAGAAAAAGAGCTCCCCCCCCCCCCCCCCCCTCACCTTCCCACCCCCGCAGGGTCCAAACAATGTCCTATAGAAATTGCAATAACAACAGTGCTTGTATTTTTACAGTAGTAATACAAAACTACTCAAGTCATCTGTTTTGTGTCCAATTGCACATGAACTGGTTGTCATTCCATAAAATTAGAAACAAAATCAGCTCAACAGTCACTTTTCTTTTCTGGTGAACTGGTCAGTTCTGCCACACTATCACTATTATTGGCTTAGGACCACTACAACTACTGGTAAAAACTATGGATCACTACAACTACTGATAAAATCATGGAGTTTGTTTTGACTCTGAGTGACTAAAAAAGTCTCAGTTAATCAAAATTGTACAGACCATTCTTAAAGATCTTTGTGGCCAACCTATACCCAAGTTAATGCAGATCAGTGGAACTGACATACATAATACACAATGTAGATTAGTGGCATTATTGGCTGATTGGCCTACACTAGCTGCAATCAACTTGTCAGTTTCCTAAAACTACTATACATTTAACCTCACTATGAGTAATTGTAGGTGCATAAATTAAATGCAACTGTCAGGTTGTTAGTTGCCTGGTTACTGGGATAAAAATAAACTCTTGCATAGAGTTTCGTCTAATTTACTGGAGCAAATCATGGCATTGATCATTTTCTTTCCTAGAAACAGAACTTTTGGGGGGCTGAAAAACTAGTTGAAAGGAGTCATCTGAGTCCTACACAACATTGACACAGAGTAGACAAACAAACAATAACAAAAGACTGAATTGCTAATTTTCTTACACATATACTACTATTACTACTACTACTAAAAGTAATAATGCTTTTCATACTCATGTACAGTTTTCATTAGTCAGTTTATAATGTGCATCTACACCCATCTCAAAATAGAGGAATTAAAAACACTATTATTTAAAACTATAATATATTAATGATTAATACACCCTGAGCTTACAAATCCAGAAAATGTTCATTTGAATTAAAGAATGGACGAAAGGGAGGTGTGTTTTTTCTGTTCTTTTTCTGCTTTTTGATGTTCTTTAATCACTTCTAGTTGTTATCAAGTTTTATTCACCTCTTTTTCTTGTATATATACATTCAAATGTGATAATTTGTACCTTTATTTCTTGTTACTACTGGTGAGTACTGTAATTATTTTTGAATTCTGAGATAGTCACAAATCTGTCATCCCTCAGCAGTCAAACAGAATGACAAAGTGTGTGGTAAACACAGAAAAAGAATGGTCATCTTAACATAAAGAGATATGTAAACTTGAACTTTCCAGAACAAGGCATGATAATGCGTTTATCACATCATTCAATTCGAAACCAAGGTATCAAGTATTGTGTAGTCCCTTGAACTACGATTAGCATAGCCTTTATTTTAGTTAGGTTTCTGAAGCTCTCACAGGTCTTCTTCCATACTTTCACAGATGACCAACAGAAGATGAATACAAATTTATTGTACAGATCACATTCCTTGGATAGTTGTGTAGCTGGGTAGAAAAAGAGTGTTTTTTTTACACCCCTGGTAAATTTTCAGCAAAACCAGGTTTGCTCCTTCTCTTTGAATCGAGGAATACCCCTCTTAAACCCGATTCCACCCCTCTGCATCGAGGCCCAAGGCTTTAAATGTTATCACTCTGCAAGGATGTGAAGCACATTTTGCTGTTCATTTTAAAGTTAAAATCTGGCCCAATGGTTATTCATCAGAGCAGAAGTGATATGAACATTGCTGAGCCTTTCCACCCCTACCCCCCAATCAGCTGGATTCAAGTGGACGTCGTACAATATCAAATATGTTCAGTGCCACACTAAGTTGTTGTACTAATGTCAAATTTGGTACACTGGGATAAACCACCAAAAAGCAACAAAAAAACATGCCTTCTGAAAAAGAAACAGAACATTCGCTTTATTTTCTGGGAACAGAAAATGCACCAAGAAAAATCACATTCAATCCAAGCATGATTCCGAAATAAAGTGAAAGCACGGAAAAGCAAAGAAATGAACAACAACATGGCACAGAGTCCAACATAAACACCAATCCAAAAGTCCAGCCAAGGGAAGGCTGACATGGGCAAGGTGGGGGAGAGGGGGTGTCAGGCAAGAAGGGGGGGGAAGGTGAAGAAGGGTGTTCAGGCACCGATGATGTTGCCCCATCACAATCATGATACCTGAATGATTTCCATGCTGCCGTGCAGAGAGCTATGGCTGCCACCAGATGATATGCTAGAGTTGGATTGGTAAGGTTCCGTCGTGGCACCGCACCGACACTGCTGAGGGGAGAAACGATCCAGTCCTACAGGAATGCCGCAGCGCCGTGACACCTGGCTAAACACAGAGCACTGGCACATGGAACTCATGTTGGAGTCTTCAGAGCCACCGCTGAGAATGTCGTCCAAACTGCGAGCTTTTCGGGACGCCTCGTACACCTGTGTACGAAGGGCGTTCTCCATGGCAGCCGTGATCTGCCGGTAAACTTCGCGCTCCGAGTAGCGCCCCCAACGGAACTTTCGTTCTGAGGAAGGTTCAGAGGACACGCCGTTGGGGCGAAGTTTCTTGCTGCTGTGACTGAGGTAGGCCTCAGAGGCGTCGTCGTGAGAGGTGTGGCTGGGGCTGGAAGTGGGGGTGGAGGCCGTGTTCTCGGAGGCCAAGTCAAAGCTCGGATAGGTGGAGAACGCGATGCTGTTGGGTCTGACTGTGCTGCGCTTGGACTTGTCCCGTGACCTCAGCACCACCTTGGTGGTGGTGCCCATGCTGGCTGTGGAGGCGGCGCTGGCTGTGGTGGGCGAGGCCACGTTGGAACCGCCGGATGAAGAACTGCTGCTCTGGCTGGAGATGGACATGGGGGACACCAGGTCACTGGACCCTCCAGACCCAGACTCCGACGATTCCTCTCCTCGCCACCCTCGCCCATCTCGGCTCCGCAAAGCCACCTTCGCTGGAAGCGAGCCAGTGGGTGAGCCGACCGACAGCAGAGAGCCGGTGGGAGAGCCGAGGCTGCTGACGGACATTGGTGAGGTCGGTTCTGTGAGTTTCGTCTCTGAGATAGTGGCACTGATGGGACGTTTAACGGCACTGGTTTTTGCGTGCACGTGGCTGGGGATGACTGTCTCGGGCACGTAGCAAGGGGTGAAGTTCAACTTGTCCAGGGAGGTGGTTGGGAAGCCATAGAATGGCAGCTCGTTGTCCTGAGAAGCAGCGGGAGCCTTGGAGGCATTTGAGGGTGGGGAGGGAGGGGTTTCACATCTTGGAGACGCAGCCGAGACATTGAGTCGCGCCATGGCTGAGGTGGGAGAAGGCAGCATGTGGAGAGGGGGGGTGGTCAATCGCAGTGTGCAAGAGGCCAGCGGAGCTGCCTGCTTGTTGATGGGGAGGGTGGAGGGGGGAGTGATTCCCGACTGGTCCGGGGTGGCTGGTTCTGAACTGTTGTTGTCCGAGTCCTTTTCCGCATCTGACACAGGGCTGAGATCAAGCGTGAAGTGCCGGTCGCGCTGTTTGAACCCCGCTAATGAGCCTGGGCGAAGTGGCGATGAGCTGGATGATGTGGGAAGAGACACAGACCTTGTGGTGCAGCTCCCAAGCCCCAGTCCCAAAGAACTGGATGCCTCAGGGGAATTTGCAGTCTTTTCTTGTGAGCTGCCCGCAAGGGTTGCTGCACTGACTTTGGTTGAGAGGCTGGAATCGTGCGCCATGCCACTGGACACACTCTCCAAAGTTACAGCACTGCCCAGAGACAGAGTCTTGGTTGTCAAGCTGCCCTCCATGTTGAGGTCCCTTACAGCCGGTCCCGCCACAGGCACATCATACTTAGGGGCTCTTTTCATCGACATAAACCCCGCTTGGCCCTTAGCCGACGCTTTGCTCGAGTAGCGAGGGCCCAGGAAAGGGACGCAGCCTGTCCGTGTGTTCGTAGGCCCAGGAAACGGGGAGCCAGGCATGGGCACATGCTGCAGTCGCCGTGACGACAGGGGCAGGGTACACATGGCGCCTGGCCCTGGAAGGGGAATGGCAGGGCTGCAGGTGGAAGGCTGGTCTGCAGAGGGGCCTGGCAGCGGGGACATAGCTTCCCCTCCGCACGTGGACGGCTGGTCCTCGCTCGGGCCGGGCAAGGGAGACAGAAATCCCAACGACGACGGCTCACCCGCCCTTGGACCTGGGAAAGGTGCCGGCTTCTCTGGAGCCCCTGACAGACTCGCTGACACAGGCACGCAGCCGTCTGGCTCAGGGAAAGGCGCCTGGCCCTCGGGGCCGGGAAAAGGTGCCTGAACATCTGGACCAGGCAATGGGGTGATGGCGGCTGCGCCAAGACGCAGCGGATCCGGCTGGTGAGCATGGCCGCCATCTGGAAATGGAAGGTTTGGCGGTGCAGCTTCAGCACTCTTGTCCCCGTGACCTGAGTTGGGCGTGGCTGGGCAGGGGAAACCTGTGATTTGGTCAAAGTCAAAGGAAGGGCGCAGAGTGGTGCGGGGTCCTGGGGAAGGAGGGCTGCACACTTGCAGGTCCATGACCACTGGAGAAGGGTGGCTGCTGGAGAGGGCGGGGCTGGACCCCCTCCCGCGGGCTCGCTGTCGCACTTCCTCCTCCTCCCGTCGAACGATGTGCTCGTACTCGAGCAGCTGCCCTAGGAAGTTGAAGTTGGGTGATATTGTTGGGCGCTTGTCCTTGACGTACCTGCACATGCCGAAACATGGTGAGAAACCTCACTATCTTTCCTTTACTTTCTCATTAAAAGGGGATCCAAAGAGAAGAAGAAGCATCACGTGCTGTTCTATCCATCGGAATGGAATAAAACATACCATTCACACAAGTGTTTCAGTCAGTTTATGGTCTCGTTTTGTTAAAAATCATCTGCGAAAATTGCCCGTCTGGTTATCAGTAATAGTACATCAACATGTTTAGTTTGGTTGCAAAGAGATCAGTGGTAACAGAGACAATATTGGATTGATAAACATTCAATGCAGTTTTGAACCTTTGCTGTGATCTACAACTAAACATGGCAGTCCAACCTTTTTACAACTCATTCCCTTAAATAATAATAATAATAATAGATAACTTTTGTATAGCGCTATTCTCTGGTGTACCCAAACTCACTGTGCTTTACATTCTCCAACATTTTCTAAGTTTCACAAACATAATACATATAATTATGACAACTAACAATGTATAATATACAAGTACATGTGCCATATGAGAAACAGCAATATATAACGAAAATGAATCATTATATTACTACCTACCCTTAATTCCACCTCTCTAATATAATAATGTACCATTAAACTGCATTTGGTTACAACAGGATCAGCAGTTCAGTAGATACAGGTGGAAACAGACATATTTTGATGACATGAAAACTCACTGTGACCCTGACCTTGAAGATAGCAAACCAATATTTTTGCAAGTCACTCCAGCTCATGGTGATGCATTGCAACACAACGTTTGGTTACAAAAGGTTCGGTGATGCAGAAGATACGGTCCAGATGAAAATTTAATGAAAATTTGAACATTTGCTGCCACAAGACACTCTGGCGCATGATGATGTACCATCAAAAAAGTTTGGTTGCAAGAGCATCAGCACTTTCGAAGACAGAGTAGAAACAGTCATATATGGATTACAATAAAATTTTTAGCCTTTACTCTGCCTCAAAGACAGCAAACCAATCATTTCACACAACACTCGGGCTCATGATGATGCACCACCAACACCAGTTTGGCTATAAAAAGTTGAGTAGTCCAGAAGATATCCTCTGGATAAACGCCTGGACACGCAGACAAATGTGTCCCATATTCCTCCCCTTAATTTCAGTGCAGGGGGGAGGGGGAGTTTTTTTAAATTATTATGAAACAATGATCTACCTGTCTTTCAGCATGCTTGCCTGGAGGACTGCAGACTCAATGTACATACCTGTAGGCATCGTCAGATGACATACGCATATGTTTCATGATGTAAGCGATGGCGAGGGTCGGAGAGCGAGAGATACCCGCCAGACAGTGGACAAGCACGCACCCATTGGCTTCGTGCACTTTGTCTGAAACACACATCGTGAACATGCCAGCCATCCATTTTGAGCGCATACCAGCATCACTCCCGCCCACATCAGTTTCTACAGAACACAATGTGGGGAAACTGAGTGCTCTACAACAAACTTCAAAAACAGAGGTTCCTGAAACTTCTGCAGCAACAAAAAAGATAAGCAGTCAGATTTCAATCAAATCATAGTTTGTTAGTGTATTATTATCTGTCTGTCTGTTGCTTGAAACTGGTGTTTGCACGGAAAATGTGCACTTGCTTTACACTGTCCACTTAAAATAACCTTCTTTTTGACCACCTGTGTGCTTTGATCTGGAGTGCTCTACAACTTGATGATCATCGTCACCACCACTAAAAATGTCACCAAACAGTGCAAGCAAGCAAGCAGCTTAACCAGTCTTTAGCGCCACCCTGTTGAGCGACTACAGCAATGTTAACATCTGATTCCCTGTGCTGGGATTACTTTCATGTTTTGAGCTGTAATAGTTGGTGGCAGGGCAAGGCCCCCCCCCCCCCCAAGTCAAAGTGCAGCTGTCTGAAAGGTGGGTGCACTGTACAGTTATCCTGTGAATATGACAATGTACATCATACAACACCAAAACAACTTTTGCATATGTATGCAACATGTTGAACACCTTACCAGGCTCAGGGTATTAAGCCTCCATGTTCTAATCACCCTGATATAACTGTACTGGTTGACTGGGCGTAAAACACCAACTTACTTACCACCATGTTCTAGAGAAGGAACAATAACAGTACTGTTTTAACCTGTTCCGAGTTACACAGAATAACAGTCTAATACCTACACCATACACACACACACACACATACAGATCCATGCAGGCATGCACAGACAGACAGACAAACAGACAAACAGACAGACAGACAGACAGGACACACACACACACACACACACACCCACCCAACATGCACACACCACACGCACACACGCACGCACACAGACACATACACACACACACAAGTGTACGGAGGGGGGGGAAATCAATGTTTTAAACTTACCCAAAAACTGGAATGCTTCAGGTAAGAAAGGGAGTATTTTCTCACTGTAGTTGTCGCCGATAGGAATGCGGTGAAAGTGCCCCTCCTGCACATACGCAGGTCGTGGGCAGTTGGTGCTGACATTCAGCACGTAGTTGATGCCATTGATCTGCACAAAAGCACCAAAAAGAAACTGAGCGGTCATTCAGGCGACAGACTAAGCCCCCCCAAAACAATACTTCATACAGGCTAATGGTCAAATGACTGGTTTGCTATTCCTTCTTCGTGGTCATAAAACAAACATTTATAAACAATGCCTAATTCTAGCATTAAAATGAAAGCCATCACTGCTTGAATGAAGAGCAGAGTTGGTTCCTTTCCATAACAGACCTATGGACAAACCTTACTATGTAACACTCTTTTGCAGTGAAAAGAAGGTGGGAAAGTAGGCCGAAGGGAGTGTGGGGTGGGGGGTGGGGTGGGGGGTGGGGGGGCTGTGAGTGGGGTTCACATTTTCCTGAAGGACTGTTGCAACAGAGACCCAGTTATCTTACATGATCCAGTCCCAGTTTACTGGCTTAGGTGACCATTTTCACTTTTTATTACAGATAATCTAAAATAAGTAGCACAGCTCAAAGGTATTGATTTTGAGACGTTACCATCTAATCTTGTGACCACAGCTGCTTGGCTAGACAGAGTAAAGTTTACTCTTTCGTTCCTAATCCTGCCTAGATCATCCACACATCAATACTCCACCCCCCACCCCCCAACATAAATCCAGACACATATGACAGTCACCAACGAACTCTTTTAATTCTTTAAAGCATCTGCTTTCAAAACCTTTGAACAGTCACACCAATTCTGACATGTTTGCAGAGTTCTCATTTTACAAGACACATCAGATTGATCTGTTAATTTTGTCTCTGTGCTGTTACCAAATTATCACACAGGTATAGTGCAAGTAGGTGTAGTAAGGAAACACAAATCCTGCATGTAATTTGGCCAAAAGTGGTAAAAACAAATTACAACATTATGAAAAGAGAGACCAGCAAA